>CM042993.1:30289103-30317804 GCA_023678885.1 Pogostemon cablin | reverse complement strand
AGTCTTTAAACGTCGAATCTATCATGCATTATATGTTGTTTATCCTTTCTTAACTCATAAAGAAATGAATTCTTATTCAATGATTCGATTAAACAAAGAGATAATAAGTATTTGAACGTCAAATCTATCATACATTTTATATTGTTTATCCTTTCTTAACTCATAAGAAAAGGAGTTTTTTATTCAAAGATTTGTTTAAAAGAAGTGATAATGTGTATTTAGACGAATTTATCATGCATTATATGCTGTTTATCCTTTCTTAACTCATAAGGAAACGAGTTCTTTATTTAATGATTCGATTAAATGAAGAGATAATGAGTCTTTAAACGTCGAATCTTTCATGAATTATATGTTTTTTATCCTTTCTTAACTCATAAGGAAACGAGTTCTTTATTCATGATTCGATTAAACGAAGAGATAATAAGTATTTGAATGTCGAATCTACTATGCACTATATATTGTTTATCCTTTCTTAACTCGTAAGGAAAGGAGTTTTTTATTCAAAAATTCGTTTAAAAGAAGTGATAATGAGTATTTAGACGTCGAATATGTCATGCATTATATGTTGTTTATCCTTTCTTAACTCATAAGGAAACGAGTTCTTTATTTAATGATTCAATTAAATGAAGAGATAATGAGTCTTTAAACACCAAATCTATCATGCATTATATGTTGTTTATCGTTTCTTAACTCATAAGGAAAGGAGTTTTTTATTCAAAGATTCGTTTAAAAGAAGTGATAATGAGTATTTAGACATCGAATTTATCTTGCATTATATGTTGTTTATCCTTTCTTAACTCATAAGGAAACGAGTTCTTTATTCAATGATTCGACTAAATGAAGAGATAATGAGTCTTTAAACGTCGAATATATCATGCATTATATGTTGTTTATCCTTTCTTAACTCATAAGGAAACGAGTTCTTTATCTAATGATTCAATTAAATGAAGAGATAATGAGTATTTAAACGTCAAATCTATCATGCATTATATGTTGTTTATCCTCTCTTAACTCATAAGGAAAGGAGTTTTTTATTCAAAGATTCGTTTAAAAGAAGTGATAATGAGTATTTAGACGTCGAATTTATCATGCATTATAGGTTGTTTATCCTTTCTTAACTCTTAAGGAAACGAGTTCTTTATTCAATGATTCGATTAAATGAAGAGATAATGAGTCTTTAAACGTCGATTCTATCATGCGTTATATGTTGTTTATCTTTTTTTAACTCATAAGGAAATGAGTTCTTTATTCAATGATTCGATTAAATGAAGAGATAATAAGTCTTTAAACGTCGAATCTATCATGCATTATATGTTGTTTATCCTTTCTTAACTCATAAAGAAATGAATTCCTTATTCAATGATTCGATTAAACAAAGAGATAATAAGTATTTGAACGTCAAATCTATCATACATTATATATTGTTTATCCTTTCTTAACTCATAAGAAAAGGAGTTTTTTATTCAAAGATTTGTTTAAAAGAAGTGATAATGTGTATTTAGACGAATTTATCATGCATTATATGTTGTTTATCCTTTCTTAACTCATAAGGAAACGAGTTCTTTATTCAATTATTCGATTAAATGAAGAGATAATGAGTCTTTAAACGTCGAATCTATCATGCATTATATGTTGTTTATCCTTTCTTAACTCATAAGGAAACGAGTTCTTTATTCATGATTCGATTAAACGAAGAGATAATAAGTATTTAAATGTCGAATCTACCATGCACTATATGTTGTTTATCCTTTCTTAACTCATAAGGAAAGGAGTTTTTTATTCAAAGATTCGTTTAAAAGAAGTGATAATGAGTATTTAGACGTCGAATTTATCATGCATTATAGGTTGTTTATCCTTTCTTAACTCTTAAGGAAACGTGTTCTTTATTCAATGATTCGATTAAATGAAGAGATAATGAGTCTTTAAACGTCGAATCTATCATGCATTATATGTTTTTTATCCTTTCTTAACTCATAAAGAAATGAGTTCTTTATTCATGATTCGATTAAGCGAAGAGATAATAAGTATTTGAATGTCGAATCTACCATGCATTATATATTGTTTATCCCTTTTCTTAACTCATAAGGAAAGGAGTTTTTTATTCAAAAATTCGTTTAAAAGAAGTGATAATGAGTATTTAGACGTCGAATCTATCATGCATTATATGTTGTTTATCCTTTCTTAAATATTAAGGAAACGAGTTCTCTATTTAATGATTCAATTAAATGAAGAGATAATGAGTTTTTAAACGTCAAATCTATCATGCATTATATGTTGTTTATCCTTTCTTAACTCATAAGGAAAGGAGTTTTTCATTCAAAGATTCGTTTAAAAGTAGTGATAATGAGTATTTAGACGTTGAATTTATCATGCATTATATGTTGTTTATCCTTTCTTAACTCATAAGGAAACGAGTTCTTTATTCAATGATTCGATTAAATGAACAGATAATGAGTCTTTAAACGTCGAATCTGTCATGCATTATATGTTTTTATCCTTTCTTAACTCATAAGGAAACGAGTTCTTTATTCAATGATTCGATTAAATGAAAAGATAATAAGTCTTTAAACATCGAATCTATCATGCATTATATGTTGTTTATCCTTTCTTAACTCATAAAGAAATGAGTACCTTAATCAATGATTCGATTAAACAAAGAGATAATAAGTATTTGAACGTCGAATCTATCATACATTATATATTGTTTATCCTTTCTTAACTCATAAGGAAAGGAGTTTTTATTCAAAGATTCATTTAAAAGAAGTGATAATGAGTATTTGGACGTCGAATTTATCATGCATTATATGTTGTTTATCCTTTCTTAACTCATAAGGAAACGAGTTCTTTATTCAATGATTCGATTAAATGATGAGATAATGAGTATTTAAATGTCAAATCTATCATGCATTATATGTTGTTTATCCTTTCTTAACTCATAAGGAAAGGAGTTTTTTATTCAAAGATTCGTTTAAAAGAAGTGATAATGAGTATTTAGACGTCGAATTTATCATGCATTATATGTTGTTTATCCTTTCTTAACTCATAAGGAAACGAGTTCTTTATTCAATGATTCGACTAAATGAAGAGATAATGAGTCTTTAAACGTCGAATCTATCATGCATTATATGTTGTTTATTCTTTCTTAACTCATAAAGAAATGAATTCCTTATTCAATGATTCGATTAAACAAAGAGATAATAAGTATTTGAACGTCGAATCTATCATACATTATATATTGTTTATCCTTTCTTAACTCATAAGAAAAGGAGTTTTTTATTCAAAGATTTGTTTAAAAGAAGTGATAATGAGTATTTAGACGAATTTATCATGCATTATATGTTGTTTATCCTTTCTTAACTCATAAGGAAACGAGTTCTTTATTCAATGATTCGATTAAATGAAGAGATAATGAGTCTTTAAACGTGAATCTATCATGCATTATATGTTGTTTATCCTTTCTTAACTCATAAGGAAACGAGTTCTTTATTCATGATTCGATTAAACGAAGAGATAATAAGTATTTGAATGTCGAATCTACTATGCACTATATATTGTTTATCCTTTCTTAACTCGTAAGGAAAGGAGTTTTTTATTCAAAAATTCGTTTAAAAGAAGTGATAATGAGTATTTAGACGTCGAATATATCATGCATTATATGTTGTTTATCCTTTCTTAACTCATAAGGAAACGAGTTCTTTATTTAATGATTCAATTAAATGAAGAGATAATGAGTCTTTAAACACCAAATCTATTATGCATTATATGTTGTTTATCGTTTCTTAACTCATAAGGAAAGGAGTTTTTTATTCAAAGATTCGTTTAAAAGAAGTGATAATGAGTATTTAGACGTCGAATTTATCTTGCATTATATGTTGTTTATCCTTTCTTAACTCATAAGGAAACGAGTTCTTTATTCAATGATTCGATTAAATGAACAAATAATGAGTCTTTAAACATCGAATCTATCATGCATTATATGTTTTATATCCTTTCTTAACTCATAAGGAAACGAGTTCTTTATTTAATGATTCTATTAAATGAAGAGATAATGAGTCTTTAAACGTCGAATCTATCATGCATTATATGTTGTTTATCCTTTCTTAACTCATAAAGAAATGAATTCCTTATTAAATGATTCGATTAAACAAAGAGATAATAAGTATTTGAACGTCGAATCTATCATACATTATATATTATTTATCCTTTCTTAACTCATAAGAAAAGGAGTTTTTTATTCAAAGATTTGTTTAAAAGAAGTAATAATGTGTATTTAGATGAATTTATCATGCATTATATGTTGTTTATCCTTTCTTAACTCATAAGGAAACGAGTTCTTTATTCAATGATTCGATTAAATGAAGAGATAATGAGTCTTTAAACGTCGAATCTATCATGCATTATATGTTATTTATCCTTTCTTAACTCATAAGAAAACGAGTTCTTTATTCATGATTCGATTAAACGAAGAGATAATAAGTATTTGAATGTCGAATCTACCATGCACTATATGTTGTTTATCCTTTCTTAACTCATAAGGAAAGGAGTTTTTTATTCAAAGATTCGTTTAAAAGAAGTAATAATGAGTATTTAGACGTCGAATTTATCATGCATTATAGGTTGTTTATCCTTTCTTAACTCTTAAGGAGACAAGTTCTTTATTTAATGATTCTATTAAATGAAGAGATAATGAGTCTTTAAACGTCGAATCTATCATGAATTATATGTTTTTTATCCTTTCTTAACTCATAAAGAAACGAGTTCTTTATTCATGATTCGATTAAGCGAAGAGATAATAAGTATTTGAATGTCGAATCTACCATGCATTATATATTGTTTATCCTTTTTCTTAACTCATAAGGAAAGGAGTTTTTTATTCAAAAATTCGTTTAAAAGAAGTGATAATGAGTATTTAGACGTCGAATCTATCATGCATTATATGTTGTTTATCCTTTCTTAACTATTAAGGAAACGAGTTCTTTATTTAATGATTCAATTAAATGAAGAGATAATGAGTTTTTAAACGTCAAATCTATCATGCATTATATGTTGTTTATCCTTTCTTAACTCATAAGGAAAGGAGTTTTTTATTCAAAGATTCGTTTAAAAGAAGTGATAATGAGTATTTAGACGTCGAATTTATCATGCATTATAGGTTGTTTATCCTTTCTTAACTCTTAAGGAAACAAGTTCTTTATTTAATGATTCGATTAAATGAAGAGATAATGAGTCTTTAAACGTCGAATCTTTCATGAATTATATGTTTTTTATCCTTTCTTAACTCATAAAGAAACGAGTTCTTTATTCATGATTCGATTAAGCGAAGAGATAATAAGTATTTGAATGTCGAATCTACCATGCATTATATATTGTTTATCCTTTTTCTTAACTCATAAGGAAAGGAGTTTTTTATTCAAAAATTCGTTTAAAAGAAGTGATAATGAGTATTTAGACGTCGAATCTATCATGCATTATATGTTGTTTATCCTTTCTTAACTATTAAGGAAACGAGTTCTTTATTTAATGATTCAATTAAATGAAGAGATAATGAGTTTTTAAACGTCAAATCTATCATGCATTATATGTTGTTTATCCTTTCTTAACTCATAAGGAAAGGAGTTTTTCATTCAAAGATTCGTTTAAAAGAAGTGATAATGAGTATTTAGACGTCGAATTTATCATGCATTTTATGTTGTTTATCCTTTCTAAACTCATAAGGAAACGAGTTCTTTATTCAATGATTCGATTAAATGAACAAATAATGAGTCTTTAAACATCGAATCTATCATGCATTATATGTTTTTTATCCTTTCTTAACTCATAAGGAAACGAGTTCTTTATTCAATGATTCGATTAAATGAAGAGATAATGAGTCTTTAAACGTCGAATCTATCATGCATTATATGTTGTTTATCCTTTCTTAACTCATAAAGAAATGAATTCCTTATTCAATGATTCGATTAAACAAAGAGATAATAAGTATTTGAACGTCGAATCTATCATACATTATATATTGTTTATCCTTTCTTTACTCGTAAGAAAAGGAGTTTTTTATTCAAAGATTTGTTTAAAAGAAGTGATAATGTGTATTTAGACGAATTTATCATGCATTATATGTTGTTTATCCTTTCTTAACTCATAAGGAAACGAGTTCTTTATTCTATGATTCGATTAAATGAAGAGATAATAAGTCTTTAAATGTCGAATCTATCATGCATTATATGTTGTTTATCCTTTCTTAACTCATAAGGAAACGAGTTCTTTATTCATGATTCGATTAAACGAAGAGATAATAAGTATTTGAATGTCGAATCTACCATGCACTATATGTTGTTTATCCTTTCTTAACTAATAAGGAAAGGAGTTTTTTATTCAAAGATTCGTTTAAAAGAAGTGATAATGAGTATTTAGACGTCGAATTTATCATGCATTATAGGTTGTTTATCCTTTCTTAACTCTTAATGAAACGAGTTCTTTATTCAATGATTCGATTAAATGAAGAGATAATGTGTCTTTAAACGTCGAATCTATCATGCATTATATGTTTTTATCCTTTCTTAACCCGTAAAGAAACGAGTTCTTTATTCATGTTTCGATTAAGCGAAGAGATAATAAGTATTTGAATGTCGAATCTACCATGCATTATATATTGTTTATCCTTTTTCTTAACTCATAAGGAAAGGAGTTTTTTATTCAAAAATTCATTTAAAAGAAGTGATAATGAGTATTTAGACGTCGAATCTATCATGCATTATATGTTGTTTATCCTTTCTTAACTATTAAGGAAACGATTTCTTTATTTAATGATTCAATTAAATGAAGAGATAATGAGTTTTTAAACGTCAAATCTATCATGCATTATATGTTGTTTATCCTTTCTTAACTCATAAGGAAAGGAGTTTTTCATTCAAAGATTCGTTTAAAAGAAGTGATAATGAGTATTTAGACGTCGAATTTATCATGCATTATATGTTGTTTATCCTTTCTTAACTCATAAGGAAACGAGTTCCTTATTCAATGATTCGATTAAATGAACAGATAATGAGTCTTTAAACATCGAATCTATCATGCATTATATATTTTTTATCCTTTCTTAACTCATAAGGAAACGAGTTCTTTATTCAATGATTCGATTAAATGAAGAGATAATAAGTCTTTAAACGTCGAATCTATCATGCATTATATGTTGTTTATCCTTTCTTAACTCATAAAGAAATGAGTACCTTAATCAAGGATTCGATTAAACAAAGAGATAATAAGTATTTGAACGTCGAATCTATCATACATTATATATTGTTTATCCTTTCTTAACT
Organism: Pogostemon cablin; assembly: GCA_023678885.1. Lineage (NCBI taxonomy): Eukaryota > Viridiplantae > Streptophyta > Magnoliopsida > Lamiales > Lamiaceae > Pogostemon > Pogostemon cablin. The sequence continues at coordinate 30,310,494 of CM042993.1, read as the reverse complement.
CATAAGGAAAGGAGTTTTTATTCAAAGATTCATTTAAAAGAAGTGATAATGAGTATTTGGACGTCGAATTTATCATGCATTATATGTTGTTTATCCTTTCTTAACTCATAAGGAAACGAGTTATTTATTCAATGATTCGATTAAATGAAGAGATAATGAGTATTTAAACGTCAAATCTATCATGCATTATATGTTTTTTATCCTTTCTTAACTCATAAGGAAACGAGTTCTTTATTCAATGATTCGATTAAATGAAGAGATAATGAGTCTTTAAACGTCGAATCTACCATGCATTATATGTTGTTTATCCTTTCTTAACTCATAAAGAAATGAATTCCTTATTCAATGATTCGATTAAACAAAGAGATAATAAGCATTTGAACGTCGAATCTATCATACATTATATATTGTTTATCCTTTCTTAACTCATAAGAAAAGGAGTTTTTTATTCAAAGATTTGTTTAAAAGAAGTGATAATGTGTATTTAGACGAATTTATCATGCATTATATGTTGTTTATCCTTTCTTAACTCATAAGGAAACGAGTTCTTTATTCTATGATTCGATTAAATGAAGAGATAATGAGTCTTTAAATGTCGAATCTATCATGCATTATATGTTGTTTATCCTTTCTTAACTCATAAGGAAACGAGTTCTTTATTCATGATTCGATTAAACGAAGAGATAATAAGTATTTGAATGTCGAATCTCCCATGCACTATATGTTGTTTATCCTTTCTTAACTCATAAGGAAAGGAGTTTTTTATTCAAAGATTCGTTTAAAAGAAGTGATAATGAGTATTTAGACGTCGAATTTATCATGCATTATAGGTTGTTTATCCTTTCTTAACTCTTAATGAAACGAGTTCTTTATTCAATGATTCGATTAAATGAAGAGATAATGTGTCTTTAAACGTCGAATCTATCATGCATTATATGTTTTGATCCTTTCTTAACCCGTAAAGAAACGAGTTCTTTATTCATGTTTCGATTAAGCGAATAGATAATAAGTATTTGAATGTCGAATCTACCATGCATTATATATTGTTTATCCTTTTTCTTAACTCATAAGGAAAGGAGTTTTTTATTCAAAAATTCATTTAAAAGAAGTGATAATGAGTATTTAGACGTCGAATCTATCATGCATTATATGTTGTTTATCCTTTCTTAACTATTAAGGAAACGAGTTCTTTATTTAATGATTCAATTAAATGAAGAGATAATGAGTTTTTAAACGTCAAATCTATCATGCATTATATGTTGTTTATCCTTTCTTAACTCATAAGGAAAGGAGTTTTTCATTCAAAGATTCGTTTAAAAGAAGTGATAATGAGTATTTAGACGCCGAATTTATCATGCATTATATGTTGTTTATCCTTTCTTAACTCATAAGGAAACGAGTTCTTTATTCAATGATTCGATTAAATGAACAGATAATGAGTCTTTAAACATCGAATCTATCATGCATTATATATTTTTTATCCTTTCTTAACTCATAAGGAAACGAGTTCTTTATTCAATGATTCGATTAAATGAAGAGATAATAAGTCTTTAAACGTCGAATCTATCATGCATTATATGTTGTTTATCCTTAACTCATAAAGAAATGAGTACCTTAATCAAGGATTCGATTAAACAAAGAGATAATAAGTATTTGAACGTCGAATCTATCATACATTATATATTGTTTATCCTTTCTTAACTCATAAGGAAAGGAGTTTTTATTCAAAGATTCATTTAAAAGAAGTGATAATGAGTATTTGGACGTCGAATTTATCATGCATTATATGTTGTTTATCCTTTCTTAACTCATAAGGAAACGAGTTATTTATTCAATGATTCGATTAAATGAAGAGATAATGAGTATTTAAACGTCAAATCTATCATGCATTATATGTTTTTTATCCTTTCTTAACTCATAAGGAAACGAGTTCTTTATTCAATGATTCGATTAAATGAAGAGATAATGAGTCTTTAAACGTCGAATCTACCATGCATTATATGTTGTTTATCCTTTCTTAACTCATAAAGAAATGAATTCCTTATTCAATGATTCGATTAAACAAAGAGATAATAAGCATTTGAACGTCGAATCTATCATACATTATATATTGTTTATCCTTTCTTAACTCATAAGAAAAGGAGTTTTTTATTCAAAGATTTGTTTAAAAGAAGTGATAATGTGTATTTAGACGAATTTATCATGCATTATATGTTGTTTATCCTTTCTTAACTCATAAGGAAACGAGTTCTTTATTCTATGATTCGATTAAATGAAGAGATAATGAGTCTTTAAATGTCGAATCTATCATGCATTATATGTTGTTTATCCTTTCTTAACTCATAAGGAAACGAGTTCTTTATTCATGATTCGATTAAACGAAGAGATAATAAGTATTTGAATGTCGAATCTCCCATGCACTATATGTTGTTTATCCTTTCTTAACTCATAAGGAAAGGAGTTTTTTATTCAAAGATTCGTTTAAAAGAAGTGATAATGAGTATTTAGACGTCGAATTTATCATGCATTATAGGTTGTTTATCCTTTCTTAACTCTTAATGAAACGAATTCTTTATTCAATGATTCGATTAAATGAAGAGATAATGTGTCTTTAAACGTCGAATCTATCATGCATTATATGTTTTGATCCTTTCTTAACCCGTAAAGAAACGAGTTCTTTATTCATGTTTCGATTAAGCGAAGAGATAATAAGTATTTGAATGTCGAATCTACCATGCATTATATATTGTTTATCCTTTTTCTTAACTCATAAGGAAAGGAGTTTTTATTCAAAAATTCATTTAAAAGAAGTGATAATGAGTATTTAGACGTCGAATCTATCATGCATTATATGTTGTTTATCCTTTCTTAACTATTAAGGAAACGATTTCTTTATTTAATGATTCAATTAAATGAAGAGATAATGAGTTTTTAAACGTCAAATCTATCATGCATTATATGTTGTTTATCCTTTCTTAACTCATAAGGAAAGGAGTTTTTCATTCAAAGATTCGTTTAAAAGAAGTGATAATGAGTATTTAGACGTCGAATTTATCATGCATTATATGTTGTTTATCCTTTCTTAACTCATAAGGAAACGAGTTCTTTATTCAATGATTCGATTAAATGAACAGATAATGAGTCTTTAAACATCGAATCTATCATGCATTATATATTTTTTTTCCTTTCTTAACTCATAAGGAAACGAGTTCTTTATTCAATGATTCGATTAAATGAAGAGATAATAAGTCTTTAAACGTCGAATCTATCATGCATTATATGTTGTTTATCCTTTCTTAACTCATAAAGAAATGAGTACCTTAATCAAGGATTCGATTAAACAAAGAGATAATAAGTATTTGAACGTCGAATCTATCATACATTATATATTGTTTATCCTTTCTTAACTCATAAGGAAAGGAGTTTTTATTCAAAGATTCATTTAAAAGAAGTGATAATGAGTATTTGGACGTCGAATTTATCATGCATTATATGTTGTTTATCCTTTCTTAACTCATAAGGAAACGAGTTATTTATTCAATGATTCGATTAAATGAAGAGATAATGAGTATTTAAACGTCAAATCTATCATGCATTATATGTTTTTTATCCTTTCTTAACTCATAAGGAAACGAGTTCTTTATTCAATGATTCGATTAAATGAAGAGATAATGAGTCTTTAAACGTCGAATCTACCATGCATTATATGTTGTTTATCCTTTCTTAACTCATAAAGAAATGAATTCCTTATTCAATGATTCGATTAAACAAAGAGATAATAAGTATTTGAACGTCGAATCTATCATACATTATATATTGTTTATCCTTTCTTAACTCATAAGAAAAGGAGTTTTTTATTCAAAGATTTGTTTAAAAGAAGTGATAATGAGTATTTAGACGAATTTATCATGCATTATATGTTGTTTATCCTTTCTTAACTCATAAGGAAACGAGTTCTTTATTCTATGATTCGATTAAATGAAGAGATAATGAGTCTTTAAATGTCGAATCTATCATGCATTATATGTTGTTTATCCTTTCTTAACCCATAAGGAAACGAGTTCTTTATTCATGATTCGATTAAACGAAGAGATAATAAGTATTTGAATGTCGAATCTCCCATGCACTATATGTTGTTTATCCTTTCTTAACTCATAAGGAAAGGAGTTTTTTATTCAAAGATTCGTTTAAAAGAAGTGATAATGAGTATTTAGACGTCGAATTTATCATGCATTATAGGTTGTTTATCCTTTCTTAACTCTTAATGAAACGAGTTCTTTATTCAATGATTCGATTAAATGAAGAGATAATGTGTCTTTAAACGTCGAATCTATCATGCATTATATGTTTTGATCCTTTCTTAACCCGTAAAGAAACGAGTTCTTTATTCATGTTTCGATTAAGCGAAGAGATAATAAGTATTTGAATGTCGAATCTACCATGCATTATATATTGTTTATCCTTTTTCTTAACTCATAAGGAAAGGAGTTTTTTATTCAAAAATTCATTTAAAAGAAGTGATAATGAGTATTTAGACGTCGAATCTATCATGCATTATATGTTGTTTATCCTTTCTTAACTATTAAGGAAACGATTTCTTTATTTAATGATTCAATTAAATGAAGAGATAATGAGTTTTTAAACGTCAAATCTATCATGCATTATATGTTGTTTATCCTTTCTTAACTCATAAGGAAAGGAGTTTTTCATTCAAAGATTCGTTTAAAAGAAGTGATAATGAGTATTTAGACGTCGAATTTATCATGCATTATATGTTGTTTATCCTTTCTTAACTCATAAGGAAACGAGTTCTTTATTCAATGATTCGATTAAATGAACAGATAATGAGTCTTTAAACATCGAATCTATCATGCATTATATATTTTTTATCCTTTCTTAACTCATAAGGAAACGAGTTCTTTATTCAATGATTCGATTAAATGAAGAGATAATAAGTCTTTAAACGTCGAATCTATCATGCATTATATGTTGTTTATCCTTTCTTAACTCATAAAGAAATGAGTACCTTAATCAAGGATTCGATTAAACAAAGAGATAATAAGTATTTGAACGTCGAATCTATCATACATTATATATTGTTTATCCTTTCTTAACTCATAAGGAAAGGAGTTTTTATTCAAAGATTCATTTAAAAGAAGTGATAATGAGTATTTGGACGTCGAATTTATCATGCATTATATGTTGTTTATCCTTTCTTAACTCATAAGGAAACGAGTTATTTATTCAATGATTCGATTAAATGAAGAGATAATGAGTATTTAAACGTCAAATCTATCATGCATTATATGTTTTTTATCCTTTCTTAACTCATAAGGAAACGAGTTCTTTATTCAATGATTCGATTAAATGAAGAGATAATGAGTCTTTAAACGTCGAATCTACCATGCATTATATGTTGTTTATCCTTTCTTAACTCATAAAGAAATGAATTCCTTATTCAATGATTCGATTAAACAAAGAGATAATAAGTATTTGAACGTCGAATCTATCATACATTATATATTGTTTATCCTTTCTTAACTCATAAGAAAAGGAGTTTTTTATTCAAAGATTTGTTTAAAAGAAGTGATAATGAGTATTTAGACGAATTTATCATGCATTATATGTTGTTTATCCTTTCTTAACTCATAAGGAAACGAGTTCTTTATTCTATGATTCGATTAAATGAAGAGATAATGAGTCTTTAAATGTCGAATCTATCATGCATTATATGTTGTTTATCCTTTCTTAACCCATAAGGAAACGAGTTCTTTATTCATGATTCGATTAAACGAAGAGATAATAAGTATTTGAATGTCGAATCTCCCATGCACTATATGTTGTTTATCCTTTCTTAACTCATAAGGAAAGGAGTTTTTTATTCAAAGATTCGTTTAAAAGAAGTGATAATGAGTATTTAGACGTCGAATTTATCATGCATTATAGGTTGTTTATCCTTTCTTAACTCTTAATGAAACGAGTTCTTTATTCAATGATTCGATTAAATGAAGAGATAATGTGTCTTTAAACGTCGAATCTATCATGCATTATATGTTTTGATCCTTTCTTAACCCGTAAAGAAACGAGTTCTTTATTCATGTTTCGATTAAGCGAAGAGATAATAAGTATTTGAATGTCGAATCTACCATGCATTATATATTGTTTATCCTTTTTCTTAACTCATAAGGAAAGGAGTTTTTTATTCAAAAATTCATTTAAAAGAAGTGATAATGAGTATTTAGACGTCGAATCTATCATGCATTATATGTTGTTTATCCTTTCTTAACTATTAAGGAAACGATTTCTTTATTTAATGATTCAATTAAATGAAGAGATAATGAGTTTTTAAACGTCAAATCTATCATGCATTATATGTTGTTTATCCTTTCTTAACTCATAAGGAAAGGAGTTTTTCATTCAAAGATTCGTTTAAAAGAAGTGATAATGAGTATTTAGACGTCGAATTTATCATGCATTATATGTTGTTTATCCTTTCTTAACTCATAAGGAAACGAGTTCTTTATTCAATGATTCGATTAAATGAACAGATAATGAGTCTTTAAACATCGAATCTATCATGCATTATATATTTTTTATACTTTCTTAACTCATAAGGAAACGAGTTCTTTATTCAATGATTCGATTAAATGAAGAGATAATAAGTCTTTAAACGTCGAATCTATCAAGCATTATATGTTGTTTATCCTTTCTTAACTCATAAAGAAATGAGTACCTTAATCAAGGATTCGATTAAACAAAGAGATAATAAGTATTTGAACGTCGAATCTATCATACATTATATATTGTTTATCCTTTCTTAACTCATAAGGAAAGGAGTTTTTATTCAAAGATTCATTTAAAAGAAGTGATAATGAGTATTTGGACGTCGAATTTATCATGCATTATATGTTGTTTATCCTTTCTTAACTCATAAGGAAACGAGTTATTTATTCAATGATTCGATTAAATGAAGAGATAATGAGTATTTAAACGTCAAATCTATCATGCATTATATGTTTTTTATCCTTTCTTAACTCATAAGGAAACGAGTTCTTTATTCAATGATTCGATTAAATGAAGAGATAATGAGTCTTTAAACGTCGAATCTACCATGCATTATATGTTGTTTATCCTTTCTTAACTCATAAAGAAATGAATTCCTTATTCAATGATTCGATTAAACAAAGAGATAATAAGTATTTGAACGTCGAATCTATCATACATTATATATTGTTTATCCTTTCTTAACTCATAAGAAAAGGAGTTTTTTATTCAAAGATTTGTTTAAAAGAAGTGATAATGAGTATTTAGACGAATTTATCATGCATTATATGTTGTTTATCCTTTCTTAACTCATAAGGAAACGAGTTCTTTATTCTATGATTCGATTAAATGAAGAGATAATGAGTCTTTAAATGTCGAATCTATCATGCATTATATGTTGTTTATCCTTTCTTAACTCATAAGGAAACGAGTTCTTTATTCATGATTCGATTAAACGAAGAGATAATAAGTATTTGAATGTCGAATCTCTCATGCACTATATGTTGTTTATCCTTTCTTAACTCATAAGGAAAGGAGTTTTTTATTCAAAGATTCGTTTAAAAGAAGTGATAATGAGTATTTAGACGTCGAATTTATCATGCATTATAGGTTGTTTATCCTTTCTTAACTCTTAATGAAACGAGTTCTTTATTCAATGATTCGATTAAATGAAGAGATAATGTGTCTTTAAACGTCGAATCTATCATGCATTATATGTTTTGATCCTTTCTTAACCCGTAAAGAAACGAGTTCTTTATTCATGTTTCGATTAAGCGAAGAGATAATAAGTATTTGAATGTCGAATCTACCATGCATTATATATTGTTTATCCTTTTTCTTAACTCATAAGGAAAGGAGTTTTTTATTCAAAAATTCATTTAAAAGAAGTGATAATGAGTATTTAGACGTCGAATCTATCATGCATTATATGTTGTTTATCCTTTCTTAACTATTAAGGAAACGATTTCTTTATTTAATGATTCAATTAAATGAAGAGATAATGAGTTTTTAAACGTCAAATCTATCATGCATTATATGTTGTTTATCCTTTCTTAACTCATAAGGAAAGGAGTTTTTCATTCAAAGATTCGTTTAAAAGAAGTGATAATGAGTATTTAGACGTCGAATTTATCATGCATTATATGTTGTTTATCCTTTCTTAACTCATAAGGAAACGAGTTCTTTATTCAATGATTCGATTAAATGAACAGATAATGAGTCTTTAAACATCGAATCTATCATGCATTATATATTTTTTATCCTTTCTTAACTCATAAGGAAACGAGTTCTTTATTCAATGATTCGATTAAATGAAGAGATAATAAGTCTTTAAACGTCGAATCTATCATGCATTATATGTTGTTTATCCTTTCTTAACTCATAAAGAAATGAGTACCTTAATCAAGGATTCGATTAAACAAAGAGATAATAAGTATTTGAACGTCGAATCTATCATACATTATATATTGTTTATCCTTTCTTAACTCATAAGGAAAGGAGTTTTTATTCAAAGATTCATTTAAAAGAAGTGATAATGAGTATTTGGACGTCGAATTTATCATGCATTATATGTTGTTTATCCTTTCTTAACTCATAAGGAAACGAGTTATTTATTCAATGATTCGATTAAATGAAGAGATAATGAGTATTTAAACGTCAAATCTATCATGCATTATATGTTTTTTATCCTTTCTTAACTCATAAGGAAACGAGTTCTTTATTCAATGATTCGATTAAATGAAGAGATAATGAGTCTTTAAACGTCGAATCTACCATGCATTATATGTTGTTTATCCTTTCTTAACTCATAAAGAAATGAATTCCTTATTCAATGATTCGATTAAACAAAGAGATAATAAGTATTTGAACGTCGAATCTATCATACATTATATATTGTTTATCCTTTCTTAACTCATAAGAAAAGGAGTTTTTTATTCAAAGATTTGTTTAAAAGAAGTGATAATGAGTATTTAGACGAATTTATCATGCATTATATGTTGTTTATCCTTTCTTAACTCATAAGGAAACGAGTTCTTTATTCTATGATTCGATTAAATGAAGAGATAATGAGTCTTTAAATGTCGAATCTATCATGCATTATATGTTGTTTATCCTTTCTTAACCCATAAGGAAACGAGTTCTTTATTCATGATTCGATTAAACGAAGAGATAATAAGTATTTGAATGTCGAATCTCCCATGCACTATATGTTGTTTATCCTTTCTTAACTCATAAGGAAAGGAGTTTTTTATTCAAAGATTCGTTTAAAAGAAGTGATAATGAGTATTTAGACGTCGAATTTATCATGCATTATAGGTTGTTTATCCTTTCTTAACTCTTAATGAAACGAGTTCTTTATTCAATGATTCGATTAAATGAAGAGATAATGTGTCTTTAAACGTCGAATCTATCATGCATTATATGTTTTGATCCTTTCTTAACCCGTAAAGAAACGAGTTCTTTATTCATGTTTCGATTAAGCGAAGAGATAATAAGTATTTGAATGTCGAATCTACCATGCATTATATATTGTTTATCCTTTTTCTTAACTCATAAGGAAAGGAGTTTTTTATTCAAAAATTCATTTAAAAGAAGTGATAATGAGTATTTAGACGTCGAATCTATCATGCATTATATGTTGTTTATCCTTTCTTAACTATTAAGGAAACGAGTTCTTTATTTAATGATTCAATTAAATGAAGAGATAATGAGTTTTTAAACGTCAAATCTATCATGCATTATATGTTGTTTATCCTTTCTTAACTCATAAGGAAAGGAGTTTTTCATTCAAAGATTCGTTTAAAAGAAGTGATAATGAGTATTTAGACGTCGAATTTATCATGCATTATATGTTGTTTATCCTTTCTTAACTCATAAGGAAACGAGTTCTTTATTCAATGATTCGATTAAATGAACAGATAATGAGTCTTTAAACATCGAATCTATCATGCATTATATATTTTTTATCCTTTCTTAACTCATAAGGAAACGAGTTCTTTATTCAATGATTCGATTAAATGAAGAGATAATAAGTCTTTAAACGTCGAATCTATCATGCATTATATGTTGTTTATCCTTTCTTAACTCATAAAGAAATGAGTACCTTAATCAAGGATTCGATTAAACAAAGAGATAATAAGTATTTGAACGTCGAATCTATCATACATTATATATTGTTTATCCTTTCTTAACTCATAAGGAAAGGAGTTTTTATTCAAAGATTCATTTAAAAGAAGTGATAATGAGTATTTGGACGTCGAATTTATCATGCATTATATGTTGTTTATCCTTTCTTAACTCATAAGGAAACGAGTTATTTATTCAATGATTCGATTAAATGAAGAGATAATGAGTATTTAAACGCCAAATCTATCATGCATTATATGTTTTTTATCCTTTCTTAACTCATAAGGAAACGAGTTCTTTATTCAATGATTCGATTAAATGAAGAGATAATGAGTCTTTAAACGTCGAATCTACCATGCATTATATGTTGTTTATCCTTTCTTAACTCATAAAGAAATGAATTCCTTATTCAATGATTCGATTAAACAAAGAGATAATAAGCATTTGAACGTCGAATCTATCATACATTATATATTGTTTATCCTTTCTTAACTCATAAGAAAAGGAGTTTTTTATTCAAAGATTTGTTTAAAAGAAGTGATAATGTGTATTTAGACGAATTTATCATGCATTATATGTTGTTTATCCTTTCTTAACTCATAAGGAAACGAGTTCTTTATTCTATGATTCGATTAAATGAAGAGATAATGAGTCTTTAAATGTCGAATCTATCATGCATTATATGTTGTTTATCCTTTCTTAACTCATAAGGAAACGAGTTCTTTATTCATGATTCGATTAAACGAAGAGATAATAAGTATTTGAATGTCGAATCTCCCATGCACTATATGTTGTTTATCCTTTCTTAACTCATAAGGAAAGGAGTTTTTTATTCAAAGATTCGTTTAAAAGAAGTGATAATGAGTATTTAGACGTCGAATTTATCATGCATTATAGGTTGTTTATCCTTTCTTAACTCTTAATGAAACGAGTTCTTTATTCAATGATTCGATTAAATGAAGAGATAATGTGTCTTTAAACGTCGAATCTATCATGCATTATATGTTTTGATCCTTTCTTAACCCGTAAAGAAACGAGTTCTTTATTCATGTTTCGATTAAGCGAAGAGATAATAAGTATTTGAATGTCGAATCTACCATGCATTATATATTGTTTATCCTTTTTCTTAACTCATAAGGAAAGGAGTTTTTTATTCAAAAATTCATTTAAAAGAAGTGATAATGAGTATTTAGACGTCGAATCTATCATGCATTATATGTTGTTTATCCTTTCTTAACTATTAAGGAAACGATTTCTTTATTTAATGATTCAATTAAATGAAGAGATAATGAGTTTTTAAACGTCAAATCTATCATGCATTATATGTTGTTTATCCTTTCTTAACTCATAAGGAAAGGAGTTTTTCATTCAAAGATTCGTTTAAAAGAAGTGATAATGAGTATTTAGACGTCGAATTTATCATGCATTATATGTTGTTTATCCTTTCTTAACTCATAAGGAAACGAGTTCTTTATTCAATGATTCGATTAAATGAACAGATAATGAGTCTTTAAACATCGAATCTATCATGCATTATATATTTTTTATCCTTTCTTAACTCATAAGGAAACGAGTTCTTTATTCAATGATTCGATTAAATGAAGAGATAATAAGTCTTTAAACGTCGAATCTATCATGCATTATATGTTGTTTATCCTTTCTTAACTCATAAAGAAATGAGTACCTTAATCAAGGATTCGATTAAACAAAGAGATAATAAGTATTTGAACGTCGAATCTATCATACATTATATATTGTTTATCCTTTCTTAACTCATAAGGAAAGGAGTTTTTATTCAAAGATTCATTTAAAAGAAGTGATAATGAGTATTTGGACGTCGAATTTATCATGCATTATATGTTGTTTATCCTTTCTTAACTCATAAGGAAACGAGTTATTTATTCAATGATTCGATTAAATGAAGAGATAATGAGTATTTAAACGTCAAATCTATCATGCATTATATGTTTTTTATCCTTTCTTAACTCATAAGGAAACGAGTTCTTTATTCAATGATTCGATTAAATGAAGAGATAATGAGTCTTTAAACGTCGAATCTACCATGCATTATATGTTGTTTATCCTTTCTTAACTCATAAAGAAATGAATTCCTTATTCAATGATTCGATTAAACAAAGAGATAATAAGTATTTGAACGTCGAATCTATCATACATTATATATTGTTTATCCTTTCTTAACTCATAAGAAAAGGAGTTTTTTATTCAAAGATTTGTTTAAAAGAAGTGATAATGAGTATTTAGACGAATTTATCATGCATTATATGTTGTTTATCCTTTCTTAACTCATAAGGAAACGAGTTCTTTATTCTATGATTCGATTAAATGAAGAGATAATGAGTCTTTAAATGTCGAATCTATCATGCATTATATGTTGTTTATCCTTTCTTAACTCATAAGGAAACGAGTTCTTTATTCATGATTCGATTAAACGAAGAGATAATAAGTATTTGAATGTCGAATCTCCCATGCACTATATGTTGTTTATCCTTTCTTAACTCATAAGGAAAGGAGTTTTTTATTCAAAGATTCGTTTAAAAGAAGTGATAATGAGTATTTAGACGTCGAATTTATCATGCATTATAGGTTGTTTATCCTTTCTTAACTCTTAATGAAACGAGTTCTTTATTCAATGATTCGATTAAATGAAGAGATAATGTGTCTTTAAACGTCGAATCTATCATGCATTATATGTTTTGATCCTTTCTTAACCCGTAAAGAAACGAGTTCTTTATTCATGTTTCGATTAAGCGAAGAGATAATAAGTATTTGAATGTCGAATCTACCATGCATTATATATTGTTTATCCTTTTTCTTAACTCATAAGGAAAGGAGTTTTTTATTCAAAAATTCATTTAAAAGAAGTGATAATGAGTATTTAGACGTCGAATCTATCATGCATTATATGTTGTTTATCCTTTCTTAACTATTAAGGAAACGAGTTCTTTATTTAATGATTCAATTAAATGAAGAGATAATGAGTTTTTAAACGTCAAATCTATCATGCATTATATGTTGTTTATCCTTTCTTAACTCATAAGGAAAGGAGTTTTTCATTCAAAGATTCGTTTAAAAGAAGTGATAATGAGTATTTAGACGTCGAATTTATCATGCATTATATGTTGTTTATCCTTTCTTAACTCATAAGGAAACGAGTTCTTTATTCAATGATTCGATTAAATGAACAGATAATGAGTCTTTAAACATCGAATCTATCATGCATTATATATTTTTTATCCTTTCTTAACTCATAAGGAAACGAGTTCTTTATTCAATGATTCGATTAAATGAAGAGATAATAAGTCTTTAAACGTCGAATCTATCATGCATTATATGTTGTTTATCCTTTCTTAACTCATAAAGAAATGAGTACCTTAATCAAGGATTCGATTAAACAAAGAGATAATAAGTATTTGAACGTCGAATCTATCATACATTATATATTGTTTATCCTTTCTTAACTCATAAGGAAAGGAGTTTTTATTCAAAGATTCATTTAAAAGAAGTGATAATGAGTATTTGGACGTCGAATTTATCATGCATTATATGTTGTTTATCCTTTCTTAACTCATAAGGAAACGAGTTATTTATTCAATGATTCGATTAAATGAAGAGATAATGAGTATTTAAACGTCAAATCTATCATGCATTATATGTTTTTTATCCTTTCTTAACTCATAAGGAAACGAGTTCTTTATTCAATGATTCGATTAAATGAAGAGATAATGAGTCTTTAAACGTCGAATCTACCATGCATTATATGTTGTTTATCCTTTCTTAACTCATAAAGAAATGAATTCCTTATTCAATGATTCGATTAAACAAAGAGATAATAAGTATTTGAACGTCGAATCTATCATACATTATATATTGTTTATCCTTTCTTAACTCATAAGAAAAGGAGTTTTTTATTCAAAGATTTGTTTAAAAGAAGTGATAATGTGTATTTAGACGAATTTATCATGCATTATATGTTGTTTATCCTTTCTTAACTCATAAGGAAACGAGTTCTTTATTCTATGATTCGATTAAATGAAGAGATAATGAGTCTTTAAATGTCGAATCTATCATGCATTATATGTTGTATATCCTTTCTTAACTCATAAGGAAACGAGTTCTTTATTCATGATTCGATTAAACGAAGAGATAATAAGTATTTGAATGTCGAATCTCCCATGCACTATATGTTGTTTATCCTTTCTTAACTCATAAGGAAAGGAGTTTTTTATTCAAAGATTCGTTTAAAAGAAGTGATAATGAGTATTTAGACGTCGAATTTATCATGCATTATAGGTTGTTTATCCTTTCTTAACTCTTAATGAAACGAGTTCTTTATTCAATGATTCGATTAAATGAAGAGATAATGTGTCTTTAAACGTCGAATCTATCATGCATTATATGTTTTTATCCTTTCTTAACCCGTAAAGAAACGAGTTCTTTATTCATGTTTCGATTAAGCGAAGAGATAATAAGTATTTGAATGTCGAATCTACCATGCATTATATATTGTTTATCCTTTTTCTTAACTCATAAGGAAAGGAGTTTTTTATTCAAAAATTCATTTAAAAGAAGTGATAATGAGTATTTAGACGTCGAATCTATCATGCATTATATGTTGTTTATCCTTTCTTAACTATTAAGGAAACGAGTTCTTTATTTAATGATTCAATTAAATGAAGAGATAATGAGTTTTTAAACGTCAAATCTATCATGCATTATATGTTGTTTATCCTTTCTTAACTCATAAGGAAAGGAGTTTTTCATTCAAAGATTCGTTTAAAAGAAGTGATAATGAGTATTTAGACGTCGAATTTATCATGCATTATATGTTGTTTATCCTTTCTTAACTCATAAGGAAACGAGTTCTTTATTCAATGATTCGATTAAATGAACAGATAATGAGTCTTTAAACATCGAATCTATCATGCATTATATATTTTTTATCCTTTCTTAACTCATAAGGAAACGAGTTCTTTATTCAATGATTCGATTAAATGAAGAGATAATAAGTCTTTAAACGTCGAATCTATCATGCATTATATGTTGTTTATCCTTTCTTAACTCATAAAGAAATGAGTACCTTAATCAAGGATTCGATTAAACAAAGAGATAATAAGTATTTGAACGTCGAATCTATCATACATTATATATTGTTTATCCTTTCTTAACTCATAAGGAAAGGAGTTTTTATTCAAAGATTCATTTAAAAGAAGTGATAATGAGTATTTGGACGTCGAATTTATCATGCATTATATGTTGTTTATCCTTTCTTAACTCATAAGGAAACGAGTTATTTATTCAATGATTCGATTAAATGAAGAGATAATGAGTATTTAAACGTCAAATCTATCATGCATTATATGTTTTTTATCCTTTCTTAACTCATAAGGAAACGAGTTCTTTATTCAATGATTCGATTAAATGAAGAGATAATGAGTCTTTAAACGTCGAATCTACCATGCATTATATGTTGTTTATCCTTTCTTAACTCATAAAGAAATGAATTCCTTATTCAATGATTCGATTAAACAAAGAGATAATAAGTATTTGAACGTCGAATCTATCATACATTATATATTGTTTATCCTTTCTTAACTCATAAGAAAAGGAGTTTTTTATTCAAAGATTTGTTTAAAAGAAGTGATAATGTGTATTTAGACGAATTTATCATGCATTATATGTTGTTTATCCTTTCTTAACTCATAAGGAAACGAGTTCTTTATTCTATGATTCGATTAAATGAAGAGATAATGAGTCTTTAAATGTCGAATCTATCATGCATTATATGTTGTTTATCCTTTCTTAACTCATAAGGAAACGAGTTCTTTATTCATGATTCGATTAAACGAAGAGATAATAAGTATTTGAATGTCGAATCTCCATGCACTATATGTTGTTTATCCTTTCTTAACTCATAAGGAAAGGAGTTTTTTATTCAAAGATTCGTTTAAAAGAAGTGATAATGAGTATTTAGACGTCGAATTTATCATGCATTATAGGTTGTTTATCCTTTCTTAACTCTTAATGAAACGAGTTCTTTATTCAATGATTCGATTAAATGAAGAGATAATGTGTCTTTAAACGTCGAATCTATCATGCATTATATGTTTTGATCCTTTCTTAACCCGTAAAGAAACGAGTTCTTTATTCATGTTTCGATTAAGCGAAGAGATAATAAGTATTTGAATGTCGAATCTACCATGCATTATATATTGTTTATCCTTTTTCTTAACTCATAAGGAAAGGAGTTTTTTATTCAAAAATTCATTTAAAAGAAGTGATAATGAGTATTTAGACGTCGAATCTATCATGCATTATATGTTGTTTATCCTTTCTTAACTATTAAGGAAACGAGTTCTTTATTTAATGATTCAATTAAATGAAGAGATAATGAGTTTTTAAACGTCAAATCTATCATGCATTATATGTTGTTTATCCTTTCTTAACTCATAAGGAAAGGAGTTTTTCATTCAAAGATTCGTTTAAAAGAAGTGATAATGAGTATTTAGACGTCGAATTTATCATGCATTATATGTTGTTTATCCTTTCTTAACTCATAAGGAAACGAGTTCTTTATTCAATGATTCGATTAAATGAACAGATAATGAGTCTTTAAACATCGAATCTATCATGCATTATATATTTTTTATCCTTTCTTAACTCATAAGGAAACGAGTTCTTTATTCAATGATTCGATTAAATGAAGAGATAATAAGTCTTTAAACGTCGAATCTATCATGCATTATATGTTGTTTATCCTTTCTTAACTCATAAAGAAATGAGTACCTTAATCAAGGATTCGATTAAACAAAGAGATAATAAGTATTTGAACGTCGAATCTATCATACATTATATATTGTTTATCCTTTCTTAACTCATAAGGAAAGGAGTTTTTATTCAAAGATTCATTTAAAAGAAGTGATAATGAGTATTTGGACGTCGAATTTATCATGCATTATATGTTGTTTATCCTTTCTTAACTCATAAGGAAACGAGTTATTTATTCAATGATTCGATTAAATGAAGAGATAATGAGTATTTAAACGTCAAATCTATCATGCATTATATGTTTTTTATCCTTTCTTAACTCATAAGGAAACGAGTTCTTTATTCAATGATTCGATTAAATGAAGAGATAATGAGTCTTTAAACGTCGAATCTACCATGCATTATATGTTGTTTATCCTTTCTTAACTCATAAAGAAATGAATTCCTTATTCAATGATTCGATTAAACAAAGAGATAATAAGTATTTGAACGTCGAATCTATCATACATTATATATTGTTTATCCTTTCTTAACTCATAAGAAAAGGAGTTTTTTATTCAAAGATTTGTTTAAAAGAAGTGATAATGTGTATTTAGACGAATTTATCATGCATTATATGTTGTTTATCCTTTCTTAACTCATAAGGAAACGAGTTCTTTATTCTATGATTCGATTAAATGAAGAGATAATGAGTCTTTAAATGTCGAATCTATCATGCATTATATGTTGTTTATCCTTTCTTAACTCATAAGGAAACGAGTTCTTTATTCATGATTCGATTAAACGAAGAGATAATAAGTATTTGAATGTCGAATCTCCCATGCACTATATGTTGTTTATCCTTTCTTAACTCATAAGGAAAGGAGTTTTTTATTCAAAGATTCGTTTAAAAGAAGTGATAATGAGTATTTAGACGTCGAATTTATCATGCATTATAGGTTGTTTATCCTTTCTTAACTCTTAATGAAACGAGTTCTTTATTCAATGATTCGATTAAATGAAGAGATAATGTGTCTTTAAACGTCGAATCTATCATGCATTATATGTTTTTATCCTTTCTTAACCCGTAAAGAAACGAGTTCTTTATTCATGTTTCGATTAAGCGAAGAGATAATAAGTATTTGAATGTCGAATCTACCATGCATTATATATTGTTTATCCTTTTTCTTAACTCATAAGGAAAGGAGTTTTTTATTCAAAAATTCATTTAAAAGAAGTGATAATGAGTATTTAGACGTCGAATCTATCATGCATTATATGTTGTTTATCCTTTCTTAACTATTAAGGAAACGAGTTCTTTATTTAATGATTCAATTAAATGAAGAGATAATGAGTTTTTAAACGTCAAATCTATCATGCATTATATGTTGTTTATCCTTTCTTAACTCATAAGGAAAGGAGTTTTTCATTCAAAGATTCGTTTAAAAGAAGTGATAATGAGTATTTAGACGTCGAATTTATCATGCATTATATGTTGTTTATCCTTTCTTAACTCATAAGGAAACGAGTTCTTTATTCAATGATTCGATTAAATGAACAGATAATGAGTCTTTAAACATCGAATCTATCATGCATTATATATTTTTTATCCTTTCTTAACTCATAAGGAAACGAGTTCTTTATTCAATGATTCGATTAAATGAAGAGATAATAAGTCTTTAAACGTCGAATCTATCATGCATTATATGTTGTTTATCCTTTCTTAACTCATAAAGAAATGAGTACCTTAATCAAGGATTCGATTAAACAAAGAGATAATAAGTATTTGAACGTCGAATCTATCATACATTATATATTGTTTATCCTTTCTTAACTCATAAGGAAAGGAGTTTTTATTCAAAGATTCATTTAAAAGAAGTGATAATGAGTATTTGGACGTCGAATTTATCATGCATTATATGTTGTTTATCCTTTCTTAACTCATAAGGAAACGAGTTATTTATTCAATGATTCGATTAAATGAAGAGATAATGAGTATTTAAACGTCAAATCTATCATGCATTATATGTTTTTTATCCTTTCTTAACTCATAAGGAAACGAGTTCTTTATTCAATGATTCGATTAAATGAAGAGATAATGAGTCTTTAAACGTCGAATCTACCATGCATTATATGTTGTTTATCCTTTCTTAACTCATAAAGAAATGAATTCCTTATTCAATGATTCGATTAAACAAAGAGATAATAAGTATTTGAACGTCGAATCTATCATACATTATATATTGTTTATCCTTTCTTAACTCATAAGAAAAGGAGTTTTTTATTCAAAGATTTGTTTAAAAGAAGTGATAATGTGTATTTAGACGAATTTATCATGCATTATATGTTGTTTATCCTTTCTTAACTCATAAGGAAACGAGTTCTTTATTCTATGATTCGATTAAATGAAGAGATAATGAGTCTTTAAATGTCGAATCTATCATGCATTATATGTTGTTTATCCTTTCTTAACTCATAAGGAAACGAGTTCTTTATTCATGATTCGATTAAACGAAGAGATAATAAGTATTTGAATGTCGAATCTCCCATGCACTATATGTTGTTTATCCTTTCTTAACTCATAAGGAAAGGAGTTTTTTATTCAAAGATTCGTTTAAAAGAAGTGATAATGAGTATTTAGACGTCGAATTTATCATGCATTATAGGTTGTTTATCCTTTCTTAACTCTTAATGAAACGAGTTCTTTATTCAATGATTCGATTAAATGAAGAGATAATGTGTCTTTAAACGTCGAATCTATCATGCATTATATGTTTTTATCCTTTCTTAACCCGTAAAGAAACGAGTTCTTTATTCATGTTTCGATTAAGCGAAGAGATAATAAGTATTTGAATGTCGAATCTACCATGCATTATATATTGTTTATCCTTTTTCTTAACTCATAAGGAAAGGAGTTTTTTATTCAAAAATTCATTTAAAAGAAGTGATAATGAGTATTTAGACGTCGAATCTATCATGCATTATATGTTGTTTATCCTTTCTTAACTATTAAGGAAACGAGTTCTTTATTTAATGATTCAATTAAATGAAGAGATAATGAGTTTTTAAACGTCAAATCTATCATGCATTATATGTTGTTTATCCTTTCTTAACTCATAAGGAAAGGAGTTTTTCATTCAAAGATTCGTTTAAAAGAAGTGATAATGAGTATTTAGACGTCGAATTTATCATGCATTATATGTTGTTTATCCTTTCTTAACTCATAAGGAAACGAGTTCTTTATTCAATGATTCGATTAAATGAACAGATAATGAGTCTTTAAACATCGAATCTATCATGCATTATATATTTTTTATCCTTTCTTAACTCATAAGGAAACGAGTTCTTTATTCAATGATTCGATTAAATGAAGAGATAATAAGTCTTTAAACGTCGAATCTATCATGCATTATATGTTGTTTATCCTTTCTTAACTCATAAAGAAATGAGTACCTTAATCAAGGATTCGATTAAACAAAGAGATAATAAGTATTTGAACGTCGAATCTATCATACATTATATATTGTTTATCCTTTCTTAACTCATAAGGAAAGGAGTTTTTTATTCAAAGATTCATTTAAAAGAAGTGATAATGAGTATTTGGACGTCGAATTTATCATGCATTATATGTTGTTTATCCTTTCTTAACTCATAAGGAAACGAGTTATTTATTCAATGATTCGATTAAATGAAGAGATAATGAGTATTTAAACGTCAAATCTATCATGCATTATATGTTGTTTATCCTTTCTTAACTCATAAGGAAACGAGTTCTTTATTCAATGATTCGATTAAATGAAGAGATAATGAGTCTTTAAACGTCGAATCTACCATGCATTATATGTTGTTTATCCTTTCTTAACTCATAAAGAAATGAATTCCTTATTCAATGATTCGATTAAACAAAGAGATAATAAGTATTTGAACGTCGAATCTATCATACATTATATATTGTTTATCCTTTCTTAACTATTAAGAAACGAGTTTCTTTATTTAATGATTCAATTAAATGAAGAGATAATGAGTTTTTAAACGTCAAATCTATCATGCATTATATGTTGTTTATCCTTTCTTAACTCATAAGGAAAGGAGTTTTTATTCAAAGATTCGTTTAAAAGAAGAGTGATAATGAGTATTTAGACGTCGAATTTATCATGCATTATATGTTGTTTATCCTTTCTTAACTCATAAGGAAACGAGTTCTTTATTCAATGATTCGATTAAATGAAGAGATAATGAGTATTTTAAACGTCGAATCTATCATGCATTATATGTTGTTTATCCTTTCTTAACTCATAAGGAAACGAGTTCTTTATTCAATGATTCGTTTAAATGAAGAGATAATGAGTATTTAAACGTCGAATCTATCATGCATTATATGTTGTTTATCCTTTCTTAACTCATAAAGAAATGAGTTCTTTATTCAATGATTCGATTAAATGAAGAGATAATGAGT
>CM042993.1:21718580-22132154 GCA_023678885.1 Pogostemon cablin | reverse complement strand
AAATTCTATAAAAAAGTAACAAGAAGCTATACCTTCTATTACAATTTTAGAATTCTGTCTTTCAATCATTTTGGGAGATACATCTACCCATTTTATAAACATTCTCGGGTATCTGCCCTGGCAATATCTCTGGTATAGGCCATAACAATTACACCAGTAGATAAACCAATTGGGTATTCAAAGTTTATAAACTTTTTGAACATATTTTGATAAACCATGTATGATGTTTTTTATCATTTTCATAATTTAAAAATTTTTCAAAAGCATGCAGTAATCCCTAATATTATATTTAATTACTGCTTTAGTAGTATCATGCTGCATTGATTTTTTCTCTTAGGGGTGAAATTCCCCATTCTCCATAGATATAATTCTTCTTTATTAAAACTTTACTGAAGCTATAAACTTCATCATTATTACCAGAAGTGAAATGCTTAACATCACAACTTCCACTTTTAATTAAATTTTGTTCATAATAACCACGAGACTTATAAGTTCTCATCTCATTAGAACTTTGTCTAAATATCTATTCATTAAAAAACATGGGTCCTCACTCCATTTGAGTCCCTATCTTCCAATTTGAAGATTATTTCTTCATGATCTTTTCTGAAATATTTTTCATTAAAATCAATGTTTGCTACTATATTAGCAAAAGTAGTTTCTGTAGGAGTATTACTCCTTTCAGTATCCATGTCTTCAAATTCTTGTGACAAATTCTTGTTCACAAGTTTTCTTTTCCCATGTTGAGATATTATCTCAGGGGATTTTCCTTTATCTTTAGGAGTATTAGGGGTATAACCCCACTCCTTCCTCCTCTTCCTCTCCATGGAGAGGAAGATCCACTACCCCCGTTTCATTCCTGCAATTAAAATATTCACGGGTTAGAAAATCTGGAAGATTATTATCTTCTCCTTTTTTTATAAATAATATTAAAATCAAAAAGGAGCTAAATGAGCCTGCCATCTAGCAAACATTTGCTTAGAAACATCATGTTTAAAATCTTTATTAAACATAAATTTAGCTGCACTACAATCAGTAACAATAGTAAAATTTCTGATTATATAAATCATCTTGAAATTTTAAAACGCATTTTACAATTGCAAGGATTTCTTTAGCAATCGTAGCATAATTCTTTTGTGCATTATTCCATTTTCCCGAATGGAATCTAAATAAATGCATTTGTTTATTATCTGGATTTTTCTGGGTAAGAATTCCCCCAATTGTTTCTTTTCCAAGAAACTTTGTCTTTTTAATTGTTGATTTAACTTTATTTCATTACATAAAGCCAATCCTTCTTGAATACAAGTGTCTATTAGAGCTCCATATGTAAATTTTTCATAAGGAATGGTAATATCATTACCCTTTATAGTTTTTCTTATTCTTTCAGCAAATAAACTCGGTAATCCCATCCACAAATTTGGATTTCCAATGAGTATTATTGCATTCTGGTAATTCCATTACTCTGCTTAGGAAAGTATCTTTATACCACCTAAAATCAGAGAGTGTTCTACATCGTAGATTTTGTAATAATGTTCTAATAGTATCACTATTATCATAAATCTTCCTGTAAAATGTTCAATTACATTCACTGCTAATGTAAAAACTGCAGTTTCAATAATTTTATTATCTTCTTGCTTATTGCATTTAAAATATTATCTCTATCATGTGGATTTAAATAATTATCCCACCAACCTTTAAGTTGGCCTGTAAATCCAGCTATTATCATTGCTGCAATAGTTTTGTCATTATTTTGACTATTCTTACATATTGTAGAATACATCAACATTCTATGAACAGTATTATAAATCTGTTTATTAGAATATCCATCAATATTCCACTCATAAATTTTATTACCAGAATAACTGATATCAATAGTATCAGTGTACTCTTCATGTAATACATCCATAGGAGTAGGTCTATTATAATAGAACTTACTTTGAATGGGTTTATCTGCCCATTTATTATGGAGTTTATTTATTTTGATCTAGAAAAACCCTTTATAATCTGGGTTTTCTATCAAATTATCATCCAACTCTTTATCCAGAGTTCTTATACTAAGTTTATCAAACTTTTCTTCAAGTTTATTCTCTAACTCATATAAATGTTGAGTTTTAAAATTAGAAATTATTGGGGGAGGTTGAAAACTAGGAAATATTTCCTTTTTTATAGGAATATTAGAAACTTCTGATGTAGAAGTTTTTTCCTTATTTTCAACAACTTCTTTTCCCTTATCAAGAGATTTGTTATTTATTTTAGTAATAATCAAATCCAATTTATCTTAATAGATTGAATTTGTTCACCCATTATTACTAACGATAAATTAGTATAATTCTAACTTTTAAACATATTATTAATATGTTTACATGTAACTTGAAGTGTATCATCTTCAATTAATTTAGCAAATGCTAAGAAATTTAAATCATTAATTTAAAATGGTTGCTGTGGGGGATATTTTCCTGAAACCACTGAACCATTTTGCAAAGTATAATTTCTTTCCAAAATAAGAATATAATTCTTAACATATGTTTCAATAAACCATGCTGCAAATGGTATTATCATATTTTTCTTTTTCACAAGTTTTATAAAACTCATTTTGAAATTTACTAATTTCATTATTAGTAAAATTATCAAAAAACCAATCTCTGAAAGGTGTATAACCTTCACTTTTAAATTTTTAGGACATTTTTGGAATTGTTATTTAAGTGTAATTTGATTAATAAGATGCGGTTAATTATTTAATCTGTAATATCTTATGAGAATTAGTGTCAGTCGATCCTGTCATAGATGGTATCAGAGCCTTGGTAATTTTTTATAGATATGTCTTGGATTAACACATAGTTTTTCATGAATAATATCATGAACTTGATTAATAAGATGCCGGTTATTTATTTAATCTGTAATATCCTTATGAGAATTAGTGTCAGTCGATCCTGTCATAGATGGTCTATGACAGGATCGACTGACACTAATTCTCATAAGGATATTACAGATAAATAATTAACCGGCATCTTATTAATCAAATTACACTTAAATAACAATTTCCAAAAATGTCCTAAAACGCCTATCAATCGGCTAAACTGGACCAACAGGAAAAACATACTTAAGCTAGTAATTATAAAATAAGGCCAGTTAATACAAAGTAATCATACCTTTAGAATCATATCAGTTTTATCTAAACATAAATCATATTATTACCATGTTAATAATAACAGATAGTCATGGATCAACACATAAATAGTTTAGCCTATGAGGCTAAACATGAACATGATTAAAAATATAAAAATAGAAAATAAATAAAACTAAAATACTTACAGAAGTCTGCAAGCAGGATTTAATTAATACAAACTTTAAAATTTACAAAAGAGGGGGGTGCTCAACACATGAGCTTACAAGTATGATCAGAGAGAGAGAAGAGGGAGTTCTTCTGATCGATGCCTCCAAAATAAAAACTGCAAATCCTATATATACACAATGAAAACGCGTCCAAACAGTGGAAACCGCGTTTTTGTACAGTAAAAAGCCGAAAATTTCGGTATGCACAGTTAAAGTGCTACAGTAATCTACTGTTGGGGCTGATTTTTCAAAAGGTCTACAGTGAATTACTGTAGATGAATAGTGACCTGTCCGGCTGCTATACTATTCATGAGCAGTATCTTGTCTATTGATGGCGTAAGCAGTGACATCATCCTGATTAAGACCTGTTTGTGACATAATCAATGACGTCATTCTGATTTGGACCTATTTTCCTCCCGATTTCTTTGAAGAAGAAGATCCTTCTTTCCCTGATGCAAATTTATCAATCAAGGTATCATTTAATGAGTCAAATATATCATCTATACTGACTTCATTAATATCTTCATTAGGATCTTGAGCATCCTGCATTTCTTCAGATGCTATTGAGTCCTCTTTATCTTTTTTAAATTGAAATATCAGACTCTTTTTCATTTCTTTGATATATGCAGCTATCATCTGCTCAGGAGTCAAATTTTCAGATCTCATTTTTGCCTTATTAATGATATAATCGAAAGGCGAGGATGATTGAGTATTTTCCAATTGCTCTTCATATGAACAAACTTGTTTCTCTATTAGAGAAAATGTTTCATCACCATTCATTCTTCCAGTTTGGGGGTCAATCTCCACCAATTTTTCCCAGAACTTTACATGATAAGTTCTATACATACAGGGAATACCTGTTTTAGTATGACCAAATTCCGGTTTCCATTTTAGTATCCATGGAATGGAAAATTCTATAAAAAAAGTAACAAGAAGCTATACCTTCTATTACAATTTTAGAATTCTGTCTTTCAATCATTTTGGGAGATACATCTACCCATTTTATAAAACATTCTCGGGTATCTCCTGGCAATATCTCTGGTATAGGGCCATAACAATTACACCAGTAGATAAACCAATTGGGTATTTCAAAGTTATAAACTTTTGAACATATTTTGATAAACCATGTATGATGTTTTTTTCATTTTCATAATTTAAAAATTTTTCAAAAGCATCGCAGTAATCCCAATAATTATATTTAATTACTGCTTTAGTAGTATCATGCTGCATTGATTTTTCTCTTAGGGGTGAAATTCCCCATTCTTCCATAGATATAATCTTCTTTATTAAAACTTTACTGAAGCTATAAACTTCATCATTATTACCAGAAGTGAAATGCTTAACATCACAACTTCCACTTTTAATTAAAATTTGTTCATAATAACCACGAGACTTATAAGTTCTCATCTCATTAGAACTATTGTCTAAATATCTATTCATTAAAAACCATGGGTCCTCACTCCATTTGAGATCCCTATCTTCCAATTTGAAGATTATTTCTTCATGATCTTTTCTGAAATATTTTTCATTAAAATCAATGTTTGCTACTATATTAGCAAAAGTAGTTTCTGTAGGAGTATTACTCCTTTCAGTATCCATGTCTTCAAATTCCTGTGACAAATTCTTGTTCACAAGTTTTCTTTTCCCATGTTGAGATATTATCTCAGGGGATTTTCCTTTATCTTTAGGAGTATTAGGGTATAACCCCCACTCCTTCCTCCTCTTCCTCTCCATGGAGAGGAAGATCCACTACCCCGTTTCATTCCTGCAATTAAAATATTCACGGGTTAGAAAATCTGGAAGATTATTATCTTCTCCTTTTTTATAAATAATATTAAAATCAAAAGGAGCTAAATGAGCCTGCCATCTAGCAAACATTTGCTTAGAAACATCATGTTTAAAATCTTTATTAAACATAAATTTAGCTGCACTACAATCAGTAACAATAGTAAATTTCTGATTATATAAATCATCTTGAAATTTTAAAACGCATTTTACAATTGCAAGGATTTCTTTAGCAATCGTAGCATAATTCTTTTGTGCATTATTCCATTTTCCCGAATGGAATCTAATTAAATGCATTTGTTTATTATCTGGATTTTTCTGGGTAAGAATTCCCCCAAATCCTATATCAGAAGCATCTGTTTCTATAAACTTTTCCCAATTAGGGTTGCTAATCATTAAGCATGGTAATGTTTTAACATTATCCTTGATTTTCTTAATTGCATTAGTATGACTATCAGTCCAAGGTTTAGGATTCTTTTTTAATCTATCATATAAGATAGCCGTATCTTTTACTAAATTATGATAATAAGGAGCAATATAATTGAGACTTCCTAAAAATCTTTGTAACTGAGTTTTATCAGTTATAATATCTGGAAATTTTTCAGCAAAATCTATACTCCTATTAATAGGAATTATATTTCCTTTTTCAATAAAATGTCCTAGAAATTTTATTCTAGTTTGAAATAAATCCATTTTTGGTTTAGATATTACTAGACCATTTTGTTTAATCAAAGATTTAAAAATATGTAAATGCTTAAAATGCATTTCAATAGTCTTTGAATAAATCAAAATATCATCAATATAAACAATTATAAACTCACTATAAGGAGTAAATATATCATTCATTATCTTCTGAAATTCAGAAGGAGCATTCTTAAGCCCAAATGGCATTACATTCCATTCATAATGTCCAATTGGAACATTAAATGCTGTTTTATATCTATCAGATTTATTAATTTGGATTTGCCAATATCCTGACTTTAAATCAAATTTTGAAAATATTAGACCATCATAAAGTCTATCTAATAAATCCTTTTTATTAGGGATTGGATGTCTAATCCATTTTAAAATTTTATTAAGAGGTTTATAATTTATTACCAATCTTGGGACACCTCTTTCTATCTCAGAATGTTTATTAACATAAAATGCAGTACATGACCACGGTGATTGAGAATGACTTATCAGTCTTTTTTGTAATAAAGATTCTATTTCTTTTTTACATAATTCTAAATATTCTGAATTCATTTGACAAGGTCTAGCCTTTGTCGGAATATTATTTTCATCAAAATCTTCTTCATATGGAAGAAATATAATATGTTTTTTCCTATCCCAAAAAGCATTGGGATGGTCATTACATATTTCTAATGAAAATTCATTTTTCAGAATACTAATCTTATCCTGTAATTTAGAATTTTTTAATTGTTCATTAATAGTAACAATATTAATCTCTTGTTTCAAAAATCCTATTTGATTTTGCTTAGCCTTAATATTATCATAAAGACTATGTAATTTTTTAGCAATTGGTTCAACTATAAATTCAAGGAAAATATTATTACCTTGGAAAGTACCAATAATCCCTTTATTATCAATATTTTTTATGGGATATATATTATTTAAAAATGGTGTACCAAGTATAATTTGGTTAGAAATATTTTTTGCAAGTATAAAACTTTGCGAAATGCATTTATTATTAATGCATACATAAGCTTTAGGAATTTTATATTCTATTTGGAGTTTATCACCACCAGCATGCCATAAAGTATGACTTGTTTTATGAAAATATCTAGTAGGAATTAATCCTTCCTGAATAACATTTAAATCTGCTCCACTATCAACAAGAGCAATAAATGATTTTGTATATAGATTATCAATTAACAATGATATTTTTATATACCATTTTTGAGATATAACTGTTTCTATAGTAGATAAGAAATTATCTTTTTCTATTATAGGCAAATTTTTCTCAATTTCTGGTAGAATAA
Organism: Pogostemon cablin; assembly: GCA_023678885.1. Taxonomy (NCBI): domain Eukaryota; kingdom Viridiplantae; phylum Streptophyta; class Magnoliopsida; order Lamiales; family Lamiaceae; genus Pogostemon; species Pogostemon cablin. The sequence continues at coordinate 22,125,057 of CM042993.1, read as the reverse complement.
TATTTTCTACTTTAGTATTATTCTCTAATCTAGATATTCTAGATTCTTGAATAAAATTCTCATTTTTCAAAAATTTTATTTCTTCTTTCAGATTATTAATCTCTTTATAAATATCCGGCAGAGATATATCTCTTTTATTTTGATGTTTTATTTTTAATTGGTTCATTACCTCTGACATATTATAAGATTTATTCTTATTAAGAATATTGTTTATTTTTTCTTCTTCTTTATTAGAAGTAGATGTCGAAGCACCATTACCCAATTCATCAATTATTTTGGTCCTTAATAAAGGATCTTTTATTAGTTTTAGTAACTCAAAAATATTTTGAGAGTCTAAAACATTTATACTCATATTAGAAAATTGAGACATGATCTTATAAAATTCAGATTGATTATTATCAATATTGTTAATTTCTTTAGGACATATTAATCCATCTCTACAAGGTTCACATTCCTCTGAATCATAGAATTCTTCATTTTCTAAATTTCTTACAATCTCATCTTCTGATTCAGAAGTACTAGAAATTTCTGATACTGATTCTTCAGATTCAGATTTTTCTATTAAAGATTGTATTATGATATTTTTTATATCATCCGGAATTTCTAAATTAGAAATTCTTTTCTTTGTCCAACAAAATTCATTGGTATGTCCTTTTCTTTTACATATTGTACAGTATCTTTTCTGATTCTTATTGAATCTTTTCATATAAGCTTTCTTTTGGAATTCATTTTTCTTTTGGAAATTATCTTCCCTTCTTTTCTTTTTTCTTTCAATATATTTAGGAGAATGTCTCCTGTGTTTAGATTTATAAATCTTTTCTTTTTTATTTTTACTGGACGAAGGATTATCCAATCCAAATTGTTGACAAAATTCTCCCAATTGTTTCTTTTCCAAGAAACTTTGTCTTTTTAATTGTTGATTTAACTTTATTTCATTACATAAAGCCAATCCTTCTTGAATACAAGTGTCTATTAGAGCTCCATATGTAAATTTTTCATAAGGAATGGTAATATCATTACCCTTTATAGTTTTTCTTATTCTTTCAGCAAATAAACTCGGTAATCCATCCACAAATTTGGATTTCCAATGAGTATTATTGCATTCTGGTAATTCCATTACTCTGCTTAGGAAAGTATCTTTATACCACCTAAAATCAGAGAGTGTTCTACATCGTAGATTTTGTAATAATGTTCTAATAGTATCACTATTATCACTAAATCTTCCTGTAAAATGTTCAATTACATTCACTGCTAATGTATAAACTGCAGTTTCAATAATTTTATTATCTTCTTGCTTATTTGCATTTAAAATATTATCTCTATCATGTGGATTTAAATAATTATCCCACCAACCTTTAAGTTGGCCTGTAAATCCAGCTATTATCATTGCTGCAATAGTTTTGTCAGTATTTTGACTATTCTTACATATTGTAGAATACATCAACATTCTATGAACAGTATTATAAATCTGTTTATTAGAATATCCATCAATATTCCACTCATAAATTTTATTACCAGAATAACTGATATCAATAGTATCAGTGTACTCTTCATGTAATACATCCATAGGAGTAGGTCTATTATAATAGAACTTACTTTGAATGGGTTTATCTGCCCATTTATTATGGAGTTTATTTATTTGATCTAGAAAAACCCCTTTATAATCTGGGTTTTCTATCAAATTATCATCCAACTCTTTATCCAGAGTTCTTATACTAAGTTTATCAAACTTTTCTTCAAGATATTTCTCTAACTCATATAATGGTTGAGTTTTAAAATTAGAAATTATTGGGGGAGGTTGAAAACTAGGAAATATTTCCTTTTTTATAGGAATATTAGAAACTTCTGATGTAGAAGTTTTTTCCTTATTTTCAACAACTTCTTTTCCCTTATCAAGAGATTTGTTATTTATTTTAGTAATAATCAAATCCAATTTATCATTAATAGATTGAATTTGTTCACCCATTATTACTAACGATAAATTAGTATAATTCTGACTTTTAAACATATTATTAATATGTTTACATGTAACTTGAAGTGTATCATCTTCAATTAATTTAGCAAATGCTAAGAAATTTAAATCATTAATTTTAAATGGTTGCTGTGGGGGATATTTTCCTGAAACCACTGAACCATTTTGCAAAGTATAATTTCTTTCCAAAATAAGAATATAATTCTTAACATATGTTTCAATAAACCATGCTGCAAATGGTATTATCATATTTTTCTTTTCACAAGTTTTATAAAACTCATTTTGAAATTTACTAATTTCATTATTAGTAAAATTATCAAAAAACCAATCTCTGAAAGGTGTATAACCTTCACTTTTAAATTCTTCCGAAATAATCTTTCTGGCTTTAGAACCAGGACTGAAATCTATTATTTCTTCAAAATCCATAAATTATATAGATTCATACATTTCCGACATTGTCGGTTCCATCCTATTTGATTCCTTAATGATATTGTTTTTATTTTTGTATAATTTCTTTATTTCAGGATTTAATCCTATTACAGATTCCATCTCATCTGTATATTTTTCATCTTCTATTTGAGATGTATAAGCTCTAGTTTCTCTTAATTGAGAAGTAGAAGCTCTAGGTGTTTCCACCATATAATCAATTGGAGAAATATAATTTCTCATTGAAATACTTTTTTGTATTTTATAAGGTTCAAACTGTATATTAACAGTTCCTTCTGAACTCTGTATAATATTTAAAATATTATTATGATCCTGTACTTGTGTTTGAACTGGTACAGCTTGTTCAATTTTCCAATTTTCTGGAAATTCTATCTCTTCCCATCTTATAGGTCTTCTGGTCATAATATTAGACCTGTTGAAATTAGTTTCAATAATAATAGTCTCATTTTTATAATCCATCATTTTACAATGAGGATTTAATGTGACTAATGGTTTATAATATATCCTATAACAGACACAAATAGTCTCTGTTCCAGGAAGATAATTATATCCATTAGTTTTAACATTTAATGTTAATGCATCTAGTATATTAACATCAGATAATGATAATTGCAAATTCGGATATACATTAAAGTATACTGGACCATTGGTCAAACTGGATTGTATAATACCCATTAAAGATTGTCTCCAATTAAGATTTCTACCATCTCTTAAAGCTGCTATAAAGCTTTCTGGTAAACCTTTTAAGGTTAAAGGTTTAAAAGCAATCTGAACCAATCCTATATGACTTACATATGTGCTTACATATATGTGTAATAATAATAATAAATAACAATAATAATAATAATAATAATAATAGTAATAATAATAATAATAAATAATAATAATAATAATAAAAATATTTATATATATACATATATAAGGTGGGTATTACATGATTAAATAGATGAATTATCTAGACTATTAGGATTAAATTAATGTAGAATCATTTAGAATACTTGAGAATCCACCATTGTGTAGTATAAATAGGTGGTGGTGTATCATTTTGAAGATGTACCCAACCAAAAGTTTAATAAAGTGTGTTTTATTCCAAACCTTGTTCTTTCATTCAAAACTCCTTCTATCACCTTTTATTCATCCAACTCCCCAATCCCTACACCCGTCCACAAACCTATACATATCCCTCCAACCTTTTAATTCTTAAGATCCTCTTGTGAGAGATGGCTAACAACCTTCAATCCTTTCAAGTCCCGTTGCTCAACAAGAGCAACTTTGATAATTGGAGTATCAAGATGAAGGCACTCCTAGGAGCTCATGATGTTTGGGGGATTGTAGAGAATGGGTACGAGCAACCGGAAGACGAGGTGACACTATCTCAACAACTAAAGGATAAGTTGAGAGATTCAAGAAGAAGGGACAAGAATGCTCTCTTCCTCATCTACCAAACTTTGGGAGATGATGATTTCGAGAAAATCTCGAGTGCGACAACCGCCAAGGAAGCATGGGACAAGCTCCAAGTGTCATGCAAAGGAGCCGATCAAGTTAAAAAGGTACGCTTTCAAACTTTAAGAGGTGAATTTGAGTCTCTACATATGAAGGAATCCGAATCTATTTCGGACTATTTTACAAGAGTTTTGGCGGTCTCTAATCAAATGAAAAGAAATGGTGAAAAATTGGAGGATGTTAGAATAATGGAGAAAATATTACGTTCGTTGACTCCCAAATTTGATCATATTGTGGTGACTATTGAAGAGACTAAAAATTTGGAGGAGATGACAATTGATCTCTTGATGGGGTCATTACAAGCTTATGAAGAGAAACAAAAAAGAAAACAAGATATGGTGGAGCAATTATTAAAATTGCAAGTGAGTGCAAAGGAGAAAGATGAAGGCCAAGTAGTGGTCAAAGTCGTGGCCAAAGACAAGATCGAGGCGCGTGGACATGGACGTGGACGAGGAAGCTATGGAAATCATGGAGAGAGAAAAGAATTTGGTCGAGGAAGGAGCAACCAAAAATCGAGGTACGATAATTCTTCTATAAAATGCTACAATTGTGATAGATTTGGGCATTATGCTTCCGATTGTTGGAAAGCAAAACAAAAGGTTCAAGAGAAGGCCAACTTCGTTGAGAGCAAGAACGAAGAAACTGCAAGTGTGCTCTTGGCGTACAAAGGAGAAAATGAAAGACAAGATGATACTTGGTACCTCGATATGGGAGCGAGCAACTACATGTGTGGCAAAAGGAGCATGTTCGTGGAGCTGGATGAATCGGTAAGTGGCAATGTCTCATTTGGTGATGAATCTAAAATTCCGGTGAAAGGAAAAGGGAAAATATTGATTCGCTTAAAAAATAGAGGTCATGATTTTATCTCGAATGTTTATTATGTGCCCAACATGAAAAATAATATTTTGAGTTTGGGACAACTCTTAAAGAAAGGTTATGATATTCACATGAAGGATTATAACCTTTCAATAAGAGATAAGGAAAATAATTTGATAGTGAAGGTGCCAATGTCGAAAAAAAATAGATGTTTCTACTAAATATTTGGAACGATGTGGCAAAATGCCTTAAAGCTTGCTTTAAGGATAAGTCTTGGTTGTGGCACCTACGGTTTTGGGCACTTAAATTTTGGAGGATTGGAGTTGTTATCAAGGAAGGAAATGGTAAGAGGATTACCATCCACAAGCATCCCGACCAATTATGTGAAGGATGTATACTTGGGAAGCAAACTAGAAGGCCATTCCCAAAGGAGTCAACCTCACGAGCAAAGAAGCCATTGGAGTTAATCCATGCCGATGTTTGTGGACCGATCAAGCCGAGTTCTCTTGGTAACAATAATTATTTCTTACTCTTCATTGATGATTTTTCTAGAAAAACATGGGTGTATTTCTTGAAGCAGAAGTCAGAAGTATTTGAAGCCTTCAAGAAATTTAAAGTTGCCGTTGAAAAGGAGAGCGGGCTAGAAATCAAATCCATGAGAACCGATCGAGGTGGTGAATTCACATCCAAGGAATTCATGGTGTATTGCGAAGCAAATGGGATCCGGAGGCCTCTCACTGTTCCAAGATCTCCCCAACAAAATGACGTAACAGAGAGGAAGAATAGAACCATAGTGGAGATGGCACGCAGCATGTTGAAGACAAAGAATCTTCCAAAAGAATTTTGGGCAGAAGCAATGGCATGCACAGTGTACCTGTCCAATCGTTCTCCAACTCGGAGTGTATGGGAAAAGACTCCACAAGAAGCATGGAGTAGGAGAACGCCCGGAATCGCTTATCTAAGAGTATTCGGGAGCAAAACATATGTTCACGTGGCAGACGAGACAAGAAGAAAGCTCGACGACAAGAGTGAGCCATACATATTCATAGGGTATGACTCTAACTCTAAAGGTTACAAGTTATATAATCCCCTCACAAAGAAGAGTGTGATAAGTCGAGATGTGGAGTTCGATGAAGAAAGTGCTTTAGATTTCGATTCCAACATCAATGATCACAACATTGTAACTCCACAATTTGAAGATGAAGAGGACATCGAGCAAGCAGGTTAAGGTGAAGAGACAGTGACTCCACCCGCTTCACCGGTAAGAGAAGTTGGAGACTCGCCACCATCTTTCTTAAATGAAAGGAGCACATCAAGAGTGAGGAGCCTGCATGAGATCTACGACGAGACTGAAAGGTTAGAAGATCTCACCTTACTTTGTTTATTTGCTGATTGCGAGCCAGTAACTGTTGAGGAGGCTACACAAAGCAAGAGATGCAGAGATGCAATGGACGAGGAAATTAAGACCATTGAGAAGAATGATACGTGGGAGCTTGCAATATTGCCAAAGGATCACAAGGCCATTGGAGTTAAGTAGGTGTGTAAAGCAAAGAAGAACTCTAAAGGTGAAATAGAGAGATACAAAGCAAGGCTTGTCGTTAAAGGATATAGTCAAAGAGCCGGAATTGACTATGACGAGGTATTCGCTCCTGTCGCCCGACTAGAATCTATCAGACTAATTATTTCTCTTGCAGCCCAAAACAGATGGAAAATCTATCAGATGGACGTGAAGTCAGCCTTCTTGAATGGTATTCTTGATAAAAAAAAGTCTACATCAAGCAACCACTAGGCTACGAGGTGAAAGGGTAAGAAGAAAAAGTGTTGAAGTTGAAGAAGGCCCTATATGGATTAAAACAAGCACCAAGGGCGTTTAATAGCAGGATTGACAAGTACCTGGAGGAGAATGGTTTCACCAAGTGCCCACATGAATATGCCCTCTACGTTAAAGTCAAAGGTGATGATGTCTTAATTGTGTGCTTGTATGTGGATGATCTTATATTCACATGAAGCAACACAAAAATGTTCGAAGAGTTCAAAAAGGCCATGACTAAGGAATTTGAGATGACGGATATTGGGCTCATGGAATATTATCTTGGAGTTGAAGTTAAGCAGCTTGAGGAAGGAATCTTCATCACACAAGAAGGTTATACGAAGGAGATCCTCAAGAAGTTCAAAATGGAAGATTGCAAGGCAATCAACACCCCAGTGGAGTGTGGAAGCAAACTATCCAAGCATGAAGATGGAGAAAAAGTGGATCCGACGCTCTTTAAAAGTTTGGTTGGAAGCCTAAGGTACTTAACTTGTACGAGGTCAGACATTCTCTACACAACAGGGCTTGTGAGTAGATTTTTAGAGAATCCAACCATAACGCACTCGAAGGCGGCAAAGAGAATCCTTCGATATCTCAAAGGTACGCTCAACTATGGCCTACTTTATTCAAATACTAATAACTATAAGCTTGTGGGATATAGTGATAGCGACTGGGCTGGAGATGGTGATGATCGAAAAGTACAAGTGGATTTATGTTCTTCATATGAGACACCGCTTTCACTTGGATGTCGAAGAAGCAACCAATAGTCACATTATCTACATGTGAAGCCGAGTATGTAGCAGCCACATCTAGTGTTTGCCATGCTATATGGCTCAGGAGTTTGTTATGGGAGCTCGGATGGTCACAAGAGAATCCTACGAGGATTTATGTGGACAACAAGTCGGCGATTGCATTGGCGAAGAATCCGGTATTTCATAATCGGAGCAAGCACATAGACACTTGCTTCCACTACATCAGAGAATGCATTGCAAAGAAAGAAGTTCAAGTGGAGTACATGAAATCACAAGATCAAGTAGCTGACATTTTCATGAAGCCGCTCAAGTATGAAGAGTTCGCAAGACTTCGAAGTATGCTTGGAATGCAAAATCAAGTTAAGAGGGGGTGTTAGAAATAATAAACTTGATTTAGAGAATTATAGAAGTTTCAAGAATAATGTATGATATGCTATAAGGTTTGAGATTGTGTAGAATAAACTAGAAGGTGGAAGAATCTATTAATTAATTAGAAGAATGATCTAGAATATTAGGATTAAATTAATGTAGAATCATCTAGAATACTTGAGAATCCACCATTGTGTAGTATAAATAGGTGGTGGAGTATCATTTTGAAGATGTACCCAACCAAATGTTTAATAAAGTGTGTTTTATTCCAAACCTTGTTCTTTCATTCAAAACTCCTTCTATCACCTTTTATTCATCCAACTCCCCAATTCCTACACCCGTCCACAAACCTATACATATCCCTCCAACCATTTAATTCCAACAAACCAATGAAATAATGACCCAAACTTTCTGTTAACATTTTTGGGTGATGGGAAGATCAAGTGATTTCAAATTTGGGAAGAGAAGTTACCAACTTATCGGCGTAGCTACGGCAACAAGGGCGAGGGCGATTTTGAAGTTTCGTGTCATGATGAAGATCGAATCGGAGACTGTTCTCCCCCACTGTGGAAGAAACCACCAGTTGATTTCAGACGAACTTTGCTGCCACAGGACCACCATTATAGCTGTCCATCCCCAACATCACGACCAAGGCTGAGGGCAATCATAACTGTAGAAGGGAGCGCATTGAGATGATCAACAGCGTACCCGAATCTTCGTATGAACTGTCACTAAAAGATATGGTGGATGGTAGCGAAATGCTGAAGATGATGCAGAGAAGCAGGTAGTGTTGGCAGAAGAAATTAAAAAAGTGGAGCCACAGAGCGCTCCCAACACCAAGACTAAGAAAATATACACAACTGAGAGCATGGAGAGTGAAGTGTTCCTACTAAAGATGTTCTTACCTGTATCTCTTAGTTCCAAAAAGAAAGCCAAGGCAAGAAATTATTCTAAAATTTCTCCTCGACGATCATCTGAGGTATCTGAGAAATGAGCAATTAAAGACTGGTGGAACACAATCTTTCTAAACATAATCAAAACACAATTATCGATAGAACAACAAGTGATATCAGTAGCAACCGAGTCAGGTATGTGTAACAGCCCATAAAATATTATACATGAATTATGTGAGGCCCAACTCCTGAGAGGCCCAATACAAGCATGAAACTTACCCAGCCCACTCAATTGCTAGCAACCGCATAAACGTGGAAGAGAAAAATCATAATTTTATACTCTTACCTTGATTAAGCAAATCTCTTCCTGTCCAAAAAATCATCAAATCTAGTCTAATCTCAAAGAAATATTTTTCTTGTAATCACTCCCAAATTTATTTCCTCACTAAGGAAAGATTTGGCATTGTACGCGTTATTTCTTTTAGGGCTTTTGATCACAGCCTCTTCACTTTAAAACCCAAGCATCACCAAACGATCACACATCCAATCTTTTTATTTTTCTACACGGCCGCACTCATATGAAGAGAGAAGGGTAACAGTGCCTTCATCTCTTTCCTTTATCCATTAACTTCCACCGATCCTTTTCCCCTTATTTTCTCTTTGAATTTCATTATCGTATTAAGTATTGAGTAGTAACATAAAGTATATGATTTTAGGTCTTGAAGGATCTTGTTCTACACGAATCTAAGACTCTTACTTGGTTGAAAGGTGGGGATTTCTCTCATCTTGTATATGTGAAATACTTCATGTGTGAAAGTTTATTGTAACTGAAATATTATCATCATCTTGTTGTGATCTGGAATTGGATTATGTGAATCATATGTGCAATACGAGTTGGGACTATTGTGGTGCCTTGCTATTATCACGAGTAACGAATCGATGTCGTATCTTATAAGTCATGGATAAAGGACTAAAAATGTGCCTTATCAATATGTCAGGAATGTTTCGTAAGTGAATTTAAATTATTGTATATGAATTATTTTTACATGTATAAGCATAAGGAAAGTTTTCACTGAGCTTGTTGCTCACCCCAAACAATCTACCTTCCTTTCAGATTAAAGCGAGGCGCTAGCGTACGAACGGGGATGTGTCGAGCAAGAGGAGACTATATGAAAATTTTTAATAAGTTTGCAGTCCTTGTGCTTCTTTCATTTTATTCATGGCTTGACAACTTTAATTTGAGATTTTGTTGGTTTACTTATTACAAGCAAGTTTCGTGTTGGTATCGTATGATGGGAATTTGCAGTCATTTGGGATTACTTGCAATAAATTAGTATCATATGTTATTGACTGTCAAAATTTTCATATTTTGGTTACTGTTGGATTTGCAAAATGAGACAAAATTTTGGGTTGTCTCCTTTTCTTAAAAATTTGTTCTCCTATATATTGCAATTGGGATGTGGTATAAAATGGTGGAGTAAAATATTATGCACAGTTGGTGGAAACAATGTGATGAATTGTATGAATTGTCTTTCGGGTTCTTCTCGTGATTTTGCCATAGGGAATAAACTGATTGAAGTCGAGTATCGAATGCGAGACTTTTGTGTTGTCCTTTGAGTCGGTCGCATGTCAGGTTGTGGTTGAATTATTTTTGTGATTTCGGGTAGATACGGTATGTGAAGAAGATGGCTCCTGTTAGAGTTATTCTTGTAGGATCATTTAAAATAAAATAAAATATTCATATATCTTATACGCATTTAGAGATTTATAGCAGATTTTTTTTATTTCCTTTATTATGGTTATATACGGCAGATTGTGTGTATGTGTAGTATAGTGGATGCCTTATTTCTTTAGTTAAGTTTTAATTAATAATTGGTTATTCAGTACATTAAAACTTTTTTTTAATCGGTAAATGTTAGTTGTTAGTCCGGTTAGTAGCTAATATACACCAAGTCTCCTTACTTCCCCTTCTCCAAGCCTCCTTGTATCACCTCTCCTAATTCGATCCCAATGGGAATCGAACCTGGGTCTCTCACTTAAAACTGAATTGGCATTTTTATTTAAATAAATAAAATTTCAAATTGATTTGTGGGCCAAGTTGAGGTTTTAAATTATACTGCAAAAATTTGCTTAAACTTATAGAATCTATTCTTATAAAATTTTCCTTCATTCTGCTAAAATTACATTATTGTTATTTTTTTTGCATAATAGGTTTTATTTATTTATTATTATTATTTTAATTTGATTGATTAGTCCCGTAAGTTATGAATTTATTTGTTATAAATTTGGAAATAAACTTGTAGTCCTTTTCCTTAAATGCTTTTTGCTAATTATTCTTCTTAAAATAAAATAGAAAGAACTTATAGGACTAAATCCTTAATGGGTTTCTTATATTTGCCTTAGTTTAAAGATTAATGAAACTTATGGGGCTTGTCCCCTATTTTTTTAAATCCTTTATCTTAGGATACTCATTTATTTATTTTTCAATAACTAAAAGCATTTTATCACGCCCTACTTAATGTTCTATTTATGAAATAAAATGGGAATTTATTTATTATGTAAATTGGGGTGTGACAGATTGGTATCAGAGCAGGTGTGCGGTTCTGCATACTTGTTAAAAAGTTTTCATTTAATTCAACATATATGAATTAATTGGTTTACATGATGTAATTGAATAAAATTTTTTAAAAAAAAGTCTCTTGCCACGCATCCACCGAGTACGACGCCCGCTACAATCAAGGTACGGAAGTATTAAATTTCTTAATTGGATTACATGTGAAATTTAAATGCAAGTCATGATTATATGTGAGCTGTATGGATTATATGAAATTTTATGATTTATTATGGGGTTAGAAATATTTTTTTTTATGCAAAACAATATGACAAGTAGAAGAATTTTTACGTTAGATGAATGGCCTACAACTACAACAAGCTTATCGAAACTATTATCGTGATGTCCAACACGACTTATCTACCCACATTGCTTACATGCTACAATTATGGAGACAAGTCAAGGATGTTGGTGAGGGAATTACCGACTACTGGGCTTGTCTGAAGCTGAACGACAGGCTGCCATGGGCTTGGAAGGACATTACCAACCCAATTTTCCGGAGTGGCTTACGATACACTATTGATTCCGCTGTTCCCCAAACAAGCTATGCTCACTTCACCTTATGTTTATTTGAGAGAGTAGTTCGCTTGGTACCACCTGAAGGACCTTTGATACAATGGGGAGAGATAATGCACGAGGACTACTATGCAGAGGTTGGACCTGTACTCAACAATGGGGATTTCGAAGAAGAAGACCCCGAGGAAGATATGGGAGAAGATGATAAATAAGTGAATTATGCAAATGCTGGTTTTGATATCCCATTTTGAAAATTTAAAATAAATATCCTGTATGCTAGGGACAAAACCTTTAATTTCATTATTTATTAATTGATTTATGATTTATGTATTTGAAAATAATTATTCTCTTAATGATGAATATGAATTTTATTATTTTAAATTATGTGCCTCTATAATGTATTTGTTGCCCGAACAATGTGATGATATCCAATATTATTTTAATTATAGATTCTATCTAATAAAGTACTAAAAAAAAATTTGCATTGAAAATTGAAGGATGCCTCCCCGAAGAGACGCACAAAATGTTCAAAATGCCCCAAATGCTGACCCCGATGCTCACACAAAGGTAGTGCATGACTTTCGTGCTAACCACCGACCTGTCTTCAATGGTAATGAAGGACCTGAATACATGGAGAAATGGATTCGATCACTCAAGAGAACTTTCCGCCTACTAAAATGCAACGATGAACAGCGGGTGCTCTGCGCTTCCAACCAACTGGCTGAGGACGCAGACCATTGGTGGGACGCTTATTGGGCCATGAGGCCAAACGAAAACAGAAAAGCAATCACTTGGGATGAGTTCAAGGCAATCGTGAACGCAAACTACTACCCTCAAGCTCACCAGGAAAAGATGGAAAGTGAGTTTTATAATCTCAAGCAAGGAAGTATAACGGTGATCGAGTACGAGCGGCGGTTCAATCAACTACGCCGATCCGCTCCACAATTGGTAGACACTGAAGAAAAACGGGCAAAGAAGTTCCTGGGTGGACTGCACCAGGACATACAAGAGAAACTGTCCACATTGCCCGATATGAATTACGCTGATACGTGTATGAGAGCACAAAAGATCGAAGCTTGCATGCTAAAGGGGCGAGACAACAACAAGCAGATGGAGAACCCCAATAAGAGGAAATGGGAATGTTCTAGCCAAGGAAGGAACAACAACCGCAACAGGCAGACAAGGCCGAACAACAATCCGGCTGCAAATGGCTTTGCTCACAGTGCGGAAAGAACCACTATGGTGAATACCTCAGAGGACAGGGTAGATGTTTTCGGTGTCATGAAACTGGTCATAGAGCCCAGGATTGCCCAAAGCCATCGAACTACAGGCCTGACAGAAGGGGACCGCCTGCGGGACGAAATGTGAGGCAAACCACTGGAGGGCAAGGAAGAGTGTTCGCTATGGATCAAGCTAAGGGAAGCAAAGACCCTGATGTTATGACATGTACTTTATCAATGGGTAAATCCCAAGCTTTCACTTTATTTGACACTGGTGCGTCGCATTCTTTTATTTCTGCAAAGTATTGCCGTAAGACTCATTGTAAACAAATCAAGAGTGATGAACCTCTTGAGATTAGTTTTACCATCGGGAGGGAGAACTATTGCGCACTCCTTGGTAGAAGAACTAGATATATGCATTGAAGGAGTAGATTTTAGTGTCAAGCCATACGTTTTGGATATGCACGGATTCGATATGATATTAGGAATGGATTGGCTTACTTATCATCAAGCCAGCATCAAGTGCAAGGAACGGGAAGTGGTCCTGAGAGAACCAAGATCCGAAAGAGAAATCGTCCACAAGATCAAGAGTGGCGTTATACCAAGAGTTTTATCAGCTGCAAAGGCCGCAAAGATGCTAAGGAAGAAGTCTTGCCAAGGGTTTCTAGTCAATATTAAGGACAACAAGACTACGCAGATATCACCTAACGACATACCTGTGGTACGTGACTATCTCGATGTTTTTCCGGAGGATTTACCAGGAGTACCTCCAAACCTTCAAGTTAAATTTTCAATAGATTTGCTACCTGGATCAGCTCCAGTATCCAAAGCTCCATACCGAATGGCGCCCATGGAACTACAAGAATTAAAGGTTCAACTACAAGAGCTCTTACACTTGGGTTTCATCCGTCCAAGCGTATCACCATGGGGAGCGCCAGTCCTTTTTGTCAAGAAGAAAGATGGATCGATGAGGATGTGCATTGACTATCGAGAGCTTAATCGCTTGACAGTGAAGAACAAGTATCCTTTGCCCTGAATAGAGGATTTGTTTGATCAACTGGAAGGAGCTAGCACATTCTCCAAGATTGACTTGAGGTCCGGATACCATCAATTGAGAGTAAAAGAGTCAGATATTTCCAAGACTGCCTTTAGAACTCGCTATGGGCACTACGAGTTCATTGTAATGCCTTTTGGGTTGAGTAACGCCCCTGCTGTGTTTATGGATTTGATGAACCGAGTTTTCCATCCATATCTTGATCAATTTGTCATGGTCTTTATTGATGACATTTTGGTGTACTCGAAGGACGAAGCACAACATGAAGAGCATTTGAGGATAGTGTTCGAGACACTTTGAAAGGAGAAGCTCTACGCAAAGTTTAAGAAGTGCGAGTTTTGGTTGAATCAAGTCACATTCCTTGGACATGTGGTGACCTCACGAGGGATTGAAGTAGATCCCTCAAAGATTGAAGCTGTGAATCAATGGAAGATGCCTACAAATGCTCAAGAAGTACGTATTTTCTTAGGATTAGCAGGCTACTATCGGAGATTCATTGAAGGATTCTCGAAGATAGCCGGTCCAATGACACGTTTGACTCGCAAAGGAGAAAAGTTTGTCTGGTCTGAGAAGTGTGAAGAGAGTTTCCAAAGGTTAAAACATGACCTGACTACCGCACCAGTCTTAACAATACCTAACCCAAATGAAGAATTCACAGTCTACAGTGATGCATCGAAACAAGGGCTCGGGTGTGTATTGATGCAACATGGGAAGGTTATCGCTTATGCTTCAAGACTACTAAGACCACATGAGGTGAACTATCCTACTCATGACTTGGAATTAGCAGCCGTAGTTCATGCCTTGAAGATTTGGCGACACTACCTTTATGGAGAAAAATGTATAATCTTCACGGACCAAAAAAGCTTGAAGTACCTTTTCACTCAGAAGGAGTTCAACATGAGACAAAGGCGATGGTTAGAATTGGTGAAGGATTATGATTGCTCAATTGAATACCATCCAGGCAAGGCTAATGTAGTAGCCGATGCCTTGAGTCGAAAAACCAAAATGGAACTCAATAGTTTGCATATTAAGCAAGATGAGTTAATCAAGGAATTCGCCAAGATGCAAATCGAGTTGGTGACATCACCCTCCAACACAAGAGCGATCATTGCATCGTTAGAGGTTCAACCAACTGTAAAAATGGAAATAAAGGAAGCTCAAGAGCAAGATCACTTTTTGCAAGGAATGAAGAAGAAGGCACGAGGAGGCGAATACAATGGCTTCAAAGTGGATGATGAGGGAGTGTTGACACTCAATGGAAGAATATGTGTTCCAATGGTGGAAGAATTAAGAGAGAAGATTTTAGGCGAAGTGCATGGAGCACCATACACCGCTCACCCAGGAGGAACGAAGATATATCAAGATTTGAAAGAAAGATTTTGGTGGAGGAGTATGAAGCGAGATATTGGATACTTTATAGAAAGATGTTTAACTTGCCAACAAGTTAAGATTGAACACCAACGACCAGTTGGAAAGCTTAAACCACTCGAGATTCCTGAGTGGAAATGGGAGCAAATTGCCATGGATTTCGTCGAGGGTTTGCCAAGGTCCTCAAAGGGAAATCATGACATCTGGGTCATCGTTGATCGATTGACTAAATCGGCTCACTTCTTACCCGTGAAGATGACATTCAAGATGGAGCAGTTTGCTCAGTTGTACATTCAAGAGATAGTGAAGCTTCACGGCGTACCAATTTCTGTAGTGTCTGATAGAGACACGCGCTTTACTTCAAGATTTTGGGAAAGTCTACACAAGGCCATGGGAACAAGATTAAATTTCAGCACCGCCTATCACCCGCAAACCGATGGACAATCTGAAAGAACAATCCAAATTTTGGAAGATATGTTAAGAGCATGCACACTCGACTTTGATGAGGCATGGGAAAAGTTTCTACCTCTAGTCGAATTTGCCTACAACAATAGCTATCAAGCAACTATCAAGATGGCCCCTTATAAGGCGTTTTACGGGAGGAAGTGTAGATCACCCTTGTATTGGGATGATGTGGGTGAGAGGGCTGTCCTAGGCCCCAAAATGATAGAAGAAGTAGTGGAGAAGATTAAGTCATTCGAGAAAGAATCAAGTCTACCCAAGATAGACAAAAGTCTTACGTTGATCAAAGGAAAAGAGACTTGTATTTTGAAGTCGGAGACCATGTATTTTTAAAAATGGCTCCCACGAAGGGTGTCATTCGATTCGGAAGAAGAGGGAAGCTAGGGCCCCGTTATGTTGGACCATTTGAAATTCTCGAACGAGTTGGGGATCTAGCCTATCGTTTGGCTTTACCACCCGAGCTATCCTCAGTTCATAATGTTTTCCACATTTCAATATTAAGAAAATATGTTCATGATCCCAGCCACGTGGTAAATTTCTCGACAATGGAAATTGGCAAAGACTTAACATATGTAGAAGAACCTATGGAAGTCTTGGAGCGAAAGGTCCAAAAGATTCGAAACCATGACGTGTCGTTCAATAAGTGCAATGGAGTCGACACACGGAAGATGAGGCCACATGGGAAAGAGAAGATGAAATATAAGCAAGATACCCTTCTTTCATTACGGGTAAGACATTTATACTATGATAGAATTTCGAGGACAAAATTTTTATTAGAAGGGTAGGATGTAACAGCCCATAAAATATTATACATGAATTATGTGAGGCCCAACTCCTGAGAGGTCCAATACAAGCATGAAACTTACCCAGCCCACTCAATTGCTAGCAACCGCGTAAACATTGAAGAGAAAAATCATTATTTTTTACTCTTACCTTGATTAAGCAAATCTCTTCCTATCCAAAAAATCATCAAATCTCGTCTAATCTCAAAGAAATATTTTTCTTGCAATCACTCCCAAATTTATTTCCCTAACTAAGGAAAGATTTGGCATTGTACGCGTTATTTCTTTTAGGGCTTTTGATCACAGCCTCTTCACTTTAAAACCCAAGCATCACCAAACGATCACACATCCAATCTTTTTATTTTTCTACACGGCTGCACTCATATGAAGAGAAAAGGGTAACCGTGCCTTCATCTCTTTCCTTTATCCTTTAACTTCCACCGATCCTTTTCCCCTTATTTTCTCTTTGAATTTCATTATCGTATTAAGTAATGAGTAGTAACATAAAGTATATGATTTTAGGTCTTGGAGGATCTTGTTCTTCACGAATCTAAGACTCTTACTTGGTTGAAAGGTGGGGATTTCTCACATCTTGTATATGTGAAATACTTCATGTGTGATAGTTTATTGTAACTGAATTATCATTATCTTGTTGTGATCTGAAATTGGATTATGTGAATCATATGTGCAATACGAGTTGGGACTATTGTGGTGCCTTGCTATTATCACAGGTAACGAATCGATGTCGTATCTTATAAGTCATGGATAAAGGACTAATAATTTGCCTTATCAATATGCCAGGAATGTTTCGTAAGTGAATTTAAATTATTGTATATGAATTAATTTTACATGTATAAGCATGAGGAAAGTTTTCACTGAGCTTGTTGCTCACCCCAAACAATCTATCTTCCTTTCAGATTAAAGCGAGGCGCTAGCGTACGAACGGGGATGTGTCGAGCAAGAGGAGACTATATGAAAAATTTTAATAAGTTTGCAGTCCCTGTGCTTCTTTCATTTTATTCATGGCTTGACAACTTTAATTTGAGATTTTGTTGGTTTACTTATTACAAGCAAGTTTCGTGTTGGTATCATATGATGGGAATTTGCAATCATTTGGGATTACTTACAATAAATTAGTATCATATGTTATTGACTGTCAAAATTTTCATATTTTGGTTACTGTTGGATTTGCAAAATGAGACAAAATTTTGGGTTGTCTCCTTTTCTTAAAAATTTGTTCTCCTATATATTGCAATTGGGATGTGGTATAAAATGGTGGAGTAAAATATTATGCACAGTTGGTGGAAACAATGTGATGAATTGTATGAATTGTCTGTCGGGTTCTTCTCATGATTTTGCCATAGGGAATAAACTGATTGAAGTCGAGTTTCGAATGCGAGACTTTTGCGTTGTCCTTTGAGTCGGTCGCATGTCGGGTTGTGGTTGAATTATTTTTGTGATTTCGGGTAGATACGGTATGTGAAGAATATGGCTCCTGTTAGAGTTATTCTTGTAGGATCATTTAAAATAAAATAAAATATTCATATATCTTATACGCATTTAGAGATTTATAGCAGATTTTTTTTATTTCCTTTATTATGGTTATATACGGCAGATTGTGTGTATGTGTAGTATAGTGGATGCCTTATTTCTTTAGTTAAGTTTTAATTAATAATTGGTTATTCAGTACATTAAAACTTTTTTTTTATCGGTAAATGTTAGTTGTTAGTCCGGTTAGTAGCTAATATACACCAAGTCTCCTTACTTCCCCTTCTCCAAGCCTCCTTGTATCACCTCTCCTAATTCGATCCCAATGGGAATCGAACCTGGGTCTCTCACTTAAAACTGAATTGGCATTTTCATTTAAATAAATAAAATTTCAAATTGATTTGTGGGCCAAGTTGAGGTTTTAAATTATACTGCAAAATTTTGCTTAAACTTATAGAATCTATTCTTATAAAATTTTCCTTCATTCTGCTAAAATTACATTATTGTTATTTTTTTTACATAATAGGTTTTATTTATTTATTTATTTATTATTATTTTTTTAATTTGACTGATTAGTCCCGTAAGTTATGAATTTATTTGTTATAAATTTGGAAATAAACTTGTAGTCCTTTTCCTTAAATGCTTTTTGCTAATTATTCTTCTTAAAATAAAATAGTAAGAACTTATAGGACTAAATCCTTAATGAGTTTCTTATATTTGCCTTAGTTTAAAGATTAATGAAACTTATGAGACTTGTCCCCTATTTTTTTTAAATCATTTATCTTAGGATACTCATTTATTTATTTTTCAATAACTAAAAGCATTTTATCACGCCCTACTTAATTCTATTTATGAAATAAAATGGGAATTTCTTTATTATGAAAATTGGGGTGTGACAGTATGCCTTCAGAAACTTGGAAATAAAAGTCAACTAAATATATCATGAGGAACTATTTGAGACACTGTTTTATTATTGATTATTATAAAACAAAGAATTTCACCTCATAAGATGTCATGAGGTATTACTACGCAAAAATCTGAAATTTAATCTAATAAAAGTAAATTGCAGTGAATTGTAAAAAATGTAGAGCACGCCTCATGCCAGAAGCACCTGGCAAGACAATCAAGTAGTATGTGAATTCGCAGAATATACGTAGAATAAGGACTAAGACCATCAAATTGACACATAATCGATAATTTGCATTGGTGTCGAAGATTTCAATTAGCAAAACCAGTTTAAAGTAGTCATGCATACAGAAAGTTCAGCTCAACACATTTCTTCAAAGTAAAAAATTAATAGTAGCCTCTCTTAGTCTTACTTAAATCAGCTCAAACAATGTGAAGCTTGGTGAGAATAACACTATACCTTGTCATTTCTCTTTCAGCAAGAAGAAAAACAAATTAAGAGCACAAAAAGGATGCCTATTCTGATCGACAGAAATGCAAACGAAGATCACATATATCAGCTAAACGAGTGGAATATATCAGTTGCTGAGGATTCATTAGCTCAGATGCTTTCAAGACATGGGCATTAAAAGCTGAATTTACTCGAGTTTCTGGAGATCATACCAGAAGTCGGCCAGTAGACCCAACAGTTGCAAAATAATAAAGCAGACATATCAGATGTGACGCCAACAAGTTATGAATTTCGAAAGTAGCCATTGAAAAGGGTATTACTACTTTCTTTTAAGAAGTTAGATTCATGACTACTGCGTGGGTGAGTTGGTCTACAATCTGTCAGCCAAAGGAAGCAGGGGGCCTAGGCGTAAAAGATTTGGAACTACAGAATAAGGCTCTTCTATGCAAGTGGATTTGGAAGACCATGAAAGATAAAAAGGTATGGTGGGCCAATTTGATCACCGAAAGGTTGGGAATTGACCCCTCGTTTGGGGATTTTTAGAAGTTTTTGGCAAATTGTAACAAACTTAAAGGGCGGTGGAGGGATATAGTAAAGGCAATGGAAGATGTGGGTGGTAATTGGTTCAAGGAGTCTCTATCTCGTCAGGTAAAAGATGGTTCGAATACATCTTTTTGGAATGAAACCTGGTTGGATAATATTTGCCTTCGAGATGTGTTCCCAAGGTTGTATGGCTTAGTGAGTCGAAAGAGGCTTGTATTGCCTCCATGGGAAAGATGGTTGATTCAGAATGGAAATGGGATTTAAATTGGAGACGTGGTTTGAGAACCTGGGAAGAGCAATCATATAGTGATATGTTGGCTAGGCTGGGGAGAATTAGCATCAATCCAGGTGAGAGAGAAAGTTGGAGTTGGGGCACTCATAAGCGTGGCGAGTATAGTGTTTGTGAAGCATATCGAGTGCTTATGGATAGGAAGTTTGGGGATTATAAAGGTGTTCCAGATCTCTACTCTTGCATATGGGATAAACATATTCCACCGAAAGTACAGTTCTTGACTTGGTGAGTTGTAAGGAGTAGAATTCCTACTAAAGTTGAGCTTCTAAAGAGAAACACCTTGCATGTAAATGTTGATACACGATGTCCGGTTTTCTTAGAGGAGCCGGAATCTGTACGCTATTGCTTTATTGAATGTAGAGGTGCTAGTGAAGTTTGGGAAAAGGTAATGAATTGGGTGGGTGTAAACGGACCGCTGAGTGCTGACCTCGTACAAAATTTGATAGAATTTGGAAACTTGATTAATGGTATGTTTGCTTGTTCGGTGATGAAATGTATCTGGGCCTGTATAATTTGGATGATATGGAGACGTAGAAACAATCTTGTATTTGAGGACAAAAAATGAAAGGTGGATGAGATATTGTACGAAGTGAAAAACTTTACATGGAGCTGGTTAATGCATAGAAGCAAATGTGGATTGAAATGAATGGAGTATAGAACATGGAGTTCAAATCCATTTGTATGCATGTATGGGGCTGCAGATTAATTCCTAGCTTTGTTTATTTTACTACGTGTTGTTGTCGTGTTACTTGGGTATTTCTTGTACCCCTTCATTATTATTAATAAAATTTTCCTATATAAAAAAAAAAACTAAACATACCACATATTGTTTGGTCGTTATAGTCCGGGCGACCAAGCAACAAAATATCGAACCCAAGGGAATTTAGGTTTCATGGCCTTTAGGTATAGTATTGTGATTAGTTAGGGACGATCGGAAATGAGGTTTAAAAATAAAAGAAAATAAAATGCATGGAAAAATAAATCTAACTACAATATTTTTGGATTTTCAATGTCATGGTAGTCTTCATGATACACTCATATAATCAATCATCCAACATCTTTAATTGTTTTCTATTTTTAAGCAAATCATGGTAAGGGCGATCACTATTTCTACCTATCCCCAATGGCCATGGTGAATAGGATGTAGATTGTCTTCACAACCCCTAAAAAGCTCCTAGGATCGATCCTACTTATAATTCCCTTCAAGGTACTATGCTCGTATGGATGGGGTTCCCTTCACTAGTTTAATCCTCGGGCACAAGTGATCTCACTAGTGTTCATTTATATTATTCTAAACATAGGAAGGTTTTGGCCAAACTCCCCCCATATTAAACCCACATATAATAAATGGAAAAAACTCACATATGATAATCGTGCAAAACAACCAAGGGTAAAGCAACGACAAGACATGCCGATACACAGTACATAACTTAATCACAATGCACTAATACCAAAGATATAAATCCCATATTATTACAAGACATGTGAATTTCATAAATAAAACCTAATCAAAGCCGGAAATTCAATCAAGACATTTTCATAAATTAATCAATAATCATGCCTTCAATCAACCACCAAAACATAGAAAATAAAGATAATAAATAGGATTAGATTACACCTTAATGAAGTTTTTACATACATAAAGATCATCTTCTCCTTGGTGTCTCCACCTTCTAGGAAAGCAAATAAAATCCTAATCTAGAAAAACATTTATAACTAAAATGGATCCCTCCCCCAAAGGGGGAATGGATCTCAAATGGAGATCTTAAAAAAAAAACTTTCTACACTATTTAATTGGGAATTTAATGGATGAGGATTAATTTTCAGTTTATGGATGTGAGGAGGTATTATAGTGGAGAGGTGAGTGGAGTTTTGGTGTTGATTTTCGATGTGGGACAAGAGTGAAATTTTTGGAATTTTTAGGTTCCAGGAAGAGGGTTTAAGTTTAAATCGGGCGAGAATTAGTCACATGTGGTGATTTGGCAAAGTGGTTGGAGGCGCCTTATGCGTCCGAGAGGTCACGTGTTCAAATCCCAGCCTCCATAATTTTTTTTTCAAAAGTGCATAAAAACACGATCATCTTTTTATGCATCTGCCCGTGTTTTCTTGCAATTTTTCAGCTCTCTGGATAATTTTTGCACTTCTGAATAGACAACACTTTTCTGAAAAGTGTTGTCTTTTCTATGTTGTCTTTGCCAAATTTTCTCTTTTTTTTGGTCTTCGTCCCAATTTAATTCCTGTTTCTTCCATCACTCTTTCAAGCTCAAAACACCCCTTTTCTGCAAAAATACATAATAATACCTCTCTCAAACTAATTAAGCAATTAATAATATTTTCATTAAAATCATGCTTAATTATTGAATTAAATCCAAATAAATCCACATAAATTCATGCAATTTAGCCCATAATTCTAGGTGAATTTCACACCGATCAAACCCCCCAAACTTAAAGTGTTGCTCGTCCCCGAGCAACGAAAGAAAAGAAAGAACGAGGAGGGAATTCACCTAGAATTGAATCAAGATATCAAGTCATTTCAAAGCCATTTCAATTCAATCAAAACAAGAGACAAGACATCAATTTAAATGAATACAAGTTAAGCTTAGGAAATATACAAGCAAGTGAGACCTTCACTACTCCTCTCTAGATTTTGCTTTTCACTCTCACACTCAAAGGGTGTATGAGAGAAGTGTATACTCTCAAAAATCAATTCAAATGCATGATATTACCATATGCTTGCCAAAAGTCTAAGCTTTCCACCACTTGTATGTGTGTTGATTATTGAATCAATAAGGTCTTTATATGGGGTTGTAATGTAGGCTCTTTGGTATTGGATAGGAAAAATATTTAGGAAAAGTAAGCTCAAGATTAGTAGAGAATTTAAGTTGACGGCTAATATCAACTCTCACTCTCTCTTTTCTCAAATTAGTGAAGAATTCAAGTTGGTTGGTAGCCTCAACTCTCATTCCCACTTTTTTTTTCTTTTTCCACCTTAATCACAAAGAGAATTTTATCCATCCAACAAATAAAAGAACCTTTTCCTTCTCTTTTTCCACTATTGAGTTTTTTTTCTCTCTCTTTTCCACAAGGGCTCTCTTTCCATTTTTCTAGTAGAGCTCCTTTATACTTCTTTTATACAAGCTTTACTCAATTTTTTTTTCTCAACCTCCATTTTTTTTTCTTACTTCATCTTTTCTCCCTCTTTTCTTGCACTTTCACCACTCTCTTTCCAAACTCTCTTGTAAGCTCAATTCAACCATTTCTCCCCATTAATCCCTACTAATCGACAAAGGTGATTAGGATATAAAATATGGATAAAATGACTAAATTTGTAGGTTGCCAAAGAAATAAGGATAATAAGCTCAAAGGGGCAAACTACGAAATGATTTCATTGGGTATGATAAATTTGGCTAAGTGACTTGTCAAAACAAAGATGGCCTTAAATCATTTCCAACAATCTTCACACACGTGTAGTTTCAAGAAGACACAAAGGCAAGTTCTAGAATGCACACAAAAGAATGATGCACACATAAGAAAGGAAAAACCATTTGATTTCATGATTTTAAGGCTCAAAAGCTCACGGGTTTATAGTAGTGAAAGGCAACACAAAACAAGCATAAACCATAGCTCAACAAGTACACAAGTAAAAATCCATCTAGTCACAAGTTTCAATCAAAAATCATAATCTTAAAATTTCTCACAATTAAGCACAAGAGAGCCAAGAAATATTTTTTCCTTATTGAAAACAAGATAAAGCGAGAAAAGCACGAAAAAAAAACCGAAAACAACAAAAAAGGAGAAAATACGTGCCAAGAAAAAGAGTAAGGACTTAAACGTGCGCCGGTGCAATATGCTCAAGTAGGAGTTCATGGATACAATTTATAATTCAAACCGTAGAAAAGTCAAGTAACAAATGACATGCCACCCAAACTTAAATTAGACAAAGTCGAATTTAAGTTGGGAAGATGTTCGTTACCTCAATTTGCACCACTCCTTTGCTCTTCAAGGCCAATACCATGGCTTCACGCTTTAGTCCCTACAAACACAACCATAAAACGAAAAATAAATCAAAGAAAAAAAATGTCCCTATCCTAACCACTCAACAAACCCAAAGTCATAAATACAACTAAATTCCCCGGCAACGGCGCCATTTGATTGGTCGTTATAGTCCGGGCGACCAGCAACAAAATATCGAACCCAAGGGAATTTAGAATTCATGGCCTTTAGGTATAGTATCGTGATTAGTTAAGGACGATCGGAAATGAGGTTTAAAAATAAAAGAAAATAAAATGCATGGAAAAATAAATCTAATTACAATATTTTTGGATTTTCAATGTCATGGTAGTCTTCATGATACACTCATGTAATCAATCATCCAACATCTTTAATTGTTTTCCATTTTTAAGCAAATCATGGTAAGGGCGATCACTATTTCTACCTATCCCCAATGGCCATGGTGAATAGGATGTAGATTGTCTTCACAACCCCTAAAAAGCTCCTAGGATCGATCCTACTTACAATTCCCTTCAAGGTACTATGCTCGTATGGATGGGGTTCCCTTCACTAGTTTAATCCTCGGGCACAAGTGATCTCACTAGTGTTCATTTATGCTGTTCTAAACATATGAAGATTTTGGCCAAACTCCCCCCATATTAAACCCACATATAATAAATGGAAAAAACTCACATATGATAATCGTGCAAAACAACCAAGGTTAAAGCAACGACAAGACATGCCGATACACAATACACAACTTAATCACAATGCACTAATACCAAAGACATAAATCCCATATTATTACAAGACATGTGAATTTCATAAATAAAACCTAATCAAAGCCGGAAATTCAATCAAGACATTTTCATAAATTAATCAGTAATCATGCCTTCAATAAACCACCAAAACATAGAAAATAAAGATAATAAATAGGATTAGATTACACCTTAATGAAGTTTTTACATCCATGAAGATCATCTTCTCCTTGGTGTCTCCACCTTCTAGGAAAGCAAATAAAATCCTAATCTAGAAAAACATTTAAAACTAAAATGGATCCCTCCCCCAAAGGGGAAGGGATCTCAAATGGAGATCTTAAAAAAAAAACTTTCTATACTATTTAATTGGGAATTTAATGGATGAGGATTAATTTTCAGTTTATGGATGTGAGGAGGTATTATAGTGGAGAGGTGAGTGGAGTTTTGGTGTTGATTTTCGATGTGGGACAAGAGTGAAATTTTTGGAATTTTTAGGTTCCAGGAAGAGGGTTTAAGTTTAAATCGGGCGAGAATTAGTCACATGTGGTGATTTGGCAAAGTGGTTGGAGGCGCCTTATGCGTCCGAGAGGTCACGTGTTCGAATCCCAGCCTCCATAATTTTTTTTTCAAAAGTGCATAAAAACACGGTCATGTTTTTATGCATCTGCCCGTGTTTTCTTGCAATTTTTCAGCTCTCTGGACAATTTTTGCACTTCTGAATAGACAACACTTTTCTGAAAAGTGTTGTCTTTGCCAAATTTTCTCTTTTTTTCGTCTTCGTCCCAATTTAATTCCTGTTTCTTCCATCACTCTTTCAAGCTCAAAACACCCCTTTTCTGCAAAAATACATAATAATACCTCTCTCAAACTAATTAAGCAATTAATAATATTTTCATTAAAATCATGCTTAATTATTGAATTAAATCCAAATAAATCCACATAAATTCATGCAATTTAGCCCATAATTCTAGGTGAATTTCACACCGATCACATATGCTAAATAAACTCCAATAAATATTATAAAAGATAAAATATCTATTATGCATAGCCATTTATTACCATTATAACCATTTCATTTCCAAATCTATTATATTTGATCTTCTGAGAAAAATTCTGATACTTGGTATCATACGTGCAAATTTATCGATTTCTAGAAAACAAAACGACTCATCAAATTAGTATTGATATTGGAACAGTAAGGGATAACTCATTCTAAGACATCTATTTTTTTATGTTTGGTGCCATGGAAGAGAAGTGGCAATAAAAAAATATAATATATAAAATAAAAATTCAAGAAAACAAACTTCCAGTTTTTTTAAACATCTCTGAGAAAACAATTATACGTATTGAGAAACAAAAAAAGGAGATTGAGAAATCTGAAGATAACATTCTTTAATTTTTTTCCCACCTTTGTAAAAAAAATTATATAAACAAAATAAGTTAAATTTAATTGTGGATTTCTCCAAGTGCTCACTATTAGTGGAGATTTAAAGATTGTTGGTCTGGTGACCTTAAAAGCGTAATTCATAAACCATAAACCATAATCAGAACACATTTATCGATCGAACAACAAGTGATATCAGTAGCAATCGAGCCAGGTATGCCTTCAGAAACTTATAAGTAAAAAAATTAAAGAAATATATTATGGGGAACTATTTGAGACCCTATGGCCATTTCATTATTGATTCACTATAGTATAAAGAATTTCAACCATGGTACTATTAAAAGATCAATCTTAGATCACCTCATAAGATGTCATGTGGTAGTTACTACGCAAAAATCATGACATTTAATCTAATAAGTAAAATGCACTGAATTGTAAAAAGTGTAGACCACGCGTCAAATTAAAACCATCAAATTGACACATAACCGATAATTTGCATTGGTGTTGAAGATTTCAGTTAGCAGAAAGTTTAGCTCAACACATTTTTGCAAAGAAGCAATTAATAGTAGCCTCTCTTACTTAAATCAGCTCAAACAATATGAAGCTTGGTGAGAATAACCCTATACCTTGTCATTTCTCTTTCAGCGAGAAGAAAAACAAATTAAGAGCACAAAAAGGATGCCTATTCTGATCGACAGCAATGCAAACGAAGATCACATATATCAGTTGCTGAGGATTCTTTAGCTCAGATGCTTCCAGGACATGGGCATTGAAAGCTAAATTTACTCGAGTGTCGCGAGATCATACCAGAAGTTTGCCAGTAGCTAGACTGGCAGTTGCTAAATAACAAAGCAGCCATATGAAATGTGACCAACAAGTTATGAATTTCAAAAGTATCCATTGAAGGGGGTATTACAACTTTCTTTTACGAAGTTAGAATATTTCATTATCTATTTGGTGATAGAGAAATCTAATGCCACAAGAATATGTACACGTCACTTCCAAGTTCTAACCAATGCATAAAATTACTGTAAGGGATTCTCAGTAGTCAGATTTGACTACTGGGAATAATTTGCATTGGTGGATCAACTCATGCATTATGAAGTGTATGAAGAACCATGCATGCAATGCAATCAAGAAGTCAGGATCCTTTAATCCTAGGAATCATTGTCAGTGTCATCTAAAATAGCTCCTCTTACTTTAGACCTCACAAAAGGGAAACAGGTCAATGTCAACATATAACTTTTATGCACAAATGACGAACAATCTGGAGAAGATCACAAACCTGCACTACACGTACGGTTGGTTCCTCTTCTTGAGTTTGGATCATTACTAGCTTGCTTTTCTACAAGTCAAGTTCAAGCCCAAAAAACTTATCAAAAAAATAAAAGTACATTGCCAAACAAATGAGCTTAAGAGACTTAAAGTTATGGATTCTTTTTTATTTTCCCAAAAAGATGATAAGTTCATGCATGCTACATGCAGAAATGTTGGTATTTAAAAGTACTAGATAGTTGGGTGAGTGGCGTGAGGCTTTAAAAGTGGTTTTGGAATGTTGAGGTTGGATGTTGAAAATTTAAAGATATTAGTAGTGGGTGTTGCAGGAAGAAAATAGACTTTGAATGAGATAGTGGTTTCTTAATTATCTTTCTCACACTTTACATTGTATTGTATGATACAATGGCCTGTTTATAGTTGTGAACTTGTGATGGTAGGTTAGATTAACTGACATACAAGTGATTAATATGTTTCTAGGTTATTCAATGGCTTGTTTATTTTATTATTTTAGAATGGATATAGCTACCTTATCTAGTGGATTATTACTCTAAAAATTTTATATATACTTAATTATTACAAAATCTAGGAGCCTTCATCTTGATTTTCCATAAGCTGAAATCAGATTGATTTCTCAGTGAACCGCTCGATGTCACCATGTTGATCCCTTTCTTGATCTTTTCTTTTCACACAGACGGCGCCAATTATCGGGTTTTGCTTCAAAAACATAGATCAAGACCCTCAATCACTCAAGTCGCTATGATTTACGTGTGTGATTGAATGTGTAAAATATAAGAATGCAAGATGGATTTACGTGGTTCGGTTCAAGAAAGAACCTACATCAGGGGAAGGAGATAAAGCTTTTATTGAAATATTCCATATTCCTTTGGAGATATGATATTAAGTACTCCCTCCTTACTATAATAGCCTTCATGTTTACTGTTCAACATTATTTAAGAAAATTTACTTTTTTGATCAACTTTATTTATTTTAAGGGTATTGTAATATTTTTAGATGATAAATAATGTGTAAAGTAATATTATGAGCATAAAAGAATGAGTGACAAATTTGAAATTAAAGTAAAATTCAAAATTTAAGAAATATTTGTAAATTAAGATAATATTTTTAAATCCTGTTCATAAATACCAAGTTTTTCAATCCACGTAAAATTGAATAAATTTTAAATACTCTCGGTGTCATAAAACGCATCTCGTTCACTATTTCACGTTGTTTAAGAAAAATTATAATTTTTTATAAATTTTATTGACTTTAGAGGGTATTATACTCCCTCCATCCGCTTCCAAGATGTCAATTTTACTATTGTTGACGTCCGGTTCAAATGTATCTATTTATCCTATTTAATAAAAAAATACACAATATGACCCACCACTTCCCTTTAATATAACTACTCACTTACATATAATAATAATACTACTTAATCTACGTGTAAAAAGCAAACGGACACGGAGGAAGTAGTATTTTTAGGTCATAAAAAAGAAAATTAAAGCAATGATATGTGTTGAAAAGAAGTGATAAATTTGAAATTAAAATAATTTTTTAGATTGTTAAATAAAGTAATATTTTATTTTTTTTTGTGAAAAATTTTATGGGACAAATAACTTAGAAAAATGTGAAGATTTTGTAAGATGAAGGTAGTGATTATTAGTCAATTATTAAATGAGTTGTTAGTACCACTTTACCCCTAACATATGAAAATGGCATTTTAGTCAACTAATAATAAAAATGGGCAGAGTTGATAATTTTTATTCAAAATGAATATTTTATTAAATTAAATTGCAGATTGGCCAGAAGCCCCAATTCCTCAATTAAATTTTTTATTTTGCCAAAGGAAAAATATTACTTCCTCAATTACATTCGCACTTTCCATTATGATCCATTTCAGGAATACTTTCAACCCTAAAAATAGAAACAATAAGCAATATCAATAACCTTAAAATACTATAATATTACAAAAATATCACCTTCTTTTTACACACAATCTAGTCAAAGTCAACTATATCATACACTTTATTCTACTTAATTACCCAAAATACCTCATCTCTTTCTTACATGATTAACAAAAAGTTACTTTTCTTAAACACCATGCCGGAGAATACGCGAATGTATTCTTGGGACGGAGGGAGTATTATTAATATGTAGAGTACAAGAGGTACTCTAATCCCATTTACATCAAAAAAACTTCAAATGTTACAGATAAATCTCCTGTACCAAAAATTTTTCATCGTAGTACTAAGTAGGAAATAATAACCAGTCTGAAAAAGAAGCAATTTCCCTAATCTTTCCTTTTGTCGTCCCACTAAAACCTACGTGTTTTGCTATTTTGATATGTCTCAATACGAAGTGTGCATTTCCTTTTGGTAACAGAGACCTATACAAATCAACAAATCATCTATTTCTCTCTTCTTTGGTTCACTCAAATTAATACACCTAACAACTTTATATTAAAATATTATTTCTTTTAATGTACGTAAAAATACAAATGCCGTATATTTTAATGAGATGGAGGGAATATCCTATATCCGAATTACTCATTCCGTCCCAACTTCAACTTCACACTTTTTGTTTTGCTCCGTCTCAAATTCAATTTCACACTTTCATAAAAGGAAAAACAACTAACTAATATCCCTCTAATATACTTTAATTTCAAATTTGTCATCAACTTTTTAACACACATAACTTACTTTACCATTTATTTATTATCTAAAAATACCATATTCTAAAAAATAAGTCAAAAAGTGATTTTTCTTAAATTTTGAATTTTGGGACGGATGAATTATCTGGTACCCTTCAGATAAAGCAAATTTCTTTAATAATTGATTATCATTCATAAAAATTAACTGCTTTAATAATTCATACTACTGTCAAAAGTGGCGGCCATAGAAAAAGTGGGAATTGAAGATAAGAGAAATACAAGCCTCTCGTATTACTTTACTCCTCATCTTTCCTTTCTTCTCAAAACGCTGTATTCCTCATATTTCTATACTCCTCATCTATACTTTCTTCGCTAAGCATTCTGCATAGTTGATCGCAGGTAAATTATGATAATTATTGCATAAATGTTGTTATAATATATGCTATCTTTACTTTAGGAAAAACATATTGCTCTAATAATTGAATATCATTCATAAAATTAGAATTCCTACAGCTTTTCAGATATGAACTGCTCTAATAAGTCATACTACTATCAAGTGTTGGGCATAGAAAAAGTGGGAAGATAAGAAAAATATAAGTCTCTCAAAACTGTATTCCTCATATTACTTCACTCCTCATCTTTTCTTTCTTTGCTAAGCATTCTGCATCGTTGATCGCAGGTAAATTATGATATTTATTGCATAAATGTTGTTATAATTGATAAATTATTGATGCACATAATTAAAATAAAATAGATAAATCTAGAAGCAACGAGATGACTCTGGGAAGTGATACATCCTCCTGGAATTATCTAGAGTAATTAAGAGATAACAAGTTGATTGTAGTAGGAGAGTTGGCACTGCCACTCTAGAATGTACCATTACTAGCTATAAACAGGTTGTATGACATTTGGTAATGTAATTAAGAAAACCATCAATACAATCAACTAATTACTACCTACACGCCCACTATCAATTCCTGCCACCCACAATACCAATTACTTTCATATCACCATAATACTATCTAACACCATATCACTCCACTTTATTATTTTAAAACTATCAACCTCACGCCACTATCCCATCTTTCTTCTATCATTGACTATTAGTTTCTCTCTCCACAGAACCCAACTACTCGAATTAATTCATCCAGCCACCTGCCATAAACCAACACTCATACACGACACTATCTACCTATTCCAAAAACATCCATATTTATTTTCACCCTATTAAATATTTTCACTCCTTCAAATACCAACAATAATATATGCTATCTCATTATTTTATTTTTATTTTTTATTTTGGAAAAAGCAAAAGTTTTATTGATGAAAGAAGTAGTTATAGAGCATCAGCTATGCTCACTAACTCATACAAGTATAAGTGAAATTTGTTACCAAGCAATATATAATTGTGGCTCCCTTATCCATTCGCTAAATGAACTCCCAAATCTATGCCTCTCCGATGCTTTAATCCATAGCCAAGTGATAGCTTTGGTTCTCATAACTATTATATTGCTATTGCCCCTACTCTATTAAACACCTTGTCATTTCTAGCCTTCCATATATGCCAAGTAACACCATGCCAAAATGCTTGACAAAGTTTTGAACGATTCGGCTTAACCAAACTGCTATATGCATGATAAGAAATAATCCCACACTGAATTTCCAGATGCTTGCTTTGAACCAAGCCATTCATAGACCTTCTCCCAAACCTCTGAAGCTATCTTACATTTGAGCAAGAGGTGTTTGACATCCTAAAGTGCTGAATCACATAAAGGACAATTTGAAGAGAAGTTAGGATTCAAAGCACCTCTTTTCATGAGGTTATATCTTGTTGGAATTTTATCTTGAACAGCCTTCCATGAAAATGCTGAAACTTTGAGAGGTATCTTGTTGCACCATACTTGGTTGATCTCTGGAATGACACAATGGTTTTCTTTATTTAAGCTTTGAAGCATATTATACGCTGATTTGACGGTATAAAGACCACAAGGAGTGTGATCCCAAGACCACCTATAGGGCTCATTCGTGAGTCTCGCAAATTTTCCCACCTTGGATAGCAAATCTGCAGCTTGCTCTTCTTCCCAAGAAAATAAATTCCTCCGCCAATTCCATTTTCCAATCAATAATCCCTCCCTCCACTCAACTCTATCCGCAATGGCACAATGTACATTAGTATCAACCTGATATAATTTAGGATATAAATCCTTCAAGCATTCTCCTCCAACCCATTTGCTAGACCAAAATTTAGAATCACATCCATTACCAATTAATCTAGAACATCCATTAAAAAACCAATCATTACCACCAAAAAGGGAAACGAGATCAAACCACCATGAAGACCAAGCTCTGCAACACTTCTTTCTTTCCTTCCATTCTTCTATGCAGCTTAAAAAGTCCCCATATTTTGATGTAAGTATCTGAATCCACAAATCCTTGCCTCCTAATAGTAATCTCCAAGCCCATTTTCCCAAGAGAGCAACATTGAAAAGTTTAATGATTCTTGTCCCGAGACCTCCTTTATCTCTTGATTTGCAAATGATGCCCCAATTGATCCAATGACTTTTTCCATCACATCCCAACAAGAATTTTCTTTGCAAAGAGGTTATCTTGCTGATGATGCCACTTGGGGCTTTGAAATATGATAAGAAATAGGTGGGCATGTTTGCAAGAACTGCATTAAGAAGCATAATCCTACCTCCAAAAGATAGCAATTTATTTTCCCATCGACTTAGACGCTTTTCAATTTTATTGACAACTAGGGTCCAAGTATTCTTCCTTCGAAAATTAGCCCCGATAGACATGCCCAAGTATGGAAGAGGGAGGCTGCCCACCTTGCAATTGAGATAGGCTGCCATTTCTTCTAATAACAAAGAACTCATATTAACCCATGTCAAAATGCTTTTATTAAAATTGATCCTCAATCCTGACCATAGCTCAAATATCCTCAAAATGCTTTTCAGAACCATTATGTTTCCATTGTGGCTGCTCCAAAAAATATGGTGTCATCCCCGAACCATTATGAATTTTGCTATCTCATTATTTAATGAGGTATTGTTTTTAATTAATTTGTTTCTTCTTATTAAACTTTTCATTATTCTCTCCTCATCTGCATAACCACCATCTTGAATCTCATATTTTATAAATGCCTTTAACTGACCTAGAACAAATCTTCAAAATATTTGGCAAAACTTCCAGTTTAAAAGTTACTAAGAAGTGAAGCATCGTAAAAAATTTTTAAAAATAAAAAATAAAAATTGAAAATAAAAAAAACATGAAAATATTTTATAAAATATATACATAATAATGGTTGGACCAAATACCAAATACGAGAGAATATCAAATTTATTTTATATTTTTTACATTTTAGATGAATAATAATTTGCTTTGTATCAATTTTATTTCTTAACTTTTTAATTTTAATTAGTTTTTCTAAAAAATTTTTGCTAATTTATAAGATGATGACTTGCAAAATTTTTGCACAAGACTAAAACAAAAAATTAAAGGATTATAGACAAAAATTAACACAAATAATTAAAATAAAAAAAAGCATAGAACTATAATGAATTCAATAAAAATTAAAGGTCCATAATATCTCTGCAAAGTAGTCTGGTTTTGAGGTGGACTTAAATTTGTAGGTAAGTGCGCGAGCTCAATGGCAGATAATTCTGCTCTAGAAAAAATAGTTGTAGAAGTTGTTGACAAGTTCATTGTTCAGCCAATCAAGCATAAGTGCGATTATCTCTGCTACTTCACTAGAAACGGAAACCACCTAAATGAGGAGCATCAAAATTTGAGAGATGCAATTGATGGGGTGATGCCACGAATCACTGCTGCTCAGAACAATGCTGAAGAGATTTTGCCCGCAGTGTCCACTTGGTTGGAAAGGGCAAACGACAAACTGACCCTCAAGGAAGAAATTATGAGTCGAGTCAACACCAACAGTTGCTGCTTGTGTGTGAAATCTCGTTATTCACTGAGCAGAAAAGCTGTAAAGGCCACTGAAGCTATTAAGAAGCTTCGGGAGGAATGTGTAAGATAATTATGGCCTAGTGCCATTAATAATAAATATATATATAAGATATTTATTATGATCAAATATCTTAAATAATGATATGGTTTAAATAAATAATATATATGAGATAAATAAGGTCATATATATTTATGGATAACAATCGCATTGATAGAATGTGATTTGATAAAGATTTAATATCCCGATCTGGTCCTCTCTCCACCTATTAAAGAGACACAGTTTTATTAATTCTCTATCACATTAAGTCTTACGTACTGTGCAATAAAGAAAGGGGTGAGGAGAGAGAAACCAGTTCCCGGCGTAATTGACAGGAACGTATCATTGGAGGACCGCCATTAGTGGCGTCTCAATGTAAGTCTTCTAATTGTGTTTATGTGGTGTGAAAATCATGAAGATCTAAGATCCATGTCAATTGATAAATTAATTGTTTATGAAATTATGCTTACATGTGGTATCAGAGCATGATTTTGGATCTCATGATTTTTCATCAATTAATATTTTATGAATATGAATCTGTATATGATTGAACGAATCCACGTATCATATGTCTAATTGAAACATGAATATATGTTTTTCCGCTGCAATTTGTATGAGAAAATTGATGATGAATTGATCTCTATCATATTATTGAATTTTGGGCAAAATTATGTTTATAAAATTAGTTGGAATTATGTTTATGAAACAAGTTGGAATTGATTATCGTATCATAATTAAAGTTATTTTGGGAATTAAGCACTATCCCGTTAAAAATATTATGATAAAGTAGTAATGTCATATTTAATTAGAATATGATGATTACATATTTTGAAGAATTCTGATATTAATTAACAGTATCATGTGTTTATACATATTATTGATATATGAATTTATTATACCATGTATAATTAATTGTGATAAATTGATGTTGTATGACAAAAATAATAACTGCCCTATTTAGTTTTTTTTTTTTTTGGACTGAACTATTAAAAATTGATTATGGGAGTTAATTATGTCAGCATGAGATTTTAAATATAAAGTTACGTGACTCCCTTTAATTATGGAAGTTAATTATGTCATGAGATTTTAATGAGATTTTTAATATAAAATTACGTGACTCCCTTTAATTTTGGGAGTGGCTGATTAAGAATAATGACAATTAATTACAGTCAATAAAGCAATCTGCCTAATTCATATGACTTGAGTGTCACATTTTAATGCCCAATTATTAACATAATTGTAACTTTCCAACTAAAGTGATTTAATAATGATAATGAAATCAATCCTTCACTAATGTTTATGACTTATATTATTTTGATAATAATTAAAGTTATTTTGGGATATATAATATTAGAATATCTCACTTATGTTAGGTATGTTTGACTGCTTATGACATATTTATTATGGTAATGTCCCAAATATATTAAGATGCAAATTATACATGATATCTTTATTAATGTGATATATATGGATATATTATGTATATATATGATGACAATTTTAAGATTTTAATTAATGATATTGACTGTGATTTATGAATATTTATGAAATAATGATTTGATTATTACTCACTTTCCTATTGAGTATAATCTATGAGTCTTTGATAAGATTAATAATGATTTGATTATTACTCACTTTCCTATTGAATATAATCTATTATGATAATCTTTGATAAGATTATAATGAATGATTTTATGATTTAAATTTATTTAATGTTGGTCTGTTAATCACCAAAGTGGTCTGATCTGAAAGAATAATAAAGATAAATCGTATAATTAAATTTTAATTTCCCATATTTAAGTGATGCTTGAATAAAGAGAATTATTATATGGGTTATTAAAAATTTCACAATTATAAGACTTTAAATTCACCCAAAGGTGATTGCTAGTCTTTATAATTCATGAATATGAAGATAAATTGATAATTAATATATTATGACAAACTGTTTTGTATGTCCAAAGATGACAAAATAGTTTTAATGAAAATATTTAATTATCAAATTATGTTATATTTGAAAGCATCATTATGATTATGATTGTATATTGTTGTATCACCCAAATGAGAACTTCAATATACATTTATTGCTTTCGATCCTGAATCTATTATTAAATTACTCAAGGTATTTATAGGAATAAATTATATTATTCTTATTCTTAAAATTACTTATATTATTTAGTCTCTATTCGCATGATGCATCTGTTCCATTACAAAATGGATTAAAGTAATTTAAATAGTGTGGATAAATCTAATTTCACCAAAGTGTTTTGGATTTTATTTATCACTTCAAGATAAATTGCTCATTTGCTTTGTAATAGCAATAAAGCTAAGTAATCTTATTATAATGCTCGGGTTAGATCAAACAGACTGGGCATAATGTTTATGCGAATGAATGAGACTAATAAATTAAGTCTAACATACCTAAATTACTAATAAATCTCTTGATAAGATGCTAATGACTACTTTAACTACCATAAAGTTTGATGGTTCTCATGGCACACATGAACTCATCATTAAAGATAATAAATATTGCAACAAGATTAAAGCCTTCCATAATGAACGTAGTTTACAAATTCATTACCTTCTAAGTATGACCTATTCCTAATAAACTATAACACCATGAAAGACAAATGGAATGTGAATTAAATTCACGTAATTTAATGATGGTTCAAAAGGAAAGAAGGTTTAAGAAACAATTTAAAATTTAAACATTATGTTCGTTTAAAAGTAATGAAGTTTGAACTAAACGTGGCTTTAATGTTTGGGGAAACTTTCCAAACGAATTATTCCAAAAAGATTAATTAAGAATAAAGCCTTTCATGAGATAGGTTTTTACTGATCTTGATATTTGTGTGAATTGCATTAAAGAAAAGCAAATAAAACACACAAAGAATAGAGTCATGATAACTACACAACTTCTTATAATAGTTTACACCGCTAAATGTGATCTTATGATAATACCCTTCTTAAAGGAATAATAATATTCCATCATTTTTAATTTTAATTTTAATTTTTCACATTATGATTATATTTATCTTTGCAAGAAAATTCTCATTCTATAAATGCTCGATAAGCATTTATTAATGATGTTAAGAAAATTAGATAAAAAAGTGAAAATTACAAAGATTGGAAGAAGTGATGAATTTTATGGAAAGTGTGATGGATTATCATGCCCAATCACTTAATTACAGGAAAAACTGACATTTATACTAAATGTTGCACACCATAATAAATTGGTGTAGCAGAATGACATAATCGTACTTTATTAAATATGGTTATAAGTATGTTGAATGATTAATCTATACCCATATTTTGTGGATTTATGCACTTAAAATTGCCACTTACGTGATGGTCGATTTTTTAGTAAAACAGTTTTAAAAAAAAAATTCTTATGAACTTGTAGAAAACTCGATCTTAGGCAGTTGCATGTTTTAAATTTCCCGGCAGGGATTATGATTTACATCCATATGAAAAGAAATTGGATATAAGAAAATTAAGTTATTTCCTTATAAATTATTCTTAAAGTGTAAAAGGTATGAATTTTATGGTATTAACTATAGTACAAGAATTTTAAAACTAGAATGTCAAATTCATTAAGAATTGTAAAATCAGTGGGAGTATGAAACCATGAAATGTGGTTATTGAAGAAGTTGGGTGGAGAATTTGAAAATACATTTATCTAAACTTCTTCTAAAGTTTTTATATAGTTGTTAAATAGTCAAACAACTTTCAAGTACAACATTAAGTTATTCTACTCTCTTAAAGGATCCGATTTTACTAAATCAATTATCAATGAGCTTTCATTAAATATATCATATCAAATAGCATTAAGAATATCTGAAGGACAATATATCTGCTATTTCTAACGATTGCATATGTGGTATAATAAAATGAGCTAAATTTGACATTATAATAAAAGCTAAAATTTTAGTTTTGGAATAAGTCATGGAAGTACTAATTCAATTAAATGAGTAAATTCAATGAAAGGCGAGTTGAAATCAATGGCTCATAATGAAATTTAATATCTTGTTAGAATTGCCAAAGAGTTATAAAAGAATTTAAAACGGATGTATCTTTATGATGGCGATTTTCAAAGATATAAAATTAGAGTTGTTGCTAAAGATTTTACTCAAAAAGATGACATAATTATAAGGAGATATAACAAATTATTTCTTTACAAGACTCTATTAGAATTATCATAGCTTTGGTAACTCATTA
The DNA here is from genome assembly GCA_023678885.1 of Pogostemon cablin. Classification (NCBI taxonomy): domain Eukaryota; kingdom Viridiplantae; phylum Streptophyta; class Magnoliopsida; order Lamiales; family Lamiaceae; genus Pogostemon; species Pogostemon cablin. The sequence continues at coordinate 22,086,521 of CM042993.1, read as the reverse complement.
TGACTTAGAGTTGCACCAAATGAATGTTATGCCTACTTTTCTAAAATGTGATTTGGTAGATGATCAAGTTATATGGATCAACTCAAGAGTTTTTCCATTAAAGAAAAATATCACATGGCGTGTAAACTTAAAGAATTAACATACAAACTTAAGCATGCTTTCCTATAAAGATATCTTTTGGATTTAAGAAAAACATCATAAACGGTGTACATATATATCTGAAAGTTAGTGGGAGAACATTAATTCTATACTTGATGATAAACTTGCTTGCAACTGATGATCTTGGTTTATTATGTGAAACCAATAAATTTCTCTCAAAGAACTTTGGAATAAAACATATGATGAGACAATTAAAGATGTCTTTGTAAGTATATGTTAATAAAGTTCAATAGAGGTTATGGATGGAAAGGTGTTTGTAAAGAATCTTCCAATCCGGAAGGGAGATAAGTTTAATCTTATGCAATTTCCAATAATGAATTGGAACGTACTACAATATTCCTTATATATATATTATTGGTAGCTTAAGATATACAAGATTGTATAAATACCAAATATCAGTCTTACTGTTAGAATGCTTGGTCATTATTGAAGTGATTCATAAATGAATGACCAGAATGTTGCATAAGGAAATATTATAAGGTATTCTAATGAACTAAAGCACTCGTGCTTACTTATCGAAAATTTAAATTACTTAGATGTAATTAAATATAGATTCAGATTAAGATGATTATATGATGCAAAAAAGTTCACTTTGACTTTTACGTTTCTTAGTCAGGGATATTGTGTCATGCAAAATTGTGAAGAAGTTTCTAAAAACTACATTCACTATTAAAGTTAACTTGTGGCATGATTTGAAGCTACAATTTAAGGACATTAAATGTGGAGTTTAATTTCAGATCTTGAAATAAGTTGACAATAATGTCAAGTCGCTAAAAACTTATTATGATTATTCCACTGCATTGTTCTTCTTTAAAACGATGGATATTCCAAAGTTGCTAAAACATATGGAATGAAAATATTTATAGTTAAGAACTTTAGAAACAAAGATGTCAATTGAGCATAATGGAATCAATCTTATGATTTCGGATCCGTTACACAAATAATCTTCTCTAAAACATTCATTGAACGTTACATGAATATGAGATCATTGAAAGGCTCTAACAAGCTTATGATGAACAATTGACATTAAGAGCTCATTATGTTTTGTTTGTAATTGATATATCTTGTTTTGTCATTTTAGTATACATGAATGTTGACATTAATTAAACAAGATTTTATCTCGAATTGAGATACTTATGTGGACCATTATTGATCCTTACGTTTATGAGTTACGTTGAGTAGAAAGCTAATATCATAGTACATGGAAGGAACTATGTCGAGTAAATGATATAGAACCGCTATGACTTGTGTTAGTCTATACTCAATATTGACTTTATGAGTTGACCAGTTAATTTATCTTATGTCGCGCATATTATGTAAATTATTTAAACCTTTACGTTTAAAGTTTAATTCTGTCACTCGGCCAAGTGGGAGAATGTAAGATAATTATGGCCTAGTGCCATTAATAATAAATATATATAAGATATTTATTATGATCAAATATCTTAAATAATGATATGGTTTAAATAAATAATATATATGAGATAAATAAGGTCATATATATTTATGGATAACAATCACATTGATAGAATGTGATTTGATAAAGATTTAATATCCCGATCTGGTCCTCTCTAGAGACACAGTTTTATTAATTCTCTATCACATTAAGTCTTACGTACTGTGTGTAATAAAGAAAGGGGTGAGGAGAGAGAAACCAGTTCCCGGCGTAATTGACAGGAACGTATCATTGGAGGACCGCCATTAGTGGCGTCTCAATGTAAGTCTTCTAATCGTGTTTATGTGGTGTGAAAATCATGAAGATCTAAGATCCATGTCAATTGATAAATTAATTGTTTATGAAATTATGCTTACAGAATGCCCCAAAGCTGACCAACCCATTACGGTTCCTCCGAGAGCCCTAGCCGCGGAGCCGGACAGACTAGCAAGGTCGATTGTGGAGTTCGATTCTAGAAAAAGAATTGAGAAAGATGTGATGGATCTTCTGAGGGACGAAGATGTTAAGGTTATAGGGATACATGGAATGGGCGGCGTTGGGAAGACCACTCTAGCCAAGAAAATCAAGAACAGAGCACTGAGTGACGGAGAGTGTCGGTTTGATGAATCCCTCATGGTAGTGGTCAGCCAAGATCCAGACATGATGAGAATCCAGGGGCGAGATAGCTGAAAAACTGGGTTTGAATTTCCAAGAGACGAGCTTATCATCTCGAGCAGAAAGGCTGTGTGGGAGATTAATGGGGGGCAAAAGAATTCTGGTCATTCTTGACGATGTTTGGAAAAGTCTTGATTTAGATGAGCTGGGAATACCTTGTGTCAGTGGTTCGGGACGATGCACGGTTCTTTTAACATCTCGAGATAGAGATGTTCTTCGCAGGATGGGTGCTCGTAAACCCATTCTTGAAATGAAGATCCTAAAAAAAGAGGAAGCAAGGTCTTTCTTCAAAGAAAAACTAGGAGGTATTTCTGAGTATGATCCAACTTGGCTTTCTTCCAAGGCACAAGAAATCGCAAAAGAGTGCAAATGTTTACCACTTGCCCTGGAAGTTGTTGCCGGGGCAATGGCAGCTAAGAGAGATCGCGAACCTAGTTGGGATGATGCACGTGAACAGTTAAGAAGTGCCAACCCAGAAGATGTGGGGTATGTTCTCAAGGATGTGTATGCTCCATTAAGGCTGAGTTATGATTTCTTGACTAAGAATGCACAATTCATATTTTTGTTGTGCTGTCTCTTCGCTGAAGATTCTGATATTTCTGTGGAGAGGTTGACTTGTTATGCTATGGGTTTAGGCATGTGGTCAGGGGAGTTTGAAGGAACAGAGGACCATTTGGCACAAGTGAGAAATAGAACATACTCGCTCATTGAGACAATTAAAAGTCGTTCGTTGCTGTTGGAGAGTCCTTCTTGGAAAGCAGGCCATGTGAGGATGCATGATGCAGTGAGAGATGTAGCCATTTACATTGCAGCTTCAACGGAAAAGCGGCTTATAAAATGCGGTCAAGGACTGTGAATGGATTTCTCCTTTTTGTGGGGAAAGGAATATTGATCTCTCTGGTGGGTCCACTTTTTCAAAGCTTCGCCTCTTGATGATTGAAGTCTCAGACAAAGGATCTTGATGATTGAAGTCTCAGACAAAGGATTGCAAATCAATGATGATTCTTTTAAAGGAATGAATAAGCTCAACGTGCTGAGCATTAAATTTAATTGGTCAACTAAATCGTTGCCTGGTTCCACACAATTGCTAAAAGATCTCTGCACGTTGATTATAGAATCGTGTCAGGAGTTGAGAAGCATAGGCATTGTTGGTGAGTTAGTAAAGCTTGATATTCTTATTTGTCTTGATTGTGATGGCAATGAGGTGTTGTGTTGGGATACAAATAATGGACCGAAATGCTTAAGGTTGTTAGAAATTTCAAGATGTCGAGGTCTGAGAAAAATAGAGCGAGGAGTGATAGCAAGTTTGAGTAAATTGGAGGAGTTGTTGATAATACGTAGCTTTAAAGAATGGGAAGAAGAGGGGTTGAGAGAGGTTGAGAGGCTTCAGAATCTGAGGCGCTTGGAAATTCACGTCAAGAATTACAAGCTAGCTGCCCTACAGATTACTCTTCCAAACATACACAAATTCTACATTGTCTTTGGCCCCGAAGTTCCTTTCAGTTTAATTGGTGACAATAGAGATTTAGTAAAACTAATGGGTCTCAACTTTCCAAAAGAAATTAGCTTGGGAACATGGATCCAGGAAAGTCTCATCAACAACGTTGAATATTTATGTATCAAAAAACACGTTCCAAATGATTTGGATTTGAGTGGGGCTCTAAAAGTAAAGCTTTTGGAAATGGAATCTTGTTCGACGGAAAGAGACCATTTATGGAGCTCCAATATGGTTTCACACTACATCCATCTTTCTACCATAAAAGTGGACGAGTGTAACAGTCTGCACAGTTTATTGCCAATATCAAGGGGAAGTGATTGTTTCCCACAGCTGAAAGAGCTTGATATCGGGAATTATGAAATGTTGCACTACGTGTTCTCATGGATTGAACAAGAAAATGAAAAGATTATTAATGAACAAGAAATTCGTCAAGGCATTCATCAATTCTCTCTTCTAACCAAAATCAACATTCGGTGGTGCCCACAACTGAAAGGTCTTATTTCTAGTTTCCAAGGAAGGGAAGATGATGATCATTCTTCACATTTCTTTTGTAAGGTACTATTTCTTCTCCATCCATTTGATATTTACGATTTTTCTATGGATTGAAAAGTTGGAAATCCATTTAACATAACTTTTTTTTTTAATTCAAATGATAAAATTTAATTAACAAAACTAAAATATTGACAATTAACAAAATGAAAATATGCCCAAATACGTCAAATATTTTTTTAATGGGTTAATTACAACAAAAACTTCCACCTTTTCTTCAATTGCAATTAAATCCAAAATTTTTAAATTTGACAAAAAATACACCACCTTTTATGTTGGTTGCAAATCACGCTCAATGGTCAACATTTTTCTATCTGAGTGCAGAGTTGGCACATTTTTTCCACGTCATCCCTCTCACTTATAATAAAACGACGCCGCAGTGAATCCATCATCTCTGAAGAAATTTTCTGTTGCATCCTCACGCCCATTCTCTCTCATCCTCATCAAAGGCACCCCTTTAGCTTCAATGGTGGTTACCACAAAGAGGCAACCAAATCCACCCAAATTATCAAACAGTAAATCAACAGCCCTCTTAACAAGTTCTATCTTCGTTCCAATCTTGCTACCACTCACATTCAGCACCATAACGATGTCGACAGCCGCACAACCCAAAATTAAATCTTCGGGACAGCGACATTGGTGGGGCCCGCAATCCGACGAGAAGGGTGAAGGCAGCAGGGCACTCGGGAACAGCCCTGACCGCCACTTTCTTCGCGTTTGCCGGTGCAGGAAGTGACGTCTTATTAGAAAGAAGAGGCTTGTAGTTGAAGCATCAATTTTCACCACATATCGGGAATTGAGGGGGAGGGGGATGGGGAGGGAGTGGGAAGGAACAAGTAGAGGTAGTAATTGAAGGGCAGTAAAACGATGGGGAATGACTAATGAGTAGTGTTCACTGCAGTGTCATTTTAGTGGGAATTTCTTGAAAACAAAAGAGAATTTCTTCAGAGATGATAGATTTTTTTTTTTATTGAGTGAGAGGGATGACGTGGAAAAAATGTGCCAACTCAGCACTTATATAGAAAAATGTTGACCATTGAGCCTGATTTGCAACTAATCTAAAAGATGGTGTATTTTTTTTTGCCAAAGTTGAAAGGTTTGGATTTAATTGTAATTGAAGGAAAGGTGAAGGTTTTTGTTGCAATTAACCCTTTTTTAGTTACGTTAATTCTTATTTACTGAAGAAAAGAGCGATATAATTTCTCATTAACTGATAAGTCCTCTTCGTTCTTATCTTCATATATTTCCCCGTAATTATTACTTTATATATATAATCTTCATTATCTTTATTCGTATCTTAATCATAAATAAATCTTTGTTTGTTTAAATAAGTTGGTTGTGACTGTCTAACTACGAAATTTTAGCATCCGTTAACACAATAATGATAAAACTCTTGTGTTTGACAAAGATTTTTTGAGATAGTCTTACGTAACTAATTACGTGAGACTGAGACGGATAAAAAGTAATGACATTTATAAGTTTTTTGAGATAGTCTTACGTAACTAATTATGTGAGATTGAGACGGATGGAAAGTAATAATTTTTATAACGAAATTAATAATAAATTAATAATAAATGATAAACAAATTATAGTATACTAAATAAAAAGTGATAAACCTATAACGAAAGTAATAACTATTTTAAAAAGTGTAAAATGGTCTCAAGTGAGATGGCTTTACGCAAGACCTACCCAATATAATAAGGGCAAATACTTGTGTGAAACGTCTAACGTAAACTTTACGTTATGTGAGATGGATAAAAATTGATAGCATCATTATTACTTTCTCTATAAAATGCTATCACTTTTATTTATATTATAAATTATTCATGACTCGACCGATTCTGTGCCAGCTCACAAAATACAATCACAGTACACAATATCCACCACCAATTTTAGCTGATGTAATAATAATAATAATAATAATAATAATAATAATAATAATAATAATAATAATAATAATAATAATAATAATAATAATATAGTATTATTTTAATTTTTATAAAGTTTGCTTATCATCAAATATAGATGGATCTTGCGTGACCACTGTGTAATTTTTCTTTTATTATTACTTTTAAAATACTCCCTCAGTACTAAACTTTACGTTATGTGAGATGGATAAAAATTGATAACATCATTATCACTTTCCCTATAAAATGCTATCACTTTTTATTTATATTATAAATTATTTATGAGATAGTTCACTATTCTATTATTATACTTTTCATCGATTGAGATCTTATTTCAATATAATAAAAAGGAGAGAAAGGAAATGGATGGACAGAAGAAAATAAATTAAGAGTAGACAAAAGTTGGACTAATTAATTATTCTTATTAGTAAATGAAATAATTAATTATATTAGGGAGTTTAATATTAAGAGCTTATTTTATCCTCAGATTAGAATCGAGTCCTTCAGTAAAGTTGAGGAATTGGAGGTGTGGTCTTTGAAGAAGGTGAAGAGCTTATTCTCAATTGATCAGGCTCAAAATCTTGTCAATTTAAACAAACTCGTCATTATGTTCTGCAATGAAATGGTACAAGTGATTGGAGGGGATGATGATGAAAATATTATGGAGCAAGCTACTATTACCTTTCCCAATTTGAAACAGTTGAAACTATATCTTCTCCAAAGGCTCACGAGTTTGTATGAAGGAACATAGGAAATAGAAATTGGGACTTGTCCAGAGTTGAAAAGACTAGTTCCAGTTTACGACGGCCTCACCCTGGGTGGTGATCATCAATATTCATCGCATTTATTTTGCCAGGTACCTTTACTATTATTTATACCCACCTATTATTTAAAGAGTTATCTCTTGTGACCCCAGGTGCACAGTGTGTAAAAGTATATAATTTTGTTTTAAAGGATATACATTTTATTTTAATTAATGAGGGTACAATAATTTTTATATAATTTTGTTTTAAAGGGTATACATTTTATTTTAATTAATGAGGGTACAATATTTTTTTTAAAGGATATACACTTTTTATTAATATTTTTTTTATTATTTTCAGAAAATAAAGGATACATATCTTTATACTAAAGGATATACAATTTAATACTAAAGGGTATGGGGGCACGGCATAGCCGAAGACATTCTTATAAGTAAAATACAATGTTGAACGTTGATGTTAATTATTTTCTATATAAGTATTGTGAAAGATAGAAATTTTTATTCTTTTTCAATAAAATTATCTCATGACTTTATTCGATTAAAATTATTAGTAGATTCCAGTCTTTTATGTAAATTGTTTTTTAATTTGACAAATTCTCTTGTGAGACATTATATATATCAAATGGTTTGTGTGACGTGTTAAAGTATGTCTATTATATACATAAAATATGCATAATGATTGTTAAAATATGTTTTCTAATATATAATAAATGATGAATTAAAATATGATTTTAGAATGTTATAATCTGATTCATTATTGAAGAGTATCTCATTTTATTTTTAACATGATATATTAAAGTGGCGATCTAATTAGGATTTGAATCTCACCAATATCCATTAATAAAATTTTGAGAATATATTTTAAAATACATCATGTAATATGATCACTATAGCTATTTTACAGACTTTTTTTTAAAAAAAATTGTCCAAATTTAATTTTTTTTTTTTTGAAAATCCAATTTTAGTTTCATTTGTCCAAATTTAGAACGAAAAGTGGAAAAATAAGGACTAAACTTTAAAAAAAAGAAATCAACTATGGTACAAAAAATATCAAAATTGAGAATTGCACATAATTAAAAAACAAATAAAATTAAGTTTGAATCAACCATGATTTTTCTTATTTTCTCTAAAAAAAAATCACCTGCTGTCATTTAACAAAACAAACACTAATAAATCCCTGGGATTTCGCATGCAATAACTTATTAATATTGATAGATTAAATTAACTTAATTAATTGTGGCATAATTAATGGGTTGCCCATTGTAATTGCAGGTTCTATTCACCACCAACTGTCGGAGTTTAGAAGTGGAGGAAGTGAAAGCATTAACAACTTATTATGTTCTCAAATTGATCTTTACTTGTTCACTAAACTCGAGGTGTTAAGTATATCGTGTTTCCATGAGATGAAGAGCTTAATTTCCGTTTCAATAGCTCGGGAATCTACACAGACTGAGAATTAGCAGGTGCAAGTAATTACAACATCACTGTTTTTCCCAAATTGAAGGAGTCGGTCTTCCAAAAGCTTACGAGTGTGTATAAAGGGATTGGAAATATCGAATTCCCAATGCTCCAAGAGTATTGATAGTTGGCAGCAGTTGAAAATAGCTGTTTCAGGCATCGAAGACACAAAAATGGATCATCATCTTTCTTCACATTTATTTACTCAGCATCCCCAGGTACGATTTTTAATATTGCTTTAATTAATTTTCTATCCACATGTATTAGAAAATCCTGTTTGAGTTTCATGCAACCTTTCAAATTATAAATAATTAAACAATATTCTTCTGATATGTGAGTAAGTAAGTAACCTATGTAATAATTTACATTTTTTAAAAGACGTATATAATTATTTACAATAAATAGGACTTGCTGAATATATACACGTGCATATTTTTTAATAATATATTTTTTTTGTATATTTAAAAACTGATAACAGCATGCATATCCCTCTATGATTTGAAATGCAGGTTTCATTCAGCAATTTGAAGAAACTACAACTCTGGTGGGTTGAGAACAGAGAAATTCCAATAGACTTGTTACCTGGACTTGAGGAGTTACACATTGAGTGGTGTAATGGGATGAGTAGCTTATTTTCATGCTCAACGGCTGCTAAGCTCATCAATCTGAGTACACTGATTCTCTTATTTTATCTAATTATATTTTCCCTTTCAATTTCTTATTATTATTCCAGAATCAGATGAAATAGAAGAGGAGGTATGTGTCTTCTTCATCTTGAAGCCTAACCACACATTTATATAAATAATGAAATTTGTTTTCTCTTCCTCATTTTCAACTAATTATTAATTTCGTTATACTATCTCATCTCTAGGAATCAACTTCATACGAAGAGGAAACCGACGAAGAGGAAACCAACGAGGACATGATATAGAAGTAACAACTAGCAACATCATGTCATGTTGTGTTATGTGGTTTTCATTCTTTGTCAGCTTATGTTTGATTACAAACAACTGTATTTGCTTGGGATTCACATGTATTTGAAATGCTTTACTTGACAATTAATTTGCTGTTATATATATATATATATATATATATATATCAAAACTTGGAATAGATCTATTCATGGGAAAACAAAAATAATATGTGGTCTATCCTTGTACAATTTAATTTTTCAGCTGCTTCTGGTTCTCCATAAACAATTTAATTTACCCTAAATATATTTCTCCATCTCTAATTCATGTTGGTCGTATTCGTGTTTAACAAATCATCAATCTCACACAATCAAACATCTGTTTTATGAGAGATTTAGCTGTTTTTTTTTTATTTAAATCAATTGATTTTCTCTTAACAATTTTATTGGAATATAATAATTAATTACTTTTATTCTTGTAAATCACGAGAGTGGCTGGGCTTAAATTAAATTTAGTACAGCCCCAAGAAATCCAATTTGATATCTAAAGTTTTGACTTTTGAGCAGGCTATTTTCATGCACATTAACTGCGCTATGGTACGAATGTGCTCATTGTAGCAACTTGAATTCCGTGTTACATTTTCGGTGTTTCATTGGTATTTCATAATATAAAAAAATTATACCCTACAAATGACCATTAAACCCTTGGGGCATGTATTGAATTTTGGGCATTGATTATGACACATGGCAATTATTTAATTTGTGAAATAGAAGATGAAACACCATTGTAAAACAGGTGATCTCATTTGCATTGTCGGCACTTGAATTTTATTGCAGGCTGTGGCCGGCCCACCAAAAATAAGAATTTATAATTTATTACTGGCTCAATCCAATACAGAGTATAGCAACGAGTACGGACCCAAGGGAGTATAATGAAATTTAAGTTAAATAGATGTGTTGCAAACAAATAAAATAAATAAAGGGGGAGTTTTGTTTGAGAGAAATCAAATATAGAACGAATATTAAATCAACTCAATTTTTTATATAGCAAAGTAAACGAAATTTATTTAGAAAATTAACCAAGTGAGAAAGACCTAGTTTAGGATGACGATCCCCTCTCGTTTGCTAAATCAATTAATTACAGGAATTAAACATCTATCCTAGTATGCAAACTCAAATTCCTAGATTGACGGTACGACCAATCAGCTCGAATGTTCTTAAGATCATCAATTAGGGTACGACCACTAAATTGAACTATTCCCGAGTGACCCTATGGATTCAAACTCGAAAACGCATTAAGACTCCAAACATAGAATTACTAGGCTACGAAAACTGGCTAGGAATCATACAACCTAGATTACATTACATTTAGAGGGAATAATCTCTATTTGTTACTCTATTCAATCCTCACAACAATTACGGATCATGGATCATGAAATAATAATAAGCATTTAAATAATTAAACTAGTTTGCCAGACTAAAATAATTATCAAAGTGCTATAAATCAATTCAAAGCATACAATGGAATAAATTCACACAAAAGATTCAATATAAAAATCCTTCATAATTAAATTAACATTCAACGGGAGGTCCACGAAATTTTAAACAAGAAAAGGGGATTAGCCCCGCATGTTCATGACAAAATATGAAATAAAATTGAAGAATCGATGACGTCCGATTGTTCTTGAATCTTCACTCTTCAAATATGCCTTGGAGCCGCCTCTTTCTTCCTCTTCTTCAGCCAAATACCGTGTGTAGCGTGTGTGTCTTATGATGTATCCACCTGCCCTATTTATATTCTTATCCCCCAAGAAACCTAATTGATTTCCTTCATTTTTTCTTGCTTCCTAAAATATCTCTTTACCGTGTTTTTCCTCCTTGAACGTGCCTTCAACAGATTTGGAAGAGATCTAATCGTGAGATTATGTGAAAGATATGCTGGCTGATTTATTTCCTTATTTATTCTGAATTCCTATTCGACTCCACTGATACTGAAGGGTTCAGTGTTGGTTAAACTGGAAGGAATGTTTCCTTCTACAAAACAGCCTGTTTCCACATCAATTTATAACATTAAAGCATTTATCTCCCAAAGACAAGATAAGTCAATATTAGCACATAAAGAACGTATAATTTAATCAAATAGACTTGAATTTCCACCAAATAATCATGCTAAAATATGACTTATCAAATCTCCCCACACCTAAACTTTGGTTGTCCTCAAGTAAACTGAGATCAAAGGTAACAGAGAATAGAAAACCAATGAGCTCCATTTAAAAAGACAAATGAAAGTCACAACATACCAAGAGAAAAGTAACTAATGAGCATTCGGAACTAATATGAAAAATGACTCTTCACTCAAAGTTTGCAACTTTCATGGCATCAAATCTTTCCAAATTCCATGGCCTCACAAAGATTCACTCAATAGCACTCAAGTATATGATTAGGTAGCAAAATCACTCAAAAATTAAACAAGAAAAGTCATTACCGTAGGCTTGCTCCCAAATCAAATCTTCACTAATTTTAAATGGATCGGGTGCAACAATCAAAGGGTCTTTGATAGGGTTGTAATGGGGCCTTAGGACAGGGTGAGGTAACAAGAAGGGTAAGAATGGCTAACTGCACCACTTTACAACATGTGATCTCTAAAAATCAAAACATACATCATCCCCAAATTTTCCTTTTCAAAACAACATTTTCTTTCACTTATAACCTCCCCACACCTGCTCCTTTTCGAGATTTAGAACAGCAGGTGTAACACTGAAAGAATCCGTGTCTGAACTATCCAGAAATATTCTGCAAACACAGACTACAACTTTGTTTTTCCTTTTTTTTTCAAGAATTTTTCTCTCCCTTTTTCAATCTTCCATTCTTCCTTTTCTTTTCTTTTTTTTCTTCTCCAATTTTTTCATCAACTCCCCTTCATCTTCAATTCAACCATAAATTATTTTCACGAGATTCATACATTACAAAGTAATGAAGGGTTCAAATGGAAGAGTTAAAGAAAGAAATGGGAATTCAGGGTTCATTTATGTGCTCATAATTTAAAGAAAAGGCTTAGGCTCAATGTGGCTTCCCTAGAGTTTTCATATTCAGATGGAACAATATAAGCCAAGAGGGTTAAACCTAAGTGCCCTTATCATTTTATTACACACAACCAATCACATGATCTTAAAATGCATTCAAAAGAGCAAGTTCTAGAATGAGCAATTCAACTTCAATGCACTCAAGAAAAAAATTTCAATGGAGCTTATAGATGATAGCTCGTTAAGGCTCAAAAGCTCACCAATAATTGGGTAGAATTGCCATGAAATTTGAAAAAAAAAATCAGTCACTACAATCACAAAAATTTTGCAAAGAATATCAAATTTCAATAGCTCCTTAACATCACTGCTACCCCCTCAATCATGCATCACCCTCATCACCTCAAAAGATTTTATTCATTAATTTCCCAAACTCCACATCAATATAAAATTCAGAGGACAACAAGAGTAAGACATGGGACAATTTAAAATCACAGTAAGAAACAAACCATATTTACATAACTTTTCTACCCTAATTATCATATAAAATCCCTCCTCACACCTAAACGTTTGCTTATCCCCAAGCAAAACACAGTATAAGAAAGATAAAAAAAATGTAATTGGGTAGAGTGCACCTGATTCAGTTTTGGGTAGAGCTTTGGCCACGATCTCTTAAGTGCTTGATAAGACCATCCACTTGAGTCATCAACGTGCGTTTATTTGCTTCAAACATCTCCATCCTCTTTATGCCATTTCTGCGAACCACAACAAAAATTAAGAGCGAACAATCAAAAAATTTATTGAAAATAAAATAAAACAAGAAAATTGGGTTGCCTCCCAATCAGCGCTTTTTTTTATTATCGTTGGCTTGACTTAGGTAAGGTGTGTCTTTATCAATTGTAAACCACATCTTGCAACTCCATTCAGCCCACCTCAACCGTCTGGAATCCTTCATGATATTCCTTAAGTTGGTGCCCATTAACTTTGAAACTCCTTTCAGAATATATGCTTCTTATCTCAACTGCACCATGAGAATAAACATTAGTCACAATAAACGGACAAATTCAAGGAGAACGTAACTTACCGGGAAATAATTTAAGCTTTGAATAATAAAGTAAAACTTTTTGTCCAGTGCTAAAATTTTTCCTTGAGATTCTTGCATCATGAAATGCATTTGTTTTAACTTTGTGAATCACTGAATTTTCATAGGCCTCATTCCTCAACTCCTCCAACTCTTACAACTGGAATTTCCTTTGCTCTCCGACCTTATCATAATCCATGTTGCACTTCTGGATTGCCCACCACGCTTCATGCTCAAGCTCCACAGGTAAGTGGCATGACTTCCTATAGGCGATTCGATGCGGGGACATGCCAATCGGTGTCTTATAGGCCGTTTGATAGGCCCATAGTGCATCCTCCAATCATGAGCTCCAATCCTTCCTAGATGGATTAACCGTCTTCTCCAAAATCTTCCTGATCTCACGGTTGGATATTTCCACCTGGACACTCGTTTGGGTAGGGCGTGGAAGTTTTATGAAACATCGAATACTTGCGCAGAAGCGTGATTAGCCATAGTTTAGTGGTATGACCAACTAAAAATTATCGAACCACAGGGAGGAAGGTACAAGGGTCTAAGCGATCTCGTGTTCATCATAGTATTATAGAGATGATCAAGAAGGGGAGATAATCAAGAAATGACAATAAAATAAATGGATAGATGAATGGGAGATGGATGAATGAGCCAAGTAGATAGAGATGAGATTAGCAATACTTAAAGCATGAAAAATCTAGGTATCATGCAATGAATTCATATGTGTCATGGGTAATGACTAAGGGTCAACACTAAGTTCACCTAAGCTCTTTCTGAAGATGAATAGGATATGGAATGAAACTCATTGGATTGGTTCTCACTCAAACAATTCCAACTAGGTACTAAGCTTGAAATGAGAGTCCCTTCACATAATCTATTGACTTCTCAATCTAATAAATGATATGTTCTATCAAAGGGTTCTAAACTATGAAGGACTTCTCAATCTCTTCACAATCTATAATGCACATGAAGTGTTTGATGAAATGATTCACTTAATTATCCTAAATATGTAATTGACTTCTCAATCTAATCACATGCTTAAAACAATTAAACACGCAAATCATCATAAACCTCAAGATCTAAAGCATCAATGATAGAAAATCAATTAACCCAATCAACATAATCATTCAATTGCAAAATACCAAAAATTAACCAATACAATTCATATTGCTAATCTCACAAGGGAGATTAGCCTCTCATATCCATAAGAAAATTAACATAGACATTAAATTTCTTACAAAACATGATAAACAATAGGTTTCAATACAAAGTTTGGATGAAACTCCCTTGGATGTCTCCAATGGTGATCTTTTTCTTCCCCTTGCAATTCACCTCTCTTCCTTGCTTCTCTACTACTTGGATGGAGGATTTGATGGTTGGATCAAGATAGATCCAAAGGATGAAGAATGGATGAAGGTGAAGGTGAAGAATGGAGGAAATTGTGTGTGATGTGTGTGTAGAAGGGTGGAATTTCGTAGGTTGGATCTCAAATGTTGAATAAATGGGTATTTATACCCCTTAGGAAGCTTCTGGAAGAATCTGATTTTTTTGCAGGAATTTACACCTACACGGCTCGTGTGCTGCTACACGGCCCGAGTTGCTGCTACACGGCTCGTGTTGCTGTTCACCTAGGAAAAGACTAAACGAACATAAGCAATAACACATTAATAATAACAAGAATTACAATTTATGCTAAGTCATCCTACAACATTAAACTCATAACATGAAAAATTAACAAGTTCAATCACAAAAGAATAGAAGTGTAATATAGTCCCTTTTTAGTCCAAGCCTCACATAGGTTATAAATGTCACTCAACACTCTTTAAAGTAAGGTAAACCAACATTCATTAATCAATTGGCTCGACTTGCTATAAGCTTGCTCGTGGACTACATTCACAAATCGCCAAAGTTTCCATTAGTGATCAAAAAGGTCTTTAATTAAGGATGTAATAATATGCTCTTTGGTAGGGTAAGAAGAATATAGGTAAGAGTGACTAATCAAGTGTAAGTAATCGAAGAGATGATCAACTTCCTCAACTTCTCCACTTTTCTTTATTCCTTTTTTCAACTTTGGTAATCACAAGCACTACTCATCAACTTTCCTTGGATTTCTTGAGCTTCTTATGATTCATTTTTCCTTTCTTTGATTTTAAGTACTTGAGCACATTATTGTTGCTTTGCTCATTTTTCTTGTTTTGAGGTTGCATGTGCATTCTTCTTTTTGCTCTTTTCATCCTTTTTCTTACTTATTTACCATTTCCACTTTTTCTTTTGTTATCTCATCAAACCTTACTAGCTACCATCTCCTCAATCACCCACACAAAGTGTATATATATAAGGTTTAAGAGGGTAATCAAGGCTTGTAATGTGCTAAATTCACAAGAAATAGGCTTATAGGCTCAAAGTGGTTAACTAGGGATGATGTTCATGGTAGGAAAATATATGGCAATGACTATAAATGACAAGGATGGCCTTAGATCATATCACTAATCTCTACTAATCGGGCTCATTCCTATAGTCCTTGAGCAAGTTCTAGCTTATCAAACACAACCAATCCACTCATGAAAAAAGTACCATGTATGCACGGTTGAGGCTTAAATGCTCACAAGCTTATGCTCAGACCTTAAGAAACTTATTACACCAGATCCATCTCAAAATTGAACAAGTTAAGTAAAACATGTCATAATTCGAAAGTGTAGAGATTCTTAATCATAACTTGTCATCACTTATCACAACAACATATCATCACTCATATTCAAAAATGACTCACAACCTCCCTAAACAAACCACCAAACAACCCTAGACAAGAATAGAAAACACACAAAACATAAAATAAAGACTCAACAACAAGAAACAAAACAAAAACAAATAACATGCAAAAATAAAAATCACCATCATTAACAATAAAGCACATATTCTATATCATCCATGACAATTAAGTTCAAAATCATCCAAACCTTATTGAAAAGGAAACTCCCCAAAAACATAACAAATAAAGTAGCATGCTAATCCATCAATTCACATCAAAATATGTCAAGCAACTAGAAGTGATAAGGTGTAGAGTACTCCCTCAATAGGCATTTGGTAAGGAAAGTGTTCGCTCCAAGCTCCATTCGTGCTTCCAATACCCTTCATTTATGCTCAAAGACTCATCAAACACTATTAGCTTAATAATCTCATTAAAAATATGGACTCACATGCACTTCAACACAACCAATCATACCAAAATCCAACCAAACTCTTGAGAAAATTTTTAAAATTAGCCTAAAAATACGAAAAGTATATGCTTTTAAAACAAAGTACGTCACACCACACCATATCCCCCAAACTTAAATTGAAATAAGAGTTTCGAGGTAAGTTTGCAAAAGTAGTGTGACTTACTATCACACTTCAAATCAAGCACTCTTTGTGTCTTCAATACGTGTATTCCTCACAAGCACAACCAACCTACATGCCAAAAATACAAGAAATAACAAATCCACAATACTTATTGAAAGCATTAAATAAAGCAATAAAGATAATGATGGGTTGCCCCCCATCTAGCGCTAAGTTTAACATCTTCAAGCCGAACGGGATATGGAGAACTCATCGGAATGGCCACGGATATCTTTCGTCCTTGCCATCGAATTTTAAACGTTGTGCTTCTTCCTCTATTAGGCACTTATGGCAAGTAACGACCTCCGTTGCATCCTTTGAGCATGGCTTTAGAAATTTAACTCTCTTGAGCATACACTCCATTGCCCTTTCCATTCTTGAAAACCACTTATTCCTCTTTACCAAATATGTGCCCAACATCTCTTCGAGTTCTCTTTTATTTCTAAGAATATGAGAAGAATCAATAGGTAAGACAAAGTCAATGTAAACAATATTATCAAATTCAAAGCAACTTAAAGAGTTTAAAAGTTTAGAAATGCTCATTTCACTCTTCAAGTCATCATCACTTGCTTCTAGACTTTGTTCCTTTTCTTCAACATCATTTGCCTCAATATGCTCTTCAAATTCTCATTTGATTCTTCATCTCCCAAATTCTCTTCTTTCTCCAACTCTTCTTTGACTTTGCTCTCCTCTTCAAGTTCTTCAACTTGTTGAAAATTGGTCAAAGCACTTATAATTTGGCTCATTTGATGCTCCAAGGCTTCTAACCTCTTCTCATTTGCCTCATTTATTTTCTTCCACTCTTCAAAGCTTGCTTCTTCTCTTTTCTTGCTCTCCTCAAGGTTTGCTATCATCATCTCAATCAAGACTTCTAAGGATGATTTTTCTTCCTCAACATGTTGAAACTCTCCTCCCTCTTGGTTGTCAAAATTCCATCCTTGAAATGGTGGGTAATTCCCATGAAAACTTTTTTCATAGTTGTTTAGAAAATTTCCTTGGAAATCATCCACTCCCATAAAATAAGCATCTCCTACTTGATAGTTAGGCATCCTCCACTCTTCTTGCTCCATAAGGCTAGGAATCGACACACCTTGCACATTTCGACCACCCCCCAAACTTGAACTAGGCAAGACTTGACCATAAGCAACTTGATTCATCATCCTTATTTGTCTTGTCAATTCCAAGGCAGCGGGTGTAATTATCTCGGAGGATTCATTTTGAAGAAAACTTGATTGAAGATTTTGATCATCATCACTTCCTTGAGCACATCTTCTATATAAGTCCAATAAAGCGTAATTTTGGAACGGAGGAGAAGTGTTGGTGTTGGGATTTGGGGAAGAATAAGCATATGCTTGATAAGGGTGGAATGTATTTCTATTGTAAGCTTGTTGCCATTCTCCATTTCTTCCTTGATTGTAGTATTGAGAGCTATCTTGATCCATTTGGAAATTGTAACCATAGTTGCTCTCATTCATATAGCCTCTTGATTGTGGAGGTGGAACCCTTGCAATTTGATCCCCAAAGACATTTGTGAATTGGTTCCAACCATCCGTTTAAATGCTCTCCTCAAGGCTTACTACAATTCTTCTTTGAACTTTCTATTTTTGGCTTTGATCCCCCTTCTTCTTCTCTCAAGATAGTTTTCACGTACCTATCAAAACGAAAAAGTGAGATCAAAAAATTTCCAAGAAAAATAATAAAAGCGATAAAAAAAATCTCTAGTAATACCAATCGAAACACTCCTTCGTTAAACCACTAGCAACCGTTACCTCCCCGGCAACGGCGCCATTTGATTAGCCATAGTTTAGTGGTATGACCAACTAAAAATTATCGAACTACAGGGAGGAAGGTACTAGGGTCTAAGTGATCTCGTGTTCATCATAGTATTATAGAGATGATCAAGAAGGGGAGATAATCAAGAAATGACAATAAAATAAATGGATAGATGAATGGGAGATGGATGAATGAGCCAAGTAGATAGAGATGAGATTAGCAATACTTAAAGCATGGAAAATCTAGGTATCATGAAATGAATTCATATGTATCATGGGTAATGACTAAGGGCCAACACTAAGTTCACCTAAGCTCTTTCTCAAGATGAATAGTATATGGAATGAAACTCATTGGATTGGTTCTCACTCAAACAATTCCAACTAGGTACTAAGCTTGAAATGAGAGTCCCTTCACCTAATCTATTGACTTCTCAATCTAATAAATGATATGTTCTATCAAAGGGTTCTAAACTATGAAGGACTTCTCAATCTCTTCACAATCTATAATGCACATGAAGTGTTTGATTAAATGATTCACTTAATTATCCTAAATATGTAATTGACTTCTCAATCTAATCACATGCTTAAAATAATTAAACACACAAATCATCATAAACCTCAAGATCTAAAGCATCAATGATAGAAAATCAATTAACCCAATCAACATAATCATTAAATTGCAAAATACCAAAAATTATCCAACACAATTCATATTGCTAATCTCACAAGGGAGATTAGCCTCTCATATCCATAAGAAAATTAACATAGACATTAAATTCCTTACAAAACATGATAAACAATAGGTTTCAATACAAAGTTTGGATGAAAACTCCCTTGGATGTCTCCAATGGTGATCTTCTTCTTCCCCTTGCAATTCACCTCTCTTCCTTGCTTCTCTACTACTTGGATGGGGGATTTGATGGTTGGATCAAGATAGATCCAAAGGATGAAGAATGGATGAAGGTGAAGGTGAAGAATGGAGGAAATTGTGTGTGATGTGTGTGTAGAAGGGTGGAATTTCGTAGGTTGGATCTCAAATGTTCAATAAATGGGTATTTATACCCCTTAGAAAGCTTCTAGAAGAATCTGATTTTTTTGCAGGAATTTACACCTACACGGCTCGTGTGCTGCTACATGGCCCGAGTTGCTGCTACACGGCTCGTGTTCTACACACGGCCACAGGGGTGGCCGTGTTGTGCGATCTGGCGTCCGCACACAGCTTTCAGGATAGGGCCGTGCGTGGAACATGGCCCGTGTTCTTGTACTGGGCACGGTGCGTGTTGCAGGGCTCGGCTGGCCGTGTTTGTGTTGTTCGCTTCACTATTTTGGCTCGTTCTTCCTCGTTTCAACTCCAAATTGAGATCTGCTTTTCCTATGCCTTCCTTATCATATCTAGGTGAAAATATCACTCATCAAAGCGCTTCCACCATTCGGTTGCAAAAATGCATGCCTTATCACTGATGATGGCTCGAGGAATTCCAAACCTACAAAATATATTAGATCGAAGGAATTCCAAACCTACAAAATATATTAGATCGAAGGAAATCTGCAACCACTTTAGAATCATTAGTTCGGGTGGCCTTTACTTCCACCCACTTCTACACATAATCAACAGCAAGAAATATGTAGGTGAAGCCAAACGAAGAAGAAAAAGGTCCCATAAAATTCATCCTCCACACATCAAAGATCTCACAAACGATTATAGGGTTTTGGGGCATTTCATTTCGTTGAGAAATATTTCCTACAAGCTAACATCTATCACAAGACTTGCAAAATTCATAAGCATCTTTAAACAGTGTCGGCTAATAAAATCCACACTCAAGCACTGTGAAAGCAGTTCTCCTTAAACCAAAATGACCACCACATGCATGACTATGACTAAAGGTGAGTATTGAATTAAATTCAATATCAGGAACGCACCTTCTTATCACTTGATCGGAACAGTATTTTCACAAATACGGATCATCCCACATGTAGTACTTGGCATCACTACGGAGCTTATCATGTTTTACTTTATTCATATGGGCTGGAAACTAATGGGAGGTTAGAAAATTTGCCAAATCGGCAAACCATGGGACAGAGCCTTCTGACACTGAAGGGTTCAGTGTCAGTTGATTCGGATTTTCTAGATTTTGCAAAATGGCCAGAACCTGTTCATCCGGAAAAATTTTCAGAATTTTCTGCTCATCTTCATCTCTAATCAGCCAACTTAGGTGGTCGGCCACTAAATTCTCCGAACCCTTTTTGTCTTTGATTTCCAAGTCGAACTCTTGAAGCAGCAAAATCCACTGAATCAACCGAGGTTTTACTTCCTTCTTCGTCATGAGATAACGAAGAGCTGCATGATCAGAGAAAATAGTGACTTTAGTACCCAACAAGTAAGATTGAAATTTTTCTTGAGCAAAAACCACAGCTAAGAGTTCATTTTCCGTAGTGGAGTAGTTGGCTTGAGTGTTATCCAAAGTTTTTGAAGCATAATAGATCACATGTTCAGCCTTGTCCACTCGTTGCCCCAACACTGCTCCTACGGCATAGTCACTAGCATCACACATTATTTCAAAAGGCATGCTCCAATCCGGCGGTTGAATTATGGGTGGTGTGGTTAGCAACTCCTTCAAATTATCAAAAGCTTTCTTAAAGGAATCATTCATCTCAAATTTCACATCTTTTTGCAACAACTCACAAAGTGGCTTGTCTATCTTTGAAAATTCCTTGATAAACCTTGTATAGAAACCTGCATGTCCGAGAAAAGAATGAACTTCCCGCACAGATGCGGGGTAAGGCAATATAGATATAAGGTCTACCTTAGACTTATCAACTTCAATCCCATTCTTTGAAATGAAATGACCTAAAACAATGCCTTGTTCAACCATAAAGTGACACTTTTCCCAATTTAAAACAAGGTTTGTTTCTACACATCTTTTCAAGATCAATTCAAGATTTCCAAGGCAACTACTAAAAGATTCTCTATAGACACTGAAATCATCCATAAAGACCTCTATTATATTGCCCACAAATTCAGAAAATATGTTTACCATACACCTTTGAAATGTGGAAGGTGCGTTGCAAAGCCCGAAAGGTAACCGACGACATGCAAAAGTCCCAAAAGGGCATGTGAAGGTTGTTTTCTCTTGATCTTCAAGAGCAATTGCAATCTGAAAATAACCAGAGAACCCGTCAAGAAAACAATAATAAGAATAACTTGCAAGCTTTTTTACATTTGATCAATAAAGGGCAAAGGAAAATGATCCTTTCTAGTCATGTTATTGAGCTTGCGGTAGTCCATGCATACTCTCTAACCCATTTGCAAACGAGTTGAAACCATATCACCCTTGTCATTCTCAACCACAGTCACTCCTGATTTCTTTGGCAACACTTGTGTTGGATTAACCCACTAACTATCTGAGATGGGATAAATGATCCCCACACTTAGAAGTTTCAACATCTCCTTCTTTATCACCTCCATCATAGGCGGATTCAACCGGTGCTGAGCTTCTCGAGATAGCTTTGCATCATCCTCAAGCAGAATACGATGCATGCAAATTACGGGACTGATACCCTTCAAATTCGCTACCGTCCATCCAATAGAAGTCTTATGCCTCTTCAACACATCGAGCAACAAGCTCTCTTGTTCGTCTGTCAGTTTGGATGAAATGATCACCGGTAAACTGGAATCCGGTCCTAAGTAAGCGTAAATCAAATGCTTAGAAAGTGCCTTTAACTCCAGATTCGGTGCCTGCACTATAGATGGAAGAATTTTTGGAAAAATGTCAGGCAATTTAACAGAAGCTACATCTAAGGTGCTCGGTCTCTGAGAAGAACTATGCAAAGCATTGACATAGTGATTCAGCTCCTCATTATCCCATCTTTCAGCATCCTCCTTCATGATTTCATGTTCAATGACTGTATCTAATGCATCCCTACTAGTGAGTTCGAAGTTTTCCTGGACAATAGTCTCAACAGTACTCACAACAAAAAGCAGGTTAGCTTCATCAGGGTATTTCATAGCATCATATATGTTGAATTTAATAATTTGCCCATCAAATTCCATCGTGAGAGTACCTTCACTCGCATCTATCTTAGTGCATGAAGTGTTGAGGAACGGTCTCCCCAAAAAAATCGGAGTGAAATTCGATGGGTGTTCATTCATTTCTAACACATAAAAATCAGCAGGAAATAAGAGTTTGTCTACCTGAACAACAACATCCTCAATGACTCCATCTGGGTATGTCTGGCTTCGATCAGCAAGCTGGATGACAACTCCAGTTTTTTTCAACTCTCTCATAACCAGCTTTTCAAACACTGATCGAGGCATCACATTAATAGAAGCTCCAAGATCCAACATGGCTCTTTCCACCTTAAAATTCCCGATCTTACAAGGAACCACAAACATGCAAGGATTCTTGCACTTCTGAGGTAACGTTTGCTGGAAGACAGCTGAAATATTTTCTCCCATCACCACTTTTTCATCTTCCTTCAACTTCTTTTTGTTGGTGCATAACTCCTTCAAGAACTTGGCGTATCTCGGAATCTGCTTAATCGCCTCAATGAGAGGTAAATTGATCTCCACTTTCTGAATCACCTCAAGTATCTGCTTATCCTTATCAGTGGTGTCCGGCTTCCTCATCCTGCTTGGAAAAGGCAAATGGTTATAATTAAAAGGAGTATGATCAGAAATTTTAACCTGATTTTTTTTGGACCTTCTGACACTGAAGGGTTCACTGTCAGTGTTGCGTTTCTGCACATTAGATTTTTTCACCCCAAACTGATCGATCTTATCCTCCACAGTTCCAGCAGGTTCTACATCATCTTCTTTCACGTCTTGATCAGGCGTTTTGGGCGGTACAACCTCCTCTAATTTTTTTCCACTTCGTAGTGTAATGGCGCTCACATTCTTAGGATTAACCTCTGTTTGTGAAGGCAACTTTCCACTATTTTGAGCCTGCATCTGGCCTACAGTTGTAGCTAATTGACTCATTTGATTTTCTAAATTTTGGATGGATGTCTGAGTAGACACTTGGAATTCAGATAGTTGGCGGCCATCTCTTACATCATTTCCTCAAATGAAGCTCCGGAGCTTACCCCACCTTGTTGGCGATTTCCACCATCTTGAGTGTGATCTTGATGCCTATTCACCACTCTCTGCTCTTGAAACTGCGGTTGCCCTCTATTTCCTCCTTGTCTACTACCATACCTAAAATTAGGATGATCTCTCCAACCCTGATTGTAGGTTTGTGAGAAAGGATCATAAGGTCACCCCATGGCATTTACTTATTCCTCACTAGGTGCAGCCCCACAATTAAGAGTAGAATGGTTATAAGTTAAGCAATTTTGACAAGATGAATGGTTTACCCCTTTTCCTTTAGCAAGATTCTCCACAGCAACTGTCAACTTATTCAAGTCTCCTCTATCTTAGAATCATGGAACTCCTTTACTTCTTTAAGTGATGGATCACGTGTCCCAAATTGTTGAGTGTTAGCAGCCATGCTAGTAATCAAGTCTCTAGCAGCAGT
The DNA here is from genome assembly GCA_023678885.1 of Pogostemon cablin. Lineage (NCBI taxonomy): Eukaryota > Viridiplantae > Streptophyta > Magnoliopsida > Lamiales > Lamiaceae > Pogostemon > Pogostemon cablin. Next base: position 22,062,397 of record CM042993.1, on the reverse strand, counting down.
AGGCGTTTTCATCATAAAACCTCCTCCACTAGCGGCATCAAGCATGTTTCAATCTATGATTGACAACCCTTCATAGAAGTATTGCAATAGCAACTGGTCACTTATTTGATGTTGGGGGCATGTTGATGTGAGGCGTTTAAAGCTCTCCCAATACTCATGTAAACTCTCCCCTTGCATCAGACGAGCTCCAGATATCTCCTTGCTCAAGACAGCAACTCTAGTGTCTAGAAAGTAAGTTTGGAGAAAAAGTTTTTCACTTTTGGCCTACGTATCAATCTATCCAGGAGAGAGATAATACAACCAATCCTTTGCCATGTCTTTCAACGCAAAGGGGAATGCCCTAAGCTTGATTTGTTCCTCCATCACTGCGGTTGGTTTCATGCTCGTGTATACAACCGAGAACTCCTTCAAGAACTTGTGTGGATTTTCACCTGAAAGACCATGGAAAGCAGGAAGTAAGTGTTGGCATTTGGATCTTTTGGTTAACATGAATCGTTAGGGTTCCATGCAATTCTATCGTAGTGGAAGCATAAACATAGAATTGATTACTTTTCACCAGGGTATGTTGAAGAAGAAGGATTCTCACCGGCAGCCTGCGTAGCGTCACGGTTTTGGACATAACTCCCTCATCTAATCTCTGATTGGAGTTATCTACACGCCAAAATGATCCTCTCTTCCGTGGCTTTCAAACTATGTATCACACATACAGTTCTTAGTTTCACACGATTTTATAAAAATCAGTGAAGTTGACAGACAGAAACAGCAAACGACCTTCCGGTCTTCTATTGTATTCCTAAGCCACATCTTGACATTGGTGTGGGCAACGATCTACAAGACGAACTCAGTCTACAACCCTAATCTGCCTTTCACGTTTGTTATACGTGTGATTCAGATTCCGGATTGATGAGATTGGCTATTATATAGGCTACAACATGGACCAGGAGGAGAAATTAGGGTTTGGGCCTCCCATTGGGCTTAAGCATCCAAGTTTAGCCCAAAACTTATACTTAAGTCCAATAATAATAAATCATTCCACTAAAGAAATATTATTGCACTGCCACCCTAATTCCAAATTACGTTTATGAGCTCCTTTTTATTATGAGCCCGTTAATATCCCGTGTTTAAGATTTAATGCCCATTAATTAATTAAGTTACTGACAACTCCATTAATTAATATATTTACCGAGAGTAGTACCACTCAACCTTATTATCATGCCGGAATAAATTCACCTGTAAGGTTTACATGATAATCATTATGAGCTGCTCAAGGGGACATCATCAACCAATTCCGTTAGGACACGGATTCCTTCTACAATCAACAACACACCATAGAGACAGCACCATCTCCCAACTCACCGAGCATATTGATTTATCTTTTAAATCTCACCCATTGATGAATCAAATAAATAAATACTGGCTTACGTGTTGAGATTATTGTATAGGGATTAAGAGTACGAACATCCATAATAACAGAGATCAAGTTCTATTATATAGTCAGTATAAACCAAACGATCTCAATGGCGGTCCTATTCAATACACTCAGAGTGCACTAGTGCAATTTTATAGTCAAGACAAACTACTGCCAAATCACACTACAACCATACTGATAGATAGTCCCTGTCTATCTCGATTGTGAATATCTGTTTATACTTTATAAGGAGCCAATAATATGATCTTCCGTGCGACACCACACACCACATTATCTACAGTATAAAGTAAATGGACTTTTGTAATAATATAATTGCAAACGTTTGATCACATGATTCTCATTTCAAATATTATCATAAACGTTGTTCATACCAAAAGCAAGACTTTTAGTATACAATCCAACAATCTCCCACTTATACTAAAAGACTATGCTGCCATATCTGCTGCCATACATCTGGTTCCCTCTCCCACTACTTGACTATTAATAGCTCTCACCTTAAGGTCCTTGTAAAAGGATTACTAGGTTATCATCCGATGCAGTCTAGGCGACAACAACCTTCCCCTCATTATACGATTTCTCGTATTAGGTAGTACTAGCTATCAATGTGTTTAATTTCCTTATGGACTCGTGATTCCTTCAAGTTTGCAACTGCACCATTATTATCACAATAAATTGTTATAACCTTGGGCAAACTCAGAATCACATCAAAGTCCATTATGAAGTTTCTAGAACCATACAGATACTTTTGGTTGCCGCAAGGATCCAATATATCATCATTTTACGGTAGAGTCCGAAATATATTTCTATATAACACTCCTCCAAAATATGGATCTACTTCCATTAAACACATAACCTTAAGGTGGATTTACTGCCGTCCCTATGATTCGAAAATTCGAATCTAAGTAACCATTAAGAAGCAATGAATTATTCTGGTAAGCCTACATATAATTTCCAGTCCTCTTCAGGCACTTCAAATATGTCTTACCATAATTCAATATTCTTGTTCTGGGTTACTTTGATACCCACTGACTATGCCATTGGCAAAATAAATATCCAATCTCGTGCATAGCATTTCATAGATTAAGCTTCCTTATTTCCGAAGCATGAGGAACTGCCTTATCTATTTTATCTTCTATTGTGTCTTAAGACACAAATCCTTAGATAAAGTCACATGCTGAAACGAGTATGGATTATATCATTTTATGAAGCTTGAGACAAGCAAAACATCCTTTCTTGTGATCTTTATTTCCATGATCGCAAGGATATATTTTGCTTCTCTTAAGTCCTTCATTTCATATTGCTTTATTAACCATACCCATACGCCTGACAATACTCTTTCATTGTCTCCAATGAGCAAGATACCATCTATGTATATACAAGAAATACCACCACGTTTCCGTCAGACTTTTTAATACACAAGATCCATCCGAGCATTGATTAAATCCATATGACTGGATTTCCTTATCAAAATGGATGTTCCATGATCTTGAAGCTTGCTTTAGTCCATTGATGCGCATTTTCTTTGCACGCAAAATTAATTCCTAAGTATTAAAGATATCAGTTGCAGCTTAACAAGCGACCGAGTAAATTATCGAACCCAAAGGACGGCGTATTATAAATTTAATTATTTACTAAATTAATTAAGACAAGATGGCAATAAGATTTGAGATTTAATTATTAAACTACTAAACAAGTAATTAAAATAGCAAATAAAATAAAATATCACTCGAAAAAGACGACAATGGATCAAGTAGGAGAATAGGTAGCCCTAGAATAATTCAATTTTACGCATTAATTTTCCTTCCGTGTATTGATGTCCGACTCTACCTTGGTGAATATGGACGCATCACTAAACCATGCATATCTACTCTATAGACACAAGTAAACATGCGTGTAACATGTGTGAATAACCTCGGAGCAAGAAATATAATTCCACCCCTCATTCTAGCTACTATCAGTATCAATTATTTCCCTGGCCAATTGGTACTCTAACCCGATATGATCTCCCTTTATAGGTACTATAAAATTATCCTCTTTATCCTACTTAATAATCCGAATTCAATTCAAGTAATAAGTATTCATATACGATAGTTCTAATGAAGCTTCGGAGTCCCCTCACTTAGAATCATAACATGGAATCCTGTTCAGCGGTGAACGCACTCAATCTACAACCAAGATATATATTCAGACTATATATACCAATTGAAGATGCAGAAAATGACCGTGAATATGGATTAAGTAAGCATAATCATATATAAAATAAATCCACAAGTAGTGTTGTATGGAGTTTACACAAGAAAGTTTAATTAATTCGTAAAAACCTTTACAACCCTAGTTCTACCAAAAAGGCTCTAGCCCATGATGTTAATAAGAACAATCATGGGTGTTGGATATATCTTACCCGGATGTCTGGAAAATACAAGATAAATTAGGAAATGAATAAAACCCTAGATGTGGGCATCATCTCGTCCTTCTCCGTCTTGAATTCTTCTCTTAGTTCTCCTCTTGATTCCACATACAAATCTTCAATGTGAAGATGGATGGAGGAAAGGATGTGGATGATGGTTGGGGGTGATCCCCCCTTGTGGAGTATAGTATTGTTGTGGCCTCTCTCCAATCCAATATAATGAATAATGATGTGATCTATATCCCCTTTTATACTTGTGAGCTCTTCTTATGGACATTGGATGAGTTTTTTCTTGGAAAACACGAAAATACATGCAATGGGATGTAAAACACGCGACACACACTGAGTGGTGTAAAAACACGCACAAATTCAAAAATTCTCGCTGGTAGCTGCACGACTTCACGATTTTGAGCATAACTTCCTCTTCAAAACTCCGATTTGAGTGATTCTTACGCTCACGCGATCCTCTTTTCCTTGGCTTTCTAACCAAATACTCATAGAAACTCTAACATTTGAATGTGTAACAAGTCATGCAAAGTAACACAGTTGTTCTGTTCGGCACAGCTCGCGCGACGTCACCACTTTGATAATAATTTTCTCGTTTGGAATCCAATTGGGGTGTCTTTACGTAAAAACAACCCTTTCTTCTGTGGCTTTTCAACAATATATCACACTTCTAATTCAGAGCTCTACACAAACACAGAAAAATTATACAAGTTGGACGTGTGTTTTTCAGCATCATTTCACAAATCGCACCTTTTCTCCAACTTGGCACTTTTGTCCCTTTTTCTACCTAAAACACAATAAAACACCTCAAGTGCACCTTTGTCTCACATATATCGAATATAAGACACTTGTGCTAATATATAACAAAATACTCATCAAACAGGTGTTAAATTGGACACTAAAACACGCTTATTTACATTCTCAACAAACCCCCAAACTTACCCGTTGCTCGTCTCAAGGCAACAAAATAAAAACAAAGAGAGAGAGTAAGAAAATTAGCGGGAAAATAAGGACTATGACTCATACCATATTCAAAATACAAATGTCCTCAACTTAGGTCATGTAACTCTCATTACATGTAATAATCAATTCATAGCATACAAGTTAAGATAATTACCACCAATTCAAATACTCCATTGACATGTTCTCATGGGAAGTATATATCACTCGCACTCAAGTGTAAAAGATGTGCACTTATGGGTTATGGTGTTTACGCTCAGATTTAATTCAAGTGCATGCGTAACCATAAGCTTGCCAAACGTCTCAAACTCTCCACCACTTAAAGTATGATTCGACAATGGGATCAAAAAGGACTTTCATTAGGATGTAATGTCGGCTTTTTGGTTAAGGTAGGAATTATATGGATAAGTGACTCAATTAGTAGAGAATTAGAACCGGAGATCTTTTGTACTGCAGATTTTTTTTACACTTCTAGGCTATCCAACTTCATGCTCTTCTAATTTTTTTTCTCTCATTTTTCTTCAAGCTCAACATTTTTTTCTTCTTTCCTCTTTTTTTTTTCCTTTCTTGAGGTACCAGTTTCGGGCATTACCTCTAACATCTCGGGATACCAGTTTTGGGCACTATCCCTCATCAACTTATTTTTAAGCTCATAATCACTTGTACAGCTTCAAATATTTTATTTTTTCCAAACTCCATCAAAATCAACTTCACACACTTTGACAGCATTTAATTCTCCACTAAATATAGGAATAGGATATCAAAGTGGCTATCTTCGTAGGTTGCCAAAGAAATAAGACTTTTAGGCTTAACGGGGGTAACTACAGATAAACATCATTCTGTAGGAAATTATTTGGCAAAATGACTCATAATTATCAAAGATGGCCTAAAATCGTCTCCCATCATCTAACACACATACGGTCTCAAGTAAGACAAGAGGCAAGTTCTAGAATACACACACAAGAATGATACTCACCAGAAAAGAAAATCATGTGTTAATGTACATGAATAAGACTCAAAATCTCACAAGGGGTTTTAACAAGTAACAGAGCACCTTTCATGGTAAGTAATATCCCACAAGTACACATAGAACTTCATACCACAATATAACTCAAGTACACTTCCTTCATCAATTTCAAAAGCATATGAATTTTAGGCACAATTCTAGAAATATAAGCTCACATGGATCATAAGCATAAAATCAATTCTTCCACTCTCATGAATTAAAAGCTCACAAAAAATTTAGAAAAAGGAAACGAGCGCACCTGATTTCTCCTTCAAAATGCACGAGCTTCTCTAGTCAAAACCTCAGTGTAGAACTCATCTTGTCACTCCAGTTACCTTTTTCTATCATCAAAGCTCAAACACTCATCACCACAAGATTCATCAATAATAAAATAGGAGAACTATAAGAAAGAATCAATTGACCATCTAATCGACTCCACACACTAGAAACACCACTAAACACTAGGCAAATTGTAAAAAATTGACACATCAAAACCGATTAAAGTTTCAACATACCGTAAAAAATCAACTCCCCTAGAAAATATTACAAAGAAAATTTTATACTCTTTGTGCTGCAATGAGGTAATAACATCACACCTCCCCCCAAACTTAGTAAAAACATAAGTTGAAACTAAGTTTGCAAAGAGATATAATTTCCGATTAGTAAGCACCTTAAATATAAAAATTTCTTACTCACACAAAAGAAATAAAGCAATAAAACGGAAGGGCAAGCCCCCAATAGGCGCTAATGTTTAACATCGAAGAGTCATGACGGTTGTAACCTTTTGAACTACTGGATCAGAGGACGGTCTTGTCGCATCCTCACCTTCAAATACTTTCTTTCCCTCTTCTTGTCTATACTCAACACCTCACCTTTCTTGGTAACAAGTATATGATCCTCAGAATTTCTTACCTCCCATGGCTGTCTAGACATCTCCTTGTCAATCTTCCACTCAAATTCATAGTCATCTGTCCTATTAAAACCAAGATTAAACAAGTTAGAAATCACATCTATGCTCTTGCAAGATTGAGTCTCCATGGGCATCTTCATTGCTTGATCAAGAGAGAAAACCACATCTTCATTATCCATCTGCAGTATAAGCTTTCCGGCTCTCAACTTCTTTGCTCTTTCCCACTTCTTCTCAACTATAAGCTCAGAATTCTGCTCTTTGGATGGCTCTGGAGTGTTATGAACAACAGGTATAGCATTCGATATCAAAAGGGCACTGAATGAAGTTGTTTGACTTCTGTTCGACCAACATGGTCTGGTCGAACAAATTACTTTTGGTCGAACAAATTCGCTGGTCGTGGGTTCAAACTCTCGAATTGTTGTTCGACCACCGTTCGACCTTGGTGGCCTGGTCGAACGGCAATGCTCTGGTCAAATGGCGGTTGTGATCGAAAATTCATCTCCCCACTGCGTTGTTCAACCAGAGTTTGACCGAGATGTTCTGGTCGAACGGAAGTGCTTTGGTCGAACGGAGGGACATAAAACAGAGCATCGGGATTCTATTTTTTCGAAACTCGTTCAACCATCAGGTCTGGTCGAACGGCATAAGCTTGGTCGAACGGGAGCCCTGCCTTTGTCATTTTCATCCACCGACTTCATTGGACCTTCGTACTGCATCCCGGACCTCAATGTGATGGCATTATTCTCCAATTTTTGTGTCAATTGATTCACATTCGCGGTCATCTGCCCCATAATCAAGGTAAGATCCTTCAACTGCTTAGATAAATCTGCATGATCAATATTCATTCTTGCTTCGATGCGGTCAACCCTTGCATCAATCTTAGCCATGTATCGATTGAAGGTATCTTCAACACTCTTTACTTCTTGCTGCTTCATACTAGACCCCCTTTGTGTCAACTCTGTGATCTGCCTCAGCTGGGACTCTAGTAGCTTGTTAATGTTAGCTAGACTAGAGACGATCTCATCATCCCTGTTCAGCTTCACTACTTGATGTTCAACCTGTGCCACTTTCCCAAGTACATATGATCCTCTGTCTCTCTCTACAGGCTAGTCACGTGAATTCATAGAGATGTCTTCAAACAACTTTTCTGCTCCATCAATTAAAGAGAACTTGAATAGGGCAATCCGCCTAGCATTATCATTAGCTCCAGCACCCTTCTGAGTGTTTGCATAACTAAGAAATCTTCGGAGATTCTGATATGGATCTTCAAAGCAACCTCCAGAAAAGGGATTCTTCTCCATTATGTTAATAAGAGTGGGATGCATATCATCATCTTCCCCCGTGCTCCTATCAACCCCATGTTACCAATTCCATAGATCGTGAAAATTTCACGTATGGCAACATTATCCGGATTATGCCTTGCTCCGGTCATGTTTAGCACTGTGTGTTATTCTTCCTTTCCTTCATTTCCTTTTCCTAGTGCACAAGTACCTCAGAAAAATAAAAGGTTAGATAGAAATAAATAATCACAAATAAAAGTTTTAATCAAACTAGAAATAATAAGGGAGGATTACTACTAGGTACACAAAAAAATCCTAAATTACTATGAGATACAAACATACAAAAGTATTACTACTAGGTACAAAAATATATAGTGATATTCCAATATTACCCCTATAATGTGCTGCACATAAATATTGTGTGCAGCAAAGTGTGTGCAGCAAAAAATGTGTGTGCAGTAAAAAAGTGTGGTGGTCCGACGGTGGTGGCAACGGTCCGGCAGCTTTTCCGGCGACATTTTCGGCTAATAATTTTTTTTTCGGACGAACAGTTTTTTTTCGGCGACCGGCTGCCGGAGCTCCGGCGGCGGCGGTCCGGTGGTGGGTGGGGGTTGGGGTTGGTGGTTTAGGGGTATATTTGGTATTTTACTATAATATTTTATATATAATAATTATTATTTTAAATCAATGTACCTAGTAGTAATCAGGGGTATAAAGTGTGTACCTAGTAGTAATTAATCCAAATAATAAAATCAATAATAACAGCCATCCCCGGCAACGGCGCCAAGAACTTGATGCGCGTTTTCTTTGCACGTAAAATTAATTCCCAAGTATTAAGGATATCAGTTGCAGCTTAAGCAAGCGACCAAGTAAATTATCGAACCCAAAGGACGGCGTATTATCAATTTAACTATTTACTAAATTAATTAAGACAAGATGGCAATAAGATTTGAGATTTAATTATTAAACTACTAAGCAAGTAATTAAAATAACAAATAAAATAAAATATCATTCGAAGAAGACGACAGTGGATCAAGTAGGAGAATAGGTAGCCCTAGGATAATCTAGTTTTACGCATTAATTTCCCTTCCGTGTGTTGATGTCAGACTCTGCCTTGTGGAATATGGACGCATCACTAAACCATGCATATCTACTCTGTAGACACAAGTAAACTTGCGTGTAACACATGTGAATAACCTCGGAGCAAGAGATATAATTTCACCCCCATTCTAGGTACTATCAGTATCAATTATTTTCCTGGCCAATTGGTACTCTAACCTGATATGATCTCCCTTTATAGGTACTATAAAATTATCCTCTTTATCCTACTTAATAATCCGAATTCAATTCAATTAATAAGTATTCATATATGATAGTTCTAATGAAGCTTCGGAGTCCCCTCACTTAGAATCATAACATGGAATCCTGTTCAGCGGTAAATTTATTCAATCTACATCCAAGATATATATTCAGACTCTATATACCAATTGAAGATGCACAAAATGACCGTGAATATGGATTAAGAAAGCATAATCATATATAAAATAAATCCACAAGTAGTGTTGTATGGAGTTTACACACGAAAGTTCAATTAATTCGTAAAAACCTTCACAACCCTAGTTCTACCAAAAAGGCTCTAGCCCATGATGTTAAGAAGAATAATCATGGGTGTTGGATAGATCTTACCCGGATGTCTGGAAAATACAAAATAAACTAAGAAACGAATAAAACTCTAGATGTGGGCATCGTCACGTCCTTCTCCGTCTTGAATTCTCCTCTTAGTTCTCCTCTTGATTCCACAGACGAATCTTCAAAGTGATGGATGGATGGAAGAAAGGATGTGGATGATGGTTTGGGGGTGATCCCTGATGAGTGATATTTTCACCTAAATTTTAGTGTCTTTTTATGTCCGTTTTCATAGTATTTTATCTGTATTTATGTGTATTTTGGTTGTGTTTTGTGTTTTTATGGAGATCTATGAGTGATCGCTATTTTGTTTTTTCCTCAAGTATAAAGGATCGATTGTAGTACGAGTGACCAAGTAAAATATCGTTCCCAAGAGATAGTTATAAATTTTTAACAAGTAATTCTATATGATAATTCAAATGTAAGACAAATCCGGGGTTTTTGAAAGAATGATTATTTAACTAAAAATAATTTAAATAATAAATTAATAATGAAATAAAATAATTTTCACAAGAGAAAACAATTTAAAAGTTCAAGGATTGAGAATTGGTAATGCTAGGGTAAACAACTTGATTATGTGACTAATTTATCTAGACCCAAATTAATTACTTGCAAATGTTTATAAGAGGATCACTAAGCCTAGTAAAATCACCTTGATCGGGTAAGATTTAACACTTATAAAGAGTTGAAAATTCTTGGATCAGTAAGAAATTATCTACCTCTCCCTCTATAGGTACTTCATGCTAAATTCCATTTAAGGCTAGAGTACTAGACTTCCCTTTCTAGGTACATGATTGTTAAGTCTTTTTCTTCTTACCAATTACTTAATAATGATGTTTTACCAAGTAATTAATATTCCAAATTGATTGTCTAACATTCTTAGACTTTAATGGTCAATACACCTAAGATTGTCACCGGAAACAACAATTATCATGCAGAAATAGAGAATCCTATTAACTATCTATCAGTGATACCGTCAAGAATAATTATAGGATTCAAAACTCAAACTCATAATAATATGAAGTTTCAAAATATAATCTTCAATAAGGAAATAAACATTTGCAAGATAATCAATTCAAGTCTAAAGTAGTTAAATCACATAATCAAGATTGTTTTAATACTCTAACATTACCAACAAAGAACTTAGCCCATGGAATTACTAGAACACATCACAAATATGTAATTAATCCTAACCATAGTGCTAAATAACAAAAGATAAATGACTAAAAAGAAAGAACCTGTTGTGAAGGACTCCGTCTCTTCAATCACGATCTCCGTTGGGATCTCCATCTCCAATCCAAGAGCAACTCCTATCGTCTCTCCAGTGGAAGGATGAAAGAATATGGTGAAGGGTGGAGGAGTTTTGAGCAGCCTATACAGGCTGTTGTTGAAAGGAAATGGTGTGAAGTGGTGTGTAGTGTATGTGTGTGTTGTATAGTACATGTATCTCTCCTTGCTTAGCTTGAAGCTGCCCCTATTTATACTTGATGAAGGGGGGCACAACATCACATGCATCTATTCATCTTTAATTGCTGCCCATGTTGCTCCATTCTTCCATCTCTTCTTGTTCTTGCTGTCCATGCTTCCACTTCTCTTTGCTTGTTGCTTTTGCAGCTCATCATGCAACTATTTCCAAGCTTTCTTCCTTGTCCTCTTTGTTTTGAAGAATCTATGGCATGTTGAGTGCTTCATGTGTCCCATGTGGAGTGTATTCTCTTCACTTTTGCCCATGTGTGCACTTCTTTCCAGCTTGCATCATGTTTTCCAGGTAGATATGCTCTCAGAACAGGTCGAATTACCCTTCTCAAGTCGAATAGCAGGTCGAATTGGCTTCAGCAAGGTTCAGACGCGTGGTTCGACCTTGGCTCGACCAGATGAAGAGGTCGAATCGTGGTCGAATCGATGGTTCGAGCTGCGTTCGAGGTCGAATCGTTGGTCGAATCGGTGGTTTGACCTTAGTTCGATGTGTTGAAGAGGTCGAATCACAGCAGTCTTGGTCGAATCAACACACTGGATTGATTTCTCCACCGATTCGACCTCAATTCGACCAGAGCTTCTAGTCGAATCGGTCCACTGGACAACTTTGCATGTTGATTCGACCTGGGTTCGACTTGAGCTCTTAGTCGAATCAAAGCTCCTCAGGTCGAATCGACGTACTGGAGGCTTCATGTGCTCAATTCGACCTGCATGGCATGTCGAATCAATGTGTTGAGGTCGAATTGATGTGTCTTCATGTCGAATGTTCCTTGGCTTTCTATCCATATAAAGAACTCAGAAACACTCCAAGATTTGAATGTGCAACAAGCCACGGAAAGTAACATAGAAATTCTGTTCGGCATTGCTCGCGAGGCGTCACCATTTTGCTCATAACTTCCTCGTTTGGAACTCGATTGGGGTTTTCTTTATGCCAAAACGACCCTCTCTTCAGTGGATTTCCAACCATGTAGCACACCATCAGTTTTGATCTCCACATTAATACAGAAAATTTATGAAAGTTGGACGTGCGTTTTTCTTCATCCTTGCATAAATTGCACCTTTTCTCCAACCTAGCACTTTTGATCATTTTTTCTATCAAAACACAAAAAAATACCTTAGTAGCACCTTTTAATCAATAATAGTCTAAAGTAATAATATATGTGCAAATAATAGCAATTATACACTCAAAAAGGTATCAAATTGGACCCTAAAATATATGAATTTCCACTCTCATCAATGAGAATGAGCTTAAATATATGATTTCCAGGTAAAAAGATATTCTAGACGCTAAAAGGAAGACGTAGGAAAAAGCGGATCTCAATTCGGAGTCCAAACGAGAAAGTTATGATTAAAATAGTGTGCCACTTTGCATGACTTGTTACACTTCCAAATGTTGAAATTTTTGTCAGATCTTTATATGAATAAAAATCCAAGAAAAAGATGATCACGTGAGCGCAAGAATCACTCGAATCGGATTTCAGATGTAGAAGTTATGTGCGAAACGGTGAGACTGCGCAGCACGCACACGGCCAGCACCTACACGGGCCGTGTACCGAACACGGCCCTATAAGTTTTGGGCGAGTTCTGTCACCCGAAACACCTACACGGCCACCCCTGTGGCCGTGTACCGTACACGGGCCGTGTAGGTGCAAAATCTGTAAAAAATATCAGAATCTTCTAGAAGATTCCCAAGGGATATAAATACCCAATATTTCAACATTAGATCAGTTTTGGGCGAGGGTTTAACCCCTGCACTCACCTCACACACCATTTCCTCCATTTTTCACATTCATCTTCATCCATTCTTCATCCATATCATCTACCATCATCCCACCATCAAATCCTTCATCCAATTAGCTAGAGAAGCAAGGAAGATAGGAAGATTGCAAAGGGGAGAAGAAGATCACCATTGGAGACATCCAAGGGATTTTCATCTACACTTTGTATTAAATCCTAATGTTTATTATGTATTGTAAGGATTTTAATATCTATGTTAATTTTCTTATGAACATGAGAGGCTAATCTCCCTTGTGAGATTAGCAATATGAATTGTGTTGGATAATTTTAGGTATTTGCAAATGAATGATTATGTTGATTGGGTTATATGATTTTCTATCATTGATGCTTGAGATCTTGATGTTTATGATGATTTGTGTGATTTTTGTTTTAAACATGTGATTAGATTGAGAAGTCAATTGCATATTTAGGATAATTAATTGAATTATTTCATCAAACACTTCATGTGCATTATAAATTGTAAAGAGATTGAGAAGTCTTTTAGAATTTAGAACCCTTTGATAGGACATCCGATTAGTTTGATCGAGAGGTTGATTAATCGTGTGAAGGGACTCTCATTTCAAGCTTAGTACCTAGTTGGAATTGTTTGAGTGAGAACCAATCGTTTGAGCTACGTTTTGAACTATCCTATTCATTCCGAGAGGGAGTTTAGGTGAACTAGTGTTGGCCCTTAGTCTATACCCATGACACATACGAATTCATTGCATGATACCTAGATTTTCAATGCTTAAGTATTGCTAGTCTCATTCTCTATCTACTTGGCTTATTCATCCATCTTCCATTCATCTATCCTTTTGTTTATTTTGTCATTTCTTGATCAATCCTCCCCTTTTATGATCATCTCTATAATATTATGACGAACACGAGATCGCTTAGACCCTAGTACCTTCCTCCCTGTGGTTCGATAAATTCTTTAATTAGTAATCCCGACTACAAATGGCTAATCAAATGGCGCCGTTGTCGGAGAGTCAACGGTTGCTAGTGGTTTAACGAATGAGTGTTTTGATTGGTATTACTAGAGATATTTTTATTGCTTTTATTATTTGCTTGGAAATTTTTTGATCTCACTTGTTCGTTTTGATAGGTACTTTGAAAATACCTTGAGAGAAGGAGAAGGGGGATCAAAGCCAAAAATAGAAAGTTTGAAGAAGAATTGTAGTAAGCCTTGAGAAGAGCATTTAAATGGATGGTTGGAACGAATTCACAAATGTCTTTGGGGATCAAAGTGATAGGATTCCACCTCCACAATCAAGAGATTACATGAATGAGAGCAACTATGGTTACAATTTCCAATTGAATCAAGATAGCTCTCAATACTACAATCAAGGAAGAAATGGAGAATGGCAACAAGATTACAATACAAATACATTCCACCCGTATTAAGCATACACTTATTCTCCACCAAATCCCAACACCAACACTTCTCTTCCGTTCCAAAACTACGCTTTACTTGAATTATATAGAACAAGTGCTCAAGGGAGTAATGAAGGCCAAAATTCTCAATCAAGTATATTTTCCAACGAGTCCTCCGAGATAATTACACCCGCTACCATGGAATTGAAAAGACAAATAAGAATGATGAATCAAGGTGCTTATAGTCAAGTCTTGCCTAGTTCAAGTTTGGGGGGTGCTCAAAATGTGCAAGATATGTCAATTCCTAGCCATATGGAGCAAGAAGAGTGGAGGATGCCAACCCATCAAGTAGGAGATGTTTCTTTCATGGGAGTGGATGATTTCCAAGGAAATTTTCAAAATGACTATGAGGGAAATTTTCATGGGAATTATCCACCAATTCAAGGATGGAATTTTGACAATCAAGAGGGAGGAGATTTTCACCAATTTGAGGAAGAAAAATCATCTAAAGAAGTCTTGATTAAGATGATGATAGCAAACCTTGAGGAAAATAAGAAAATGGATTAAGCTAGTTTTGAAGAGTGGAAGAAAAGAAATGAAGCCACTGAGAAGAGGTTAGAAGCCTTGGAGCATCAAGTGAGTCAAATTGTAAGTGCTTTGACCAATTTTCAATAAGTTGAAGAACTTGAAGAGGAGAGTAAAGTTGAAGAAGTGTTTGAGGAAGAAAAGAATTTGGAGATGAAGAATCAAATAAGGTACTTGAAGAGCCTATTGAGGTGAATGATGTTGAAGAAAAGGAATAAAGTCGAGAAGCAAATGATGATGACTTGAAGAGTGAAATGAGCATTTCTAAACCTTTAAACTCTTTAAGTTGCTTTGAATTTGATAATATTGTTTACATTGACTTTGTCTTACCCATTGATTTTTCTCATATCCTTATAAATAAAAGAGAACTCGAAGAGATGTTGGGGGTCTATTTGGTGAGGAGAAATAAGTGTTGTTCAAGAATGGAGAGGGCAATAGAGTGTAAGCTCAAAAAAGTTGAATTTCTAAAGCCATGCTCGAAGTATGCAACGGAGGTCGTTACTTGCCACAAGTGCCTATTAGAGGAAGAAGCACAACAGTTAAAATTCGATGACAAGGACGAAAGATATCCGTGGTCATTCCGATGAGTTCTCCATATTCCGTCCGACTTGAAGACGTTAAACTTAGCGCTAGATGGGAGGCAAACCATCATTATCTTTATTACTTTATTTATTGCTTTCAATAAGGATGATGGAGTTGTTGTTTCTTGCATTTTGACCTTGTAGGTTGATTGTGCTCGTGAGAAGAATATGTATTGGAGATACGAGAAGTGCTTGATTTGAAGTGTATATGTAAGTCACACCACTTTTTGCAAACTTAACTCGAAACTCTTGTTTCAATTTAAGTTTGGGGGGATATGGCGTGGTGTGACATACTTTGTCTTGAAGGCATATACTTTTTCGTATTTTTGGGGCAATTTTAAAATTTTTCTCATGAGTTTGGGATTAATTTTGGTCTGATTGGTTGTGTTGAAGTGAAAGATAGTTTATATTCTTATTACAATTGTCGAGCTTATGGTTTTGATGAGTTGTTGAGCATGAATGAAGTGTAGTGGAAGCACGAATTGAGCCCAGAGATCAAATTGAGATTCGTTGTGAAATCAATACGGAAGCTCGTGCCAACCATTTCCACTACAAAATGCCTATTGAGGGAGTTTACTTTACACTCATCACTTCTATGTGCTTAGCATAATTTGATTTGATTTGGATTGATAAGTTTACTTTTCAATCAAGGTTGGGATGATTGTGAGCTTAATTGTCATGGATGATATGGAATGTGTGTTTTATTGTCTAATGATGGATGATTTTTGTTTTGCATATTATGTGTTTTTGTTTGTTTCTTGTTTGTTGAGTCCTTATTTTTGGTTTTGTGTGTTTTCCTATTCTTGTTGAGGGATGTTTGGTGGTTTGTTTAGGGAGGTTGTGAGTCATTTTTGAATGTAAGTGATGACATGTTGTGATAAGTGATGACAAATTATGATTAAGAATCTCTACACTTTTAAATTGTGACATGTTTTACTTAACTTGTTCAATTTTGAGATTGATGTGGTGTAATAAGTTTCTTAAGGTCCAATGCATAAGCTTGTGAGCGTTTGAGCCTCAACCATGCATACATGGTATTTTTCTTCATGAGTAGATTGGTTGTGTTTGATAAGTTAGAACTTGCTCAAGAATTATAGGAACGAGCCCGATTTGTATAGATTAGTGATATGATCTAAGGTCATCCTTGTCATTAATAGTCATTGACATATATTTCCCTACCATGAACATCATCCCTAGTCAACCACTTTGAGCCTTAAAGCCTTTTTATTGTGAATTTAGCACATTACAAGCCTTGATTACCCACGTGAGCCTTATATATTCACCTTTTTGTGTGAGTGATTAAGGAGATGGTAGCTAGAAATGTTTGATAAGAAAGCAAAGGAAGAAAAGGAAATGGTAAATAAGTAAGAAAAAGGATGAAAAAGAGCACAAACAAGAATGAACATGCAACCTCAAAACAAGAAAAATGAGCAAAGCAACAACAATATGCTGAAGTACTTAAAGTCCAAAGAAGGAAGCATGATTTATAAAGAAGCTCAATTCAAGGAAGTTGATGATTAGTGCTTGTGATTACCAAAGTTGAGAAGGGAAGAAAGATAAGTAAAAGTATGGAAGAAACTAGCTACCTCTTCGATTACTTACACATGATTAGTCACTCTTACCTAAATTCTCCCTACCATACCAAAGAGTCTATCATTACATCCTTAATTAAAGACCTTTTTAATCACTATTGGAAACTTTGGTGGTTTGTGAATGTAGTCCACGAGCAAGCTTATAGCGAGTCGAGCCAATCGATTGATGAGTGTTGTTTTACCACACTTTAAAGAGTGTTGAGTGACATTTATAACCTATGTGAGGCTTGGACTAAAAGGGACTATATTACACTATTATTCTCTTGTGATTGAACTTGTTAATATTTTTTGCATGTTATGAATTTCAATGTTGTAGGATGACTTAGCATAAATTGTGATTCTTATTGCTATTGATAAGTTATTGCTTATATTCGTTTAGTCTTTTTCTAGGTGAAAATCACTCTCCTTGGTTTATCATTTTCATTGTACGAGGATGCACAACACTTTAAGTTTGGGGGTGTGATGAGTGATATTTTCACCTAGATTTTAGTGTCTTTTTATGTCCGTTTTCGTAGTATTTTATCTATATTTATGTGTATTTTGGTTATGTTTTGTGTTTTAATGAAGATGTATGAGAATGAGCTTAAATGTATGATTTTCAGGTAAAAAGGGATTCTAGACACGAAAAGGAAGAGGTAGGAAAAAGCAGATCTCAATTCGGAGTCCAAACGAGAAACTTATGATTAAAATGGTGTGCCACTTTGCATGACTTGTTACACTTTCAAATGTTGGACTTTTTGTCAGATCTTTATATGTATAGAAAGCCAAGGAAAAGAGGATCATGTGAGCGCAAGAATCACTCGAATTGGATTTCAGATGTAGAAGTTATGCGCGAAACGGTGAGACTGCGAAGCACGAATACGGCCAGTGTACCAAACACGGCCAGCACCTACACGGGCCGTGTACCGAACACGGCCCTGAAAGTTTTGGGCGAGTTCTGTCACCCGAAACACCTACACGGCCACTCCTATGGCCGTGTACCGTACACGGGCCGTGTAGGTGAAAAATCTGTAAAAAAATCAGAATCTTCTAGAAGCTTCCCAAGGGGTATAAATACCAAATATTTCAACATTAGATCAGTTTTGGGCGAGGGTTTCACCCATGCACTCACCTCACACACCATTTCCTCCATTTTTCACCTTCATCTTCAACCATTCTTCATCCATATCACCTACCATCATCCCACCATCAAATCTTTCATCCAATTAGCTAGAGAAGCAAGGAAGATAGAAAGATTGCAAAGGGGAGAAGAAGATCACCATTGGAGACATCCAAGGGATTTTCATCTACACTTTGTATTAAATCCTAATGTTTATTATGTATTGTAAGGATTTTAATATCTATGTTAATTTTCTTATGAACATGAGAGGCTAATCTCACTTGTGAGATTAGCAATATGAATTGTTTTGGATAATTTTAGGTATTTGCAAATGAATGATTATGTTGATTGGGTTATATGATTTTCTATCATTGATGCTTGAGATCTTGATGTTTATGATGATTTGTGTGGTTTTTGTTTTAAACATGTGATTAGATTGAGAAGTCAATTGCATATTTAGGATAATTAATTGAATCATTTCATCAAACACTTCATGTGCATTATAAATTGTAAAGAGATTGAGAAGTCCTTTAGAGTTTAGAACCCTTTGATAGGACATCCGATTAGTTTGATTGAGAGGTTGATTAATCGTGTGAAGGGACTCTCATTTCAAGCTTAGTACCTAGTTGGAATTGTTTGAGTGAGAACCAATCGTTTGAGCTACGTTTTTAACTATATCATATTCATTCCGAGATGGAGTTTAGGTGAACTAGTGTTGGCCCTTAGTCTATACCCATCACACATACGAATTCATTGCATGATACCTAAATTTTCCACGCTTAAGTATTGCTAGTCTCATTCTCTATCTACTTGGCTTATTCATCCATCTTCCATTCATCTATTCTTTTGTTTATTTTGTCATTTCTTGATCAATCCTCCTCTTTCATGATCATCTCTATAATATTATGACGAACACGAGATCGCTTAGACCCTAGTACCTTCCTCCCTGTGGTTCGATAAATTCTTTAATTAGTCATCCCAACTTCAAATGGCTAATCAATCTCCCCTTGTGGGGTATAGTATTGTTGTGGCCTCTCTCCAATCCAATATATTGAATAATGATGTGATCTACATTTCCTTTTATACTTGTGAGCTCTTCTTATGGACCTTGGATGGGCTTTTTCTTGGAAAACACAAAAATACATGCAATGGAATGTAAAACACACGACACACACTGTGTGGTGTAAAAACACACACAAATTCAGAAATTCTCGAAAATTCTCGCTGGCAGCTGCACGACTTCACGATTTTGAACATAACTTCCTCTTCAAAACTCCGATTTGAGTGATTCTTGTGCTCAGGTGATTCTATCTTCCTTGGCTTTCTATCCAAATAAAGAGCTAATAGAAACTCTAACACTTGAATATGAAACAAGTCATGCAAAGTAACACAGCTGTTATGTACGGCACAGCTCGCGCGACGTCACCACTTTGATAATAACTTTCTCGTTTGGAATCTAATTGGGGTGTTCTTTATGCCAAAACAATCCTTTTTTCTGTGGCTTTCCAAAAATATATCACACTTCCAATTCAGAGCTCCACACGAACACAAAAAAATTACACAAGTTGGACGTGTGTTTTTCAGCATCATTGCACAAATTGCACCTTTTCTCCAACTTGGCACTTTTGATCCCTTTTTCCATCTAAAACACAATAAAACACCTCAAGTGCACCTTTTTCTCGTATATATCGAACATAAGACACTTTTGATAATATATAACAACAATAGTAATCAAACAGGTGTTAAATTGGACACTAAAACACGCTTATTTTCACTCTCAACATCCATTGATGGACACTTTTAAGCTTACACTCAAAATGCTCTTTGCTCTATGCAATGAATCACTATGGTTACTTCGCATAGATGTTTTCCTCAAGACTTCCAATCTTGAAAGCTGTCTTGATCGAAAATTTTAGAAAAATTCCAAAAAATTCCAGAACCTGTAATAGTGCAGAAAAATATCAGAAACACAGAGATTTAACAAAATTTCAATTTTACTGCCCGGCAACGGTGCCAAATTCCCACTGATTACAATAACTTTAACATATTTATTGCCTATTAAAGGAAAATATATGGCAATTTAATGCAATAATTATGAATTATTTATTTATTTATTAAGAAATTTAAATAAATAAATTCCTAAAATAAATTAGTGAATTATTGATAATTGGTCAGATCCAGTCAAATAAGCACAACTCAAAGGTGGCCTAACCCAAGTCAAACAAAGCCTGGAAAGGTCCAAGTCTGCAAAATCAGGTCAAATCAATATTGATAAATCAAATTGCAAGGATAGAAAGGCCAAAGCCCGCAAAATTAGGTCAAATTAGTCCCGGACCAATCAGACTGCGAGTTATATGTGGGATTTCCTCACCCTTAACTTGTATAAGGAGCATTCCTCCATTCATTCCAGACACACTAAAACATCTGAAGACGCAGACGCTTCTGTAGAGATCAAGAACACGAGCAGTGCTCCCTTGAGATCTTCAAGCATCTTCAAGCTAAGGACAGTCTGCGTTCCGAGATAAAGGTGTCAAGCCCCTCCGATCCGGCATTCTTCCAGCCAATCGCCTCTGATCAGAGATCTAGGTGCCAAGCCCCTCCGATTCGGCGTTCATCCAGCCAACCGCCTCCAATCAGAGATCAAAGTGCCAAGCCCCTCCGATCCGGTGTTCATCCAGCCAACCGCCTCCAATCAGAGATTAAGGTGTCAAGCCCCTCCGATCGGCGTTCTTCCAGCCAACCGCCTCCGATCAGAGATCAAGGTGTCAAGCCTCTCTGATCCAGCGTTCTACTAGCCAACCGCCTCCGATCAGAGATCAAGGTGCCAAGCCCCTCCAGTCCGGTGTTCTTCCAATCAACCGCCTATGATCAGAGATTAAGGTGCCAAGCCCCTCTGATCCGACGTTTTTCCAATCAATGACTTTCTCCACAGAAAGCTTTTCAGTCAACGTTCAATCCGAACAAAGGCTAAACACCTCTGGATCAACATCAAGACTACACATTCGAGCTCGGACAAGCTTCAACCAAAGATCCGACTCAACACACATAGTCAGTGCAATCAACGCAGTCAGCATACAACCAGTTAAAGTCAAAGCCAAACTGGTTCGAGAGAAGAAACAGAGGATAGATAGAAATAGTTTCCTAAATTGTCAAGTTTAATCCTTTTGGATTTTTATTGTAATTCTCTTGTATTTATTTTATTATAAATACATAAATTTGTTGTTACAAATTTTGGCACGCCCTGTAGGACCATCTCTACCTCTCATCTCTTCTCTTCAAAAGCTCAAAGTTACAAGGCATGACTCCTCTTAGGATCGCGATAAAAAGGTCATCTATCTCGAAACCTTCAGAGCTGTAAGCTGTGAATACTCAAATGATGACTCCACTAAAAATTGCGATATGATGGCCTGCTGCATCAAAGCCTCCAAAGTTGCAAACTGAAAATGTTGAAGTCGTTACAAGAAGTATTCCCGAAGGCTCCGTATAGGCAAACCATATGGTGGGGATTACTTTCAATAAGCCAATGCACGGAGACAAGAGTGGTGAAAATGTTTTTGTTTGCTAAACTCCTCGTTCAATGCCAAGCTTGCCATCTGTCTCAGCTGTAGCTGTAGTGATGACAACAAATGCTATGACTATTAAGGAACAACTCGCAAGTATTGAGGGACTCAACAAGAACATGGAAGATCAAGACGTAAAGATCTCGGTACTTATGAAGAAAATGTATAATGTGGAGACAAGCTATGCAAATAAGAAACAAGTTGAGGATGAGCACGAGGAGGAAGACTTGACGAAACATCAGCTATTTGAAGAGAAGCCAGCTGAGAGAAAAGTGCAGATTTCAACTGACGAAATACTTCCTGCCAACCAACTAAAAGCCATTGAGTTGGAGATGATAAAAGATAAGTTTGAAGGGAGCTCCAAATCTTCTGTTTCCTACAAAAAACCTTATACAAAGAAAATTGACAACTTGAGGATACCAACTGACTACCAATCTCCCACGTTTCAACAATTCGACGTCAAAGGCAACCCAAAACAACATGTGGCGCACTTCGTCGAGACATGCAACGATGCTGGGACCTACGGAGATCACATAGTGAGACAATTAGTCCGATCTTTAAAAGGAAATTCCTTTGATTGGTACATCGACTTGAAAGCCAACTCCATTGACAGTTGGGGGCAAATGAAAAAAGAAATCCTCCACCGTTTCTATAGCACACGAAGAACTGTTAGCATGATGGAGCTAACAAATACTTGTCAAAGTGATGAAGAATATGTAATCGACTACATCAACAGATGGAAGAGCCTAAGCCTCAATTGCAAAGAAAAACTATCAGAAAATTCAGCTATTGAAATGTGAATACAAGGTATGCAGTGGAATCTTCGTTACATACTCCAAGGAATTCAGCCTAAAAATTTTGAAGAATTGGCTGCAAGAGCTCACGACATGGAGTTGAGCTTGACATCGAATGGCCATCTATTCATGACTCTTATGAGTTTAAAGACATGTCTTTCGATGAGCCCGTGGAAGATGAACAGCAAACAAAAATTGCGGTGTCTATAAAGATCCATAGAAAGGAAGTTGAAACAAGGGAAAATAGTGCATCCCTAGATTGGGGGCAATGAACTGTTGATAAATCAAGTTATGCTCCATGACATGAGCAAAAACTGTTTGTATTACACTCCTTGATACGAATTTAAACTATCTGAAATCTCTCAAGTCCACATTACGCTCCTTGATATGAGCTAAAACTATCTACATGTTATTCTCCTCGACATGAGCTAAAAATGTCCATACAATACTCCTTGATACGAGTTTAAACTATATAAAATACTCAAGTTATGCTTCTTGATACGAGCTAAAACTGTCTACACAAAGCTCTTCGGCACAAGCGAAAAGTGTCCACACAAAACTCAATACTCCTCAACATGAGTGAAAAATATCCACACAAGGCTCCCTGACACGAGTATAAACTGTCTACAAGTTCAAATTCAAGACTCATTGACACGAGTATAAATTGTCAGCAAATTCAAATTCAACGCTCCTCGATGCACGAGCCTAAACTACTTGTTATTTCTGGCCCGCATGAGAATAAAATGTGTATGACACCCCACATCCAAACCAAATCATCTTCCTTTGAACTACGTTATGACTTGATCCTCTTCAAAGAGGTACGTAGACAGCTTAGCACTCAACTAAGTTCAGTCATAATTTAAGCTATTCATATCAAGTTGGTGAGGCAAGCAATAAAATTCAATCATGTTGATCAAAAATGGATTATCGCAATTTATTCACTTCAACACAAAGGCGTTCATGAACAAAATGCGAGGGGGCATTTGTAGGCACTTGAATTTTATTGCCCATTAAAGAAAAATATGTGGCAAATTAATGCAATAATTATGAGTTATTTATTTATTTATTAAGAAATTTAAATAAATAAATTTCTAAAATAAATTAGCAAATAATTGATAATTAGGGCAGATCCAGTCAAATATGCATAACCCAAAGGTGGCCTAACCCAAGTCAAACAAAGCCTGGAAAGGTCCAAGCCTGCAGAATCAGGTCAAATCAATATTAACCAATCAAATTGCAAGGATAGAAAGGCCCAAGCCCGCAAAATTAGGTCAAATCAGCCACGGACCAATCAGACTGCGAGTTATATATGGGACTTCCTCACCCTTCACCTATATAAGGAGCCTTCCTCCATTCATTCCAGACACACTAAAACATCTGAAGATGCAGACGCTTCTGAAGAGATCAAGAACACGAGCAGTGGTCCCTTGAAATCTTCAAGCATCTTCAAGCTAAGAACGGCCTGCGATCCGAGATAAAGGTGTCAAGCCCCTACGATCCGGCGTTCTTCCAGCCAATCGCCTCTGATCAGAGATCAAGGTGCCAAACCTCTCTTATCCGGCGTTCATCCAGCCAACCACCTCCGATCAGAGATCAAGGTGCCAAGCCCCTCTGATCCGGTGTTCATTCAGCCAACCGCCTCTGATCAGAGATTAAGGTGCCAAGCCCCTCCGATCCGGCGTTCTTCCAGCCAACCGCCTCCGATCAGAGATCAAGGTGCCAAGCCCCTCCGATCCAGCGTTCTTCCAGCCAACTGCCTCCGATCAGAGATCAAGGTGCCAAGCCCCTCCAATCGGCGTTCTTCCAATCAACCTCCTACGATCAAAGATTAAGGTGTCAAGCCCCTCTGATCCGGCGTTCTTTCAATCAACGACTTTCTCCAGAGAAAGCTCTCTAGTCAACGTTCAATCCGAACAAAGGCTCAATGCCTCCGGATGAACGTCAAGACTACACATCCAAGCTCGGACAAGCTTCAACCTAAGATCCGACTCAACACACATAGTCAGCCCAGTCAGCATACAACCAGTCAAAGCCAAACTGGTTCGAGAGAAGAATCAAATGATAGATAGAGATTGTTTCCTAAATTCTCAAGTTTAACCCTTTTGGATTTTTATTGTAATTCTCTTGTATTTATTTTATTATAAATACATAAATTTGTTGTTACACTCATGAAATCCTCAAATAACAAATCATGGCCTTTCATACTCCAGTTTTAATAAGTACATGCATCACAAATACCATCTCAAGCCAAATAACTTTATTGTTTTGGCATGATGTTATTTAATTAGCATATTTGAAAGGCTATAAATCTTACTACCACCGTCCCAAAAAGATAAGTTCCGGGTTATTATTGTAGATACGAAGTTTAAGAAAAAATTATTTTTTGCTTACTTTTAGGGGTAGTTTGGTATTTTTAGGTAATAAATAAATTATAAAGTAAGTTATGTAAATTGTAAGAATAATAATTTTGAAATTAAAGTGTGTAGTGGGGTAATTGATTTGTCTTATTTGGGGGGTGTGAACTCATTTATGAGACAGACAAAAATAAAAAGTGAGAATATGTTTATGGGACGGAGGGAGTATCTAAAGACTTAAAATTAACAGTTTATTTTTAATAATTTGACATCTCTCTCCGTTCTCCAATATTACATGTCTTGAGGAGAGTGTTTTCAGTTATTTCTATTTTGTACTCCCTTCATCGCACTAAAAGGTCACCGTTTATTTTTTGTGTATAGATTAAGGAGCATTATTATTTTACGTGTATTAAGTAGATGTATTAGTAGTGAGTAGTGAGTCATATGTGAGACATTTTTACTAAAAGTGGATAATAAGAACCTTTAAATGAGACATTCAATATAATAAAATGAAGACCTTTCGGTGGAATAGGGACTGAGAGAGTAATATTTTTTTTATCTAAGTTTCCACTCTATTATTTTGTGGTACTGTCAACTTTTCTTTAAAAATCTATTTCAATAATTTTGTACCTCTCTTCTATTCGCTTCCTCTTCTATCTCACCCTAGAAATCCCTCCAATAATCACTATACATCAAAATATTATATCTCTGAACTCAATATATATTAAATATTATATCTTTAAATCTACACACATAAAGCAAATGCACACTTTGCGGAGACGAATGTAGTACTCCCTCCGTCCTGCTAAAACGTTTACGTTTGATTTTTGCACGAGGTTTAAGGAATATAGTATTTTAATGTGATAAATAATATTTTAATGCATAATGGGTAGTGTTGTGTCGTGGGCCACATGAAGATATTTAAATATTTTTTTGTGGGTCTCATTTACTACAAAGAGAAATGTAAACCTTATTATGCGTAAATATTATTGTGAGACGGAGGGAGTATTATATTTTATTAAAAAAGTTATCACTTTTTATTTATACAACAAATTATTCATGAAATAATTCACTGCATCGCTATCACTTTTAATTAATCCAAGTATCACTTTTTATTAAAATATTATCACTTATTATAAAATTTTCCCTCATCTCACATATTTACCTTTATAAAAAAAATTATAATTTTGTAAATGGGCCAACTATTCGCACCTCAATATTACTAAATATACCACATATGCTAAATAAACTCCAATAAATATTATAAAAGATAAAATATCTATTATGCATAGCCATTTATTACCATTATAACCTTTTCATTTCCAAATCTATTATATTTGATCTTATGAGAAAGATTCTGATACTGGGTATCATATGTGCAAATTTATCGGTTTCTAGAAAACAAAACGACTCATCAAATTAGTTTTGATATTGGAACAGTAAGGGATAACTCATTCTAAGACATCTATTTTTTGATGTATGGTGCCATGGAAGACAAGTGGCAATAAAAAAATATAACATATAAAATAAAAATTCAAGAAAACAAACTTCCAGTTTTTTTAAACATCTCTGAGAAAACAATTATACGAGAAACAAACAAAGACAAAGAGCGTCAAAGAAAAGAGAAATTGAGAAATACTAACATTCTTTAATTTTTTTTCCCACCTTTGTAAAAAAAAATTTATATAAACAAAATAAGTTAAATTTAATTGAGGATTTCTCCAAGTGCTCACTGTTAGTGGAGATTTAAGAATTCTTGGTCTGGTGACCTAAAAGCGTAATTCTTGAATCTATTTTACATCTTAAACATGCACCTTACGAGTTACGAAATGACTTTTTATTTTACCAAATTAATAAACTTTTTGTGCTGTAAAAGTCGCCAACCTTTATAACAAACTCCAACAAAATTTTCCATCAACAATTGTATTCCACGCATATACGGCAACGACTTTGAATGCATATGCAGCAGAAAATTTGTAATTTGACTATAATGCATATAGTCACATTATATATATGGACAACTATCATACTTTTTTAATTAATTATCACTTTTTATTTATAATACAATTTGTTAATAAAATATTTCACTACAACACTATCACTTTTCATATATCATTTTTTATTAAAATAGTCTCTTCTTATCCCATCTCTCTAAAAGGTAACACAAGTGTTTATTTACATACTCGTACCACCACAAGGAGAATATCTCTTTCTTGCATGTGAATTAAATAATATAATATTTAATGTGTAAATGAGGAGAGAGAAATAATGATTTAATGTAGAGTGGTTATATGTATTAATGTGATGTGTGAGTTCCGTGGAGAGATATTAGTAATTGTTTTGTGTGTCCCATTTACTAAAAAAAGAAAATACTCCTTTTGTATTGAAACAGACGAAAATGGCAAAATGCACTCATTATGGTGTAACGGAGTATATTCTTCCTCTCAGCTTAACTAATTTTAATTCATCATATCTCCTTCCATTTAATGAAACCAAGGAAATAATGACCCAAAACTCTCTATTAACATTTGGGTGATGGGAAGATCAAGTGATTTCGAATTTTGGGAAGAGAAGTTACCGACTTATCGGCGTAGCTACGGCAACGAGGATGAGGGCGATGAAGTTTCGAGTCATGTTGAAGATCAAATTGGAGACTGTTCTCCCCCACTGTGGAAGAAACCACCAGCTGATTTCAGACGAACTTTGCTGCCACAGGACCACCATTATAGCTGTCCATCTCCAACATCACGATCGAGGCTGAGGGCAATCATCGACTGCAGACGGGAGCGCATGGAGATGATCAACAGCGTACCTGAATCTTCATATGAACTGTCACTGAAAGATATAGTGGATGGTCAGCAAAATGCTGAAGATGAAGCAGAGAAGCAGGTAGTGTTGGCGGAAGAAATTAAAAAAGTGGAGCCACAGAGGACTCCAAACACCAAGACTAAGCAAATATACAGAACTGATAGCATGGAGAGTGAAGTGTTCCTACTAAAGATGTTCTTACCTGTATCTCTTGGTTCCAAGAAGAAAGCCAAGGCAAGAAATTGTTCTAAAATTTCTCCACGACGATCATCTGAGGTATCCGATAAAGGAGGAAATAAAGACTGGTGGAAGACAATCTTTCTAAACATAAAACATAATCAGAACACAATTATCGATAGAACAACAAGTGATATCAGTAGCAACCGAGCCAGGTATGCCTTCAGAAACTTGGAAATAAAAGTCAACGAAATATATCATGAGGAACTATTTGAGACACTGTTTTATTATTGATTCATTATAAAACAAAGAATTTCACCTCATAAGATGTCATGAGGTAGTTACTACGCAAAAATCTGAAATTTAATCTAATAAGTAAATTGCACAGAATTGTAAAAAATGTAGAGCACGCCTCATGCCAGAAGCACCTGGAAAGACAATCAAGTATGCGAATTCGCAGAATATACGTAGAATAAGGGCTAAGACCATCAAATTGACACATAATCGATAATTTGCATTGGTGTTGAAGATTTCAATTAGCAAAACCAGTTTAAAGTAGGCATGCATACAGAAAGTTCAGCTCAACACATTTCTTTAAAGTAAAAAATAATAGTAGCCTCTCTTAGTCTTACTTAAATCAGCTCAAAAAATATGAAGCTTGGTGAGAATAACACTATACCTTGTCATTTCTCTTTCAGCAAGAAGAAAAACAAATTAAGAGCACAAAAAGGATGCCTATTCTGATCGACAGCAATGCAAACGAAGATCACATATATCAGCTAAACAAGGGGAATATATCAGTTGCTGAGGATTCATTAGCTCAGATGCTTTCAAGACATGGGCATTAAAAGCTGAATTTACTCGAGTTTCTGGAGATCATACCAGAAATCGGCCAGTAGACCCAACAGTTGCAAAATAATAAAGCAGCCATATCAGATGTGACGCCAACAAGTTATGAATTTCGAAAGTAGCCATTGAAAAGGGTATTACTACTTTCTTTTAAGAAGTTAGATTCACGTGGTTCATTATCTATTTGTTCATAGACAAATCTAATGTCACAAGAATATGTACGAGCAATCATAATATACACGTCACTTCCAAGTTCTAGCCAATGCATCAAATTACTGTAAGGGCTTCTCAGTAGTCAGATTTGACTGAATAAGCACTACTGCTGGGAATAATTTGCATTGCTCGATCAACTCATGCATTATGAAGTGTATGAAGAACCACACAATGCAAAAAAGAAGTCAGGATCCTTTAATCCTAGGCATCATCTTCAGTGTCATCTAAAATAGCTCCTCTTACTTTAGACCTGACAAAAGGGAAACAGGTCATCATTGTAAAACTTTATGCGCAAATGACGAAAAATCTGGAGAAGATAACAAACCTGCGGTACGCTGGTACTGCACGGTTGGTTCCTCTTCTTGAGTTTGGATCATTAGTAGCTTGCTTGTCTACAAGTCAAGTTCAAGCCCAAAATACTTATGAAAAATATAATAGTATAATGCCAAACAAGTGAGCTTAAGAGACTAAAAGAGTGTTTGGTTCATTAAAATTATGAAGAGGGTTAATAAGGCTTGAAAATGTCAAAGACAAGGAATGAACATGAGAATTGTCTTCATTCTTTATTAGTTTCATGTATAACCCATCTCCCCCTTAGGTTGTGATCCAACGGGTTCCTTGCTTTAAACTAACACGCTTAGAAGAAAATCAAGCCCAGTTAAGTGCAATTAGTGTGTAAACTCCCTTATTTTTAGTAAATTTTTAAAGCACATGAAGTATTATTAACTCAATGTGAACCACACACTCCCTTAAAGTAACATGTTCTTTGTATGGACTCTTCATTTTTTTCCTTTTCCCATAAAGATGATAGGTACATGCATGTTACATGCAGAAATCTATTAGATGGATCTGGCACATAATTAATACTGCTAATGCTTTGACAGAATAAAATCGCCAACATTAACGAATAATGACACAGGTCACTGCAGTCTCTCTCCAGAAAAGGGGCAAAAATTGCCACCAACGTGTATTTCTCTCAGTAAAGAGGCAATACCTGGTGAATCTTGTGAAACCATGACAGATGTAGCATCTGAATCTTTGAGGTCATTTATCTTCTGTGATTTGTGCTTTCTTGGATACAGCATCATGTCTAACTGCTTCTGGATAGTGGCGTTCTTCTCCTGACACACATATCAAGCAAAAATGATGTGAAATGCAAACTCACGATCACCACACTGAAAATAATAATAATAATAATAAGGCAATCATTAACATGAATTGCAGAAACAATTAGTTTTTAAAATTAAAAAAGTATACTATCCAGATTCCAGCTCACTCTTATAACAAAATAACCACTGTAAACTTAAACCTCAGTCCAACACACAGTTCAATAATAAGATTACAAAGACTGCTATGTGTATTAATTGCTAACTTAGCAAAACAAACTTTTCTTTGTTCATGGTTTATAGAGACCATTCTTTATTTTGTGGCAAGTCCTCAGTAAACCCATTGAGAATATGTTCCCCCTTATCAAATGATTATCTGTCTTTTGAAACCTTATTCAAGCACCAATAGAATGATATCTAACCTTACCACACTTCTGAAAGCCACCTTAGCTACCCATAGCAGCTAATATCATAACAAAATCAAAAAAAGGTGCTACCTACTCATATTATGTAGGATACTGCTCGATTTTGACCAAGCTATTTCATGTTGCTGTCAATCAGCATTAGCCCTTACTCGTAAAAAGTCACAGCTACACCTCCTCAAGTTTAAATAGTGCTACAAGTCTTTCAAGCATAAAGAACTAATGACCTAATGATCAGATCAATCTCAAAGCATATGAAATGAGAATAAATGGCATCTATGAGGGTTGCTGACTTAACATTCTGGATTCACCTTGTAATGTCATTGTAAGCTATTCATGTAAATACATTAATTTAATAATGTCGCATATGCAAGAACAGTTGCTCAAGTAAGATAGATACAACAACAAAAAAAAAACAGTTCAAGTTAAAAGCAGCAAAGATTACAAAATCTGAAGGAATAAGCTAGAAACTATTAATGGCTGTGTAAAACTTTCAGCCAATTTTTTATGCACGCCCGGCTATGCGTACCCCCGAATTTACTAAACTGCCCCATTTACTAAACATACCCCAATATAACTTGGTAATATATATACATATTACTAAACACACCCCAATTGAGACACTTTAATCCTTTAATTGTAAACAGTTATCATAAGTAAATCAAGTCGATCTAGAACTCACTGAGGCGTCCAAAGGGACAAGGAAAGCTGAAGGGAACACTTTAATTCTACACAGTGCCACATGTCACTACATAGAATGGAGCACGGTGACGTTGCAGAGTAGCAGAGAAAACGGGGCAGCGTAGAATAGAGCACACGGTGACATTGCAGAGAAGACTGCACTGCAGGGTAGACTTACTGCAGGAAAAGAATGGAAATGCAGGGAATGAAGGAACACCCCTTCTCTCCCATGGCGTTGTCAGGGCAAGGAAGAAGGAAAGAGCATTCCTATGAACACCTTCCATCTACCTCAAATTCTGATTTTACAATGTTACATTGGTTTTGTTGAAATTTTGTTTCTCTAGAATGATTGGAGTAATTTCGTTCAATTTTGGTTGAAATTTTGTTGAATTAGAATGAATTAGATTGAACTGAATTCAGTTTACGTATGTACTGGAGTTTCTGGAACGGATGGATTCTGCTTAGGTTTGGCAATCTCAACCGAGCGTCTCTATTGTGTTCAACTACTATAACCAAACAATGCTGGTCTATGGTGTGTTCGACGACTACAACCGAACAATGCTGAACCATTCAGTTACTCCAACTGAGCGCACGATGCATTGTTCGCCAACTCCAACTGAACATTTATCCATTAAAAACTTAAATTCAGAAAACATTCTAAAATTCTTTATCATTCTCTTTCGTGATGATTTTTGTCCCATTAAGAAGTTAAGAATTGAAATTGAATTATGATATAAAGTTTACGTGCTAGGCATTAATCATTATGGGGTATGTTTTTAGAAATTTGGGGTAAGAATAGTTGCATTCTCAATTATATAATTTTTCAGAAGTGTATTTATGTCTTACTAATTAGTCTAGTTATTTATGGGGTACATTTAGTAGATCCAGGGGTACGAATAGCCGACCCCTTTTAAGCATACCAGAATTCAAGAATCTCCATCTTTCAAGCTTCAATATTTAAACACATGATGTGCCTAAACCTCAACAAATGCATGCATTATGCATATCTAATTAACTCAACAGAACGGTAAGCATAGGTTACGACTAAAACATAAGGAGTACCTTTTCATCAGCTACAGATTTTGTCAACTGAAATTTGCTCTCTTTCTCTGATGACA
This sequence comes from Pogostemon cablin, assembly GCA_023678885.1. NCBI lineage: Eukaryota > Viridiplantae > Streptophyta > Magnoliopsida > Lamiales > Lamiaceae > Pogostemon > Pogostemon cablin. Next base: position 22,030,148 of record CM042993.1, on the reverse strand, counting down.
CAAACATATAAAGAACTTTGTCAGCAATCGAGACAAGAGGAAGAAAACAAATTAATGTAATGCAAATAATGAAATTACACATCAAGCCAAGTACAACATAAAGAACATGTCAAATATCAGTCACAAGAATTGTAATGGAAGAATAAATGAATGATCAGAGAGCTCCCGCTGCGTCACAATGATCACACCATTAAAATTCCTAATGCCATGAGTTTGTTGAGCAACTATTCTAGACAGAGTCATTTATAAATCGCTACTCTTTTTTTTTTTTTTTTTTTTGAGGCCGTCAATTTTTCTTCAATCAACTCTCAAACATAAAATTTGAAGAAAAAGGTGATACTAAGCAACTATAAACGAGGATCAAATACTACAGACTTCTACATTTGCCATGAGTAATGAAGAATTCATTGACCTGACATTAAAAATTCTTGACATTGTGAATGGAAAATTTTTTGAGAAGATATCTACTAGTATAACTTTCTCATAATAATATCTATAAACCTTTTAAAAAAAAAACTGGTGAGCAGTAAGCTTTTCTAATTCAAAGAACGTAAAATCAAGAACCATGCATTGGCAGTAAGTTGTTTTCACATTGAACAGTACTTTGATTTTCTGATACTGTATGTCAATTTTTCTTCAATCAACTCTCAAACATAAAATTTGAAGAAAAAGGTGATAAGCAACTATAAAACGAGGATCAAATACTACAGACTCTTACACTTGCCATCAGTAATGAATTCATTTACCTGACATTAAAAAATCTTGACATTGTGAATGGAAAGAAAATTGAGAAGATATCTACTAGTATAACTTTCTCATAATAATATCTATAAACCTTTTTTTTTTAAAAAAAACCTGGTGACCAGTAAGCTTTTCTAATCCAAAGAACGTATAATCAAGAACCATGCATTGGCAGTAAGTTGTTTTTACATTGATCAGTACTTTGATTTTCTGATACTGTATGGCTTGCCAAATATGAAGCATTAGCATTCATAGGAAAGGTAAAGGGAATCACTATATATCAAGCAAGCTCATACACATGGCATCCATAGATAATCAACAAATGAAAGCTGAAATATGCCTCTGAACTACCAACCATAATATAACAGGAAAGCATGGCAACAACTGAAGATACTGATTTTGTGAATGGCATCTACTAACTAGCCTGAGATAAAGAATCCTTCTAAGAAATTATAAATACATCACCTTCTGTAAGTGAACTATGCACGTCCTTCAATTCTTCGTATAGATTGAGTGAAAGGTTGGCCATTGCCTCACTAGCAGCACCATCAGCAAGTTTAACAAGGGAAAACACGATCCTAGGCATTCCTTTTGCTTTTTGGGCAATTAATTTTGCATATGAAGCACCTAAAGTTATACTGGAATTTAGATATATTCAATAAGTTGGAGAATGAGCTCATTAGGTGTATCTGTATGAGAATGCATAAAAGAAAGGGGACCTCAACGTTTGGTTGTAATTCATGTTTGAGGCAACAGAAACCCTAAGATGATACTCCCTCCGTTGCAAAATAAATTTCATAGTTGTGTTAGCACAAAATTAAGAAAATGAACTTTATTGACTCACTCCATTGACTTTAATCTTTACGATGGTTATTTGGTCCTTTTGGGGTTCATAAATAGAGTGTTAAGCGTGTTAAGTTGGTATGACAGTTTTGAAATTTATTGTGATATAAATGCGTTGTGTTTCATTTCCTTTTTCGGGGTGTGAGAGGTATTGTGGGTTGAAGGATAAGGAAAGTGTGAAAGGTTATATGGGGTGAAGGGAGAGTTTAAAGGACAATATAGTATTAAAAATTACCTCCTGATTCAGAAACACCATCCATAATAAGTTTCACATCACCGGATTTCAGGGAAGTTGTAATATAGTCCACAAATTCAGACCACGAGCCACCAATTCCGATATTATCCCTCTTATAACAACAAAAAAATTAATAAATGATCAGTTATGTTGAAATAAATAAGGGTATCGCAATATATTGGTGCATATCATAGCAGCATTCATGTCATTGAGAAAGATTTTTGGTTTCATTCTGATTAGTAATTTAATATCTACTGAATAGCATCTTACATCATACAACAGATTTTATAATTAAATCATTTATACAACTCCCTGCAGTTTGCGCAAGGATATATCATAAGCCCAAACTTATTATTATTATTATTATTATTATTATTATTATTATTATTATTATTATTTTTGATTTGTGAAACTAGAATAGAATTCAGGCAGAAAAGGATTCTCCTAAAACACCTTTTCAGAAAAGCGCCATCAATCCATCTATTTTACGAATGAGACTAATAACATATCCTACAAAAATAAATCTGCAAAAAGTGGCAATCAACTGCCTTCCTTGAACCAAAGATCTACTTAATGGAGTGAAAATACTTAAAACAAAGTTGTTCCAACATATTATCAGCTCAAAAGCTGTTCAGCATTTCCTACTAAACCAGACAATAATATTCTGCCACTCACTCTTCAAAACTTCCCTCTAAGTGACATTAGTAACTTGGGGTGCCTCCTGTCATGTTATCCCAAAGAGTCAGCAGCTACAGTGCCCATGCCACCAGGTACCAACATTTACCAGATGCTAGATCCTCTACAGGCATATCCAGTAATAAACTGAACAGTACTCCAAGGTCTAGAACATAAAGAATTGAAAACCATTTAGTCACCCCATGAATCAAAGATAATTTTTTCTACTCTATACCATCCTAGCCACAGTTGAAGAATTGAATTCTCCAAAGAATCATGTATACTATCAGATCCTCCAGGTAGTCTTACCAATTCTCAGGTGTTTCCATAGTAAGAGCTAATATGAAATAACATATTCCTTTGGAGGTATGATAATGCCTAGTCTAGACCTCGCAGCATTTAGCTCCACATGGAGATACTTTAAGTAACTTGGTATTCTAATGAAACTGAGATTAGAGAAACAATATTCTTCCCAATTCCCTATGTTCACCACTTACAACTTTATTGTCAACATCAGAAAATTAACTTTGATGATAAAAGACAGATAGTTGCACCACGAAATCTTTCATCTACCGTATATTAATTTTACCCATGAATTCAGCTCCTATGTTAAGAAATCTTTCATCTATCATGTCAGTTAGTTAGGAAACTAAGTTAGACCAGACAAATCATGCATATGATATTAGTCTATAGATAACTACGAACTCATTCAACATGGTCTAATTCAGGCAAATTTAAGAAACCAACACTAGAATTGTCATTAAAAACAGCATCCTCTCAGTTTCAAGTTTGAAGAAAAGCACTTCCGTTTCGATCCATACAGCGAAACATATGCCCTTGACATCTGCTATTGGAACAAAACCCATAAAAGAAGAAATACTAAACAGAGCAAGGAGAAGATAATATAAAGTTAGAATCTGAAGAGAAATAGGGAAGTCGAAAGCAAGGGCAACTAACCAAGTCTTCAAGCTGCTGACGGGACTTAATGACCTGAAATGTATTGGAATGGAAATCGGTGGCTATGACTCGAAGGGCGGAACGATCAGTTCCGCCACCGTCTACGTAATACAGAAACGGAGGCAGTGAGGTAGATTGCGGCGTTGGCGATGCCCCTTCTGCCACCACTCTCCCGAATAGGGGATGCATATTGTCGATACTCATTGTCTTCCTTTTCTTCCTTAGCTTATAATTCTCTTTAATTTCAAGTTTTCAATCTTTAATTCTTCATTGATTGAAAGTAGAGATGTTAACACGGCGAGCCTACCTGTCGTTTAAACTTGAAAATTAGGATTATGTTTGTACGAGTAGTTGGAGGTTATTTATTTGGCCGATTTGATTAACATGCTCTAAAAGGCTGTCTCTATTAACCTCATTTAAAAATTTTATTATAAATAAATAATAAATAATAGTATTAAATTATAAATATTAATAATAATTATTTGTGTGTTAACAAATACAGTAATTTCTATTCATGATTTAATATCCTCTAACTTACCATCTTTTATTGTTTTTCTTAATAAAATAATTTATGAATGAAGTATAGGAGATAATTTAAAAAATAATATTGAACATTAATTATCTCCCTGCAGAAATAACGTTAACATATTTGAAATTCTAAAAATACTTTTGATTTTTATATTTAAATTAATAAATTTATGGTTTATTATTAATGTTAGGACAAGTACTCCCTCCGTCCAGATTCAAGGGTGTCATTTGCTTTTGTGCACGAAGATTAAGGAGTAATGTGTAGTGAGTAGTTATATTAGTGGAGGTGTGGGTCCACTCTTTTAGTTGTATTAGTGGGTATGTGTAGATAAAAAAAAAATAAGACCTTTGGGGCGGACGCCTAAAATGAAAAAATAATACTCTTGAAAGCGAACGAAATGAGTATTTTTGATTAATTTTTTTTATTTTTTAAATTGTATTAATATTTTTTTATTCTCTGGCTCACTTAAATTGAGATTCATTTAACATAAACCGTTTAGCATGCAGCCCTCTAAACTCGTGAGGTTGTCCTTATAGAATCAAGGTCAATTCGTTTAACAGTGCAATATTAAAATAAGCTAGACATATTCCATAGCTTGACTGGCTCGAGTTTACTATAATTATTGAAACTAGAGTTCGAGCTGGTCTTGTACTCATTAAGTTAACTAGTTAAACTCAACTTCATTCGTAAGACACTATAATAATAATACTCCCTCCGTCCCACATATTTTTACCCATTTTTTATTTTGGGTGTCCCACGTATTTTTATTCATTCCATTTTTGGCAAAAATACATAATATTTTATTACTTACTTTTTACAATCTCAACAACTTTAATTACTTTTTTACACTTTATTCATCATTCTCAATAACTTTATTCACTTTTTCTTTTTAAATTGTTACTTTATCCCTACTTTCTCTTACATTATATATTAAAAAAATAAAACGTCTTAATCTCCGTGCCCGTACAAACGGGTAAAAATACCCCGGGACGGAGGGAGTAATAATAATAATAATAATAATAATAATAATAATAATAATAATAATAATAATAATAATAATTATTAAACTCGATAAAATTGGATATTGCTAGAAAGCTCGACTTTACTGATCAACAATCTTAAATTTAAAAAATACAAAAAAAACAAAAAAAACTTTGTAATTTTTAAGACAATTTTGTTTTATTCAGAAGGTTATATTTACAATGTCTTAATTTATTAATTAGTTACAAATATTTTTGGGTGCAACTATAATAAAGACTTCAAATTTGGTAAGAGTAAAAGAAACAGAAGGTGCATATGGTATGGCAATTGTGCACGGGCTAATTTTGCGGTGCACTACATTTCGTCAATTTTATCGGAAATATAAAATTCGTCAACAATCTTCTCAACTCACCTTCGACACGTAGAGCTTCAAATGCAAAACAAGATTCTCATTTCGGTTATTAATCTTCTTCTAATGGAATGGCAAGAAATTCAATACTCTATATCAGTAAACACTCACTCATGTGTTCATCTTCACATTTCGCAAAACTCTTGGAGAGCAGCTCCAAGTCCGACGTGCGCGCGGTCCATGCTTGCATTTCCAAATCTCCGTTCATACATGACGTGTTTATTAACAACCGGCTCATTGATGTATACGGAAAATGTGGGTTCCTTAAGTACGCTGCCAAACTGTTCGATAAAATGCCGACAAGAAATGTCTTTAGTTATAGCTCGTTTATTGGCGCATTGATGGCTTCAGGTTGTGTTAATGAAGCTGAGCGTGTTTTTACTTCAATGCCTGAGCCTGATCAGTGTTCGTGGAATTTAATGGTCTCTGGGTTTGCTCAGCTCGAGCTATTTTATAAATCATTAGAGTATTTCTTGAAAATGCATTATGAGAATTTTATGTTGAATGAATATAGTTACGGTAGTGCTATTAGTGCTTGTGCTGGATTGAGAGACTTGGTAATGGGTACCCAAATTCATGCTTCACTGGCTAAGTCGAGGTTCATGTCTGATGTTTACATGGGATCTGCACTTATTGATATGTATGCAAAATGTGGGGATGTGGGTTATGCTCAAAAGGCTTTTGATGGGATGAATGAGCGTAACAGTGTGTCTTGGAACAGTTTGATTACTTGTTACGAACAAAATGGACCAGCAAACGAAGCTCTTAAGGTTTTAGTTAAGATGATGGAATGTGCTGTTGAGCCCGATGAGATTACCCTAGCTAGTGTTGTCAGTGCATGTGCAAGTTTGTGTGCTGTCAAAGAAGGCCAGGCAATTCATACCCGAGTGGTGAAATTTGACAAGTTCCACAATGATCTTGTAATATCTAATGCACTAGTTGATATGTATGCTAAGTGTAAAATGATAAAGAAAGCCAGGTGGATTTTCGATAGGATGCCAGTAAAAAGTGTGGTGTCTGAGACGTCTATGGTAAGTGGTTATGCTAGAGCTGCTAGTGTGGAAACTGCAAGAGCTCTGTTTTCTAAGATGGCAGAGAAGAACGTTGTGTCTTGGAATGCACTCATTGCTGGATACACGCATAATGGGGACAACGAAGAAGCTTTAGAACTATTTCTTCTCTTAAAAAGGGAATCTGTGTGGCCTACTCATTATACATTTGGTAACCTGCTTAATGCCTGTGCAAATCTTGCCAACTTGAGGCTTGGCAGGCAAGCCCATACCCATGTTTTGAAGCATGGACTCCAATTCCAGCATGGACCAGAGCCCGATATTTTTGTTGGTAATTCTCTGATAGACATGTATATGAAGTGTGGCTCTGTCGAAGATGGAAGTAGGGTATTCAAGAACATGATCGGAAGAGATGTTGTTTCATTTAATGCGATGATAGTAGGGTATGCTCAAAATGGCCAAGGAACCGAAGCTCTTCAGTTATTTAAGGAAATGCTAAAATCTGGAGAAAAACCTGATCATGTGAGTATGATTGGAGTCCTTTGTGCTTGTAGTCATGCCGGATTAGTCGTGGAAGGACGTCACTACTTTGAAGCAATGAGCAAAGAGTATGGTCTGAAACCTCAGAAAGACCACTATACATGCATGGTAGATTTACTAGGTCGAGCTGGTCGGCTTATTGAGGCGAAAAACTTGATTGTTTCAATGCCAATACCTCCCGACAGTGTTGTATGGGGGTCTTTGCTTGCTTCTTGTAAAGTTCATCGCGACATTGACTTGGGCAATTTAGTAGCTGAAGAACTCTTAAAGATTGACTCAGGAAATTCTGGCCCATACGTTCTGCTATCAAACATGTATGCTGAGCTTGGTAGATGGAGAGATGCAGCTAGAGTTCGAAAACTGATGAGACAGCGCGGTGTTATCAAACAGCCCGGTTGTAGTTGGATCGAGATAAGGAGCCAGGTGCACGTTTTCATGGCCAAAGATAAAAGACACTCACAGAAGAGGGAGATATATTCATTACTAAAAACACTTACTGAAATGATGGAACTTTCGGGATACGTCCCAAATGTTGGTGATTTTGATGCTGATGGGGAACAGAATGAGCTTGAATTAAGTGAATTGCAGGGGTTGGAAGCACCTTCAGCTGCTTCCACTCAATAACAGTTTAGATGCTGTACCAGGTATTCTTTTGACATTTTTAAGTCATGCATTTCATTTTAGTTCAACTTCACTGCAGCACCAAGAATTATTCATACAGAACACTTGTTGATGCACTGTTCCTTAGAATTGATGCGCCTATATTTTTTCAGTGTTTCATTTTCTGGTATTGAAATAAAAGCTAATAGTTGATCTTCATACGATTTTGAATTTGCATTACTTACATGTATACCAGTGTCTAGTATATTAACAGCACTTGTCTCATGGTTCTGATCGTTGTATCAAGCAGTTGTATCAATCCGATCTATGTGTTGCTCACACACACGCATAGATTCTTAACATCGAATATAATTGTAGCTTGAAGTTCACCTTGTTTGCTTTTTAGTTATTTCCTTGAAAGTCCTTCGAATTTCTTGATGCTTGTAGGGGTGTTTGCAATCTCATTCGATTTATATGTTATGCGCTCTGTCCAACTCAAAATAATCCTCATAATGAAACATCCAAAATAACAAAATGTATAGCATCTTACAATGGATGGAGGCTGGAGGGCATACTGTTTTTGATTAATTAAGTTATCACTTTAAAGCTGATTTTGAAAGGATGACTCCATAAAAACAATTTTGCATTTAAAAGTTATGCTTCCTCCGTCCACATCTCATTTTCACACTTATTTTTGAAAGGATATTAAGATTTTTTTTTTTTACTTATTTGATTGATTTTTTAGGATACTTTAAAGTTTTTTTTGCGATACTAATGTGTAAAATAAATTGTGTGAGATGAAAGTATTTTTGAAAATAAATTGTATCATGAGGTTTTTGTTCTGAGTGTCATTCTCTTTTGTGGGAGGTGTGAAAATGAGTTGGAAACATGCGGAAAAAATAAAGTGTGAAGTTAAGGAAGTAGGGAATATATATACTCCATATATGAGTGCCATTTGAGGTTATGCCATGGCCATGGGTGTGTAGAGTTATTCTAAGTTTAGGACTGCAATCCACTTGTAACTCCCTTGAGATCCAATAAAGAAATAGTCTACACTTGTATTTTCAAATCTGCAGATCATCAGTTCATCAGTTCACTGATGTCATAGGCCAACTCTGAACTCTTATTTAGATGAAGTTTAGTCTTTTGCACACACTATTTTCACACACTACTCACTCTTGATCTCTCTCTTTTTAACGCACAACAGTTTACAAACAGCCCCAGCATATTGTTAAGATTTTAGAAGTTGTGCTGAACATGTGCATGAGAAGTCTCTGCGTTTCATTGCTTAAAATCCCCCATAAATTTGTGAAGCCAATAACACACGCACACAATTTCTTGTCTATCTCTCTCTCCATGTTTACAACAAATACACACAAAAGGATCCACCCAAACTGTAATATCACCCAATAGTATATATTTGTTTTTTTTTTATTTGAATGTATGTAAATATATTCAAATCGAAAGGCCGAAGCCAAGTACAAAATACAACCTCAACTCCAAAGGAGAAGAACAAGAAAATGTCTATCTAGCTAGCAAGTAATCAAACCTAGCTATATGCATAACACTAGTATTTACAACCGAAGAAATAGTGGGTTCCTTAATAGCATTGTTCCGAGCTTTCCAAATGAAGTAGACACTGGCCTCCAAAGCAAGAATCCTCCGTCTTCTTTCCCGAACATGAATATGCCTCTCTTTATGCACCCATTTGAAACCTGCAAAAACAGTAGAGATCGTTCTAGTCCAGCCCAATTCAGTCTGCACTTGCCTCCATATCTCCTTTGTGAAGGAACATTGGAAGAAAAGGTGATCACGAGACTCCAAGCAACCAACACAAAAGCAACAATCAAGGCAATCTTCTTCTCTTCTCCATCTATCCATAGTACATAATTGATTACATACAGAAAGAATGTTTCCTTAGAACTCAAGAACACCACAACTTGTTAAAAACAAAACGCTTAGGCGCAGACTCCGCAACCAAGGCATAAAGACGGGCCACTTTATGTCTTCCCATTTCAACACAGCCGGAGATGGATAGTAAGAGATCTCCTCCAAGTCGTGCACGAATTCTATCCCAGATTTTCAACAAATCTTTCCACACTATAGAGGCACTAGGACCCGCCTCTACCTCCCAACAAGAAGCTCCCATAAGATAAATAGAATTAATCCATTTCACCCACAAGGATCTCTTCTCCGAATGCACGTCCCAAAGAACACCACAAAGAGAGACATCATTATACAATTCAATGCATTTAAGACCAAGACCTCCCTCCTCTTTTGGTAAAATCACCTCACTCCATCTAACAAAACGCCTAGGGGAAAGGTGGTTTGGATAACTCTTTCTATACCGTTTTTTTATTTACTTGGGAAGATTTAAGATGCTGGAATAGGGAAATAGCTAGCTTAGGTAACTGTTATGATAAATTTGACTTCTTTTCTTAGTTTACATTATCTTCTTGGTCCCAGAAGAAAACAGCTATTGTTGAGACAAAGAGACAGAGAAATAGCATACAAGGAATAAAGTGGTTAGAAGAGGGCAAAAAAGCAGCAATCATGAAGTTTTACCATGTCTGATGGCCACTAAATTAATTAATTGGCCAGGTGGTTGATGCTTAAATGAGATGATAAAATGTGTTGATTATGTACAAATGAATGTTGTGATGATGCCATTAGAGTGTCATTCAAATCAGTTCCCATTGACATAGCTCAAATAGTCAAGTATTGATTATTAACTTGAAATGACAAAGAAGGTAAAAGAATGACATGGTCCACTCCATGACATCCCTCAGTAAAAAAATGGTCACAACAAATATTAAATGTATCTTCTTCATTCCATGATCTCAGCTGGTAGAAGGAATGAAGCCCTTGAATCATCCTTCACTGTTTGTTGGGATTGGGATACTCCCTTGCTCCAAAGATGGTGGATCCAATTCTAACATTGGTACTGCCCATCTCAATAGCAAGCTCAAAATCACCTGACATTCCCATTGACAACTCACACTGCTCTACTTCCATCCCAATCGCTTTACAAACCTCCTCTCTGCACTCTGCCAATTTCTTGAAATTCTCTGGAGTGGATGTGTAATCCTTCATCCCTATCGTCATCAACCCACAAAACTCAAGGTTAGGGCAATTCATACTAATGTGCTTCGCCAGCTCCACGCACCCACCCGGTTCCACACCGGATTTTGATTCTTCACCACTCGTGTTCACCTGAACCAGCACCTTCAACCCCTTTCTTCCTAGGGTTCCAGCCACGCGGTTCAGATTGTTCGCGATCTTCTCGTCGTCTACCGTCTCCACCATGGCGAGATTCGGCACGCCAATCAGGAGTGCCTTCACTTTGTTGCTCTGCAGATTTCCGATGAAGTGCCATTTGATGTCGTCTGGAAGCTGCGGAGCTTTCTCCACCAGCTCTTGTACATAATTCTCACCGAAGCAGCGGTGTCCGGCGTCGTAGACTTGGCGGACGACGGTCACTGGCTTGGTCTTGCTGACGGCCACCACTCGGATCCGATCCGATCCACGACCTGATCGTTCCGCCGCCTGATTGACACGCTGGATCACCGACCGTAGGGAGGCCGCGGCCACGCCCGCCGCCGACATTTGAACCCTGGAGATGAGGATGATTTGGGAATGGGGTTGGGATCCTCTGTGGGCAGCGCGAACCCTGTTTCCCCACCTTCCGTATTTCTCATCCGTAAATTAATTTTAGAAATTATAGATTACTAAATCAAACCTTAGTAAAATTTAATAACACAAAAGGTAAATGAATTAAATACATAAACTAAAATTATTTTGCCAAAAGTATAAATTGAATTTGCCAAAAGTAGAAAGAGCGATGAGTATCATCGCGATGGAAGTTAAAAAAATAAATAAAATATAAAATAAAATAAAAATTCGACACTCAGACGACTTTGCAACTAATTTTGCGAAGAATTTTTATAATCAATGTGTATTACTTCTTTGAGATAATCTCTTCTGTCGTGAGAGGAGTTTTTGTGATACGATCCATGATTATTATATAGATAAAATATGTTTATTTATAGGTTAATTATACTGTGTACCTGAGTTGCACTTAAAATAGGGTGCACCTACTTTTAAAAACGTACATACATCTTATATATACTAATTACGAATATGCTACTATAAATAACTTTTAAAAATGAGAGACTCATTTGTGAGACGGATTATTTGCGAGACGGATGTGAGACGGGTCAACCCATCACTAAAGTATGCTTATTGTATAGTTAAAGTGTGCTTATTTGTAGTTAAAGTATGTTAATAATAAATTATATTATAACATATTAAAATCATACTTTAATGCATAATTCAGCATACTCTCGAAAGCATACTTTAACAACTATTTAACATACTTTATCTATACAATAAACATACTTTAGTGATGGGTCGACCCGTTTCACAAGAGACTTTGTCTTTAAAAATATGAGGTGTCGTAACGTGATTAATTATCGTATTTTTTATTTTAATTTCATATAGTGTATAATCTTTCTACTTTTATTTATTTATTTATTACTATTATATTATTCATGTATATTTATCAATTAAATACCACATTTAATTATATAAATTTTTATTAGTTATGAATAGATAATTAATACCATATATTAATATTAATCCATTTTAAAATCCATGGTATTGAAAATTCAATAAAAAAGAAACAAGATGATATTCCTTCTACAAAAAGATTTGACTCTTGTTCTTTTAATAATCTGGGAGAAACTTCTACCCATTTATCAAAAACTTCCTTGATATGATCTGGAAGAATATTTGGTGTTGCACCAAAATAATAAAACCAGTTTATAAACCAGTAAGGAATGTTCTTGTTATAAACATTTGAACATATTTTAACAAACCATGTATGTTTATGTTTGTCATTTTCATAAAACATAAACATTTTAAATGAGTCAATATAATCCCAGTAATTATATTTCATTACTGCTTCAGTTTCATTATTAACAACTTCTCTTTCTCTGAATGGTGAGATACCCCATTCTTTTAAGGATATAACCTTTTTTATAATAATTTTGCTAAAGTTATAAACTTTAGGATTTGTCCCATGAAAATGTTGTATATCACAAGAACTACTTTGCATGAGAATATGTTCATAATATCCTCTTAATTTATAAGTTCTAAAGGGAATATTATTATTATCAATATATCTTTGTATTAAATCCCATGGATTATCAATCCATTCCATATCTTCCTTTTCTAAAAGAAATACTCCCTCCGTCCCACGTATTTTTACCCACTTTCCATTTTGGGGTGTCCCACGTATTTTTACCCATTCCATTTTTGGCAAAAATACATAATATTTTATTACCTACTTTTTACAATCCCAACAACTTTAACTACTTTTTTACACTTTATTCATCATTCCCAACAACTTTATTCACTTTTTCTTTTTAAATTACTAATTTATCCCTACTTTCTCTTACATTATATATTAAAAAAATAAAACGTCTTAATCTCCGTGCCCGTACAAATGGGTAAAAATACCCGGGACGGAGGGAGTATGATTTCTCTGTTTTCTTTTTTATAGAATCCTATATCAGATTCATCTTTTTCCACAATCTTGGAATAAGTAGGTATATTAACCTGTTTTTCATTTCCAGTATTACTGGACGATGATTCATCAACCTTTTTGGATTGTAACCATGCTTCATATTCAGCATAATCTCCTTGTAACATATTCATTGTTACAAGTTTTTTATTTCCCTGTTGAAGTATAACTTCAGAGATTTTATCTTTGCCTTTTCCTGTTTTAGGAGTATTAGGAGAATATGATCCTCTACCTCCTGAATAATTTTGATATGGTGGTGGTCCTCTTCCACCTCTTCCTCCTCTATAAGAGGAAGATCCTCCACCTCGAGTGCTCATATCTGTAATAATCATGAATAAGAATTTATGAGATATATTCTCTAGTTAAAAAATCTGGAAGATTATTATCTTCTCCTTTTTTATAAACAATATTAAAATCAAATGGGGCTAAATGAGCCTGCCATCTAGCAAACATCTGTTTTGACACATCATATTTAAAATCTTTATTAAACATAAATCTAGCTGCATTGCAGTCTGTAATAATAATAAATTTTTTATTATATAAATCATCTTAAAATTTTAAAACACTTTTAACAATAGCAAGTATCTCTTTAGCTATTGTTGCATAATTCTTCTGAGCATTATTTCATTTTCCTGAATGGAACCTTACTAAATGTTTTTGTTTATTAACAGGGTCTATTTGGGTGAGTATACACCATAGCCTATCTCTGATGCATCTGTTTCTATAAATTTATTCAAATTTGGGTTACTAATCATTAAGCATGGTAATGATTTAACCTTAGATTTAATCTTTTTAACTGCATCTGTATGACTATTAGTCCAAGCCTTAGGGTTTTTCTTTAACCTATCATATAAAATAGTTGTATCTCTAGCCAAATTATGATAATAAGGAGCAATATAATTAAGACTCCCTAAAAATCTTTGTAATTGAGTTTTGTCTGTTATTACATCAGGAAATTTATTAGCAAAGTCTATACTTCTATTAATAGGATGTAATACCCGGAAAATTCTTTATTTTATAATTTGTATTTTACGCATTTTTATAATTATGTGGTAATTATTTCTATATTTTATTTACATTTTATTTGAGACATCCGTGATAATAATGGTGACAATATATGAAATACATGTGTGCATAAATATTTACGTGTATTAATTTGAATAATAATAATAATATATAATAATAATAATAATAATAATAATAATAAAAAAAAAATTGAAAGTCAAAAGTTGCTGCCTACTTTGATGATTGATGGGCAATTATGAATTGATTTTGAATGGTACACGTATTTGCAAGCTTAATTAAAAAAAAAGAAAAGAAGATGGGGACGGTTGATGCATGATTAATTTCAAAGTCATTGCCAACATTGATATTACATAAGGGGCTTTGCATCCTTGATTTTTTTTTACGAACTATGGCAAAGTGGTAGGGATCCCGCAACGTTAACAGTTTTTAAAATAAAAGAGACCAATTAGTAGATTAGGAAATAAAAGCATTTTCATGCATTGTCATGCATGATTTCTATTTACTGAGATTTTTGTCTCATTAGTTTATGCATTGTAGGTGAGTTGCGCAGCGGAAGCGTGGTTGGGTACCGTCAGATCCTGAGAGTTGTATACATGGATGACGACCTGTTGGCCGGGCCGGTGTAATGAACTGTTGTATTGTATAAAAGTGAAGGAAAATGAATATTTATTATTGTCTATTATTGGTGGTGAAAAAGTGGGGCGTGACAGAATGATATCAGAGCACGGTCATGGTCCTGTAGACTGTCCATGTATACAATCTCGGTATCTTTGGTACACCACCAGACCAGTAAGTTCTATGATATATTAAATATGTGATTTTGTATTAACATAATTATGGTCTCATTTATGTCATATGTGATGATTATAAAATGTTGAAGTAGAGTGGGATTAAATTTCGAGGACGAAATTCTTATAAGGTGGGGAGATTGTAATACCCGAAAAATTCTTTATTTTATAATTTGTATTTTACGCATTTTTATAATTATGTGGTAATTATTTCTATATTTTATTTATATTTTATTTGAGACATCCGTGATAATAATGGTGATAATATATGAAATATATGTGTGCATAAATATTTACGTGTATTAATTTGAATTATAATAATAATATATAATAATAATAATAAAAAAAAATTGAAAGTCAAAAGTTGCTGCCTACTTTGATGATTGATGGGCAATTATGAATTGATTTTGAATGGTACACGTATTTGCAAGCTTAATTAAAAAAAAAAAAGAAAAGGAGATGTGGACGGTTGATGCATGATTGATTTCAAAGTCATTGCCAACATTGATATTACGTAAGGGGCTTTGCATCCTTGATTTTTTTTTATGAACTATGGCAAAGTGGTGGGGATCCCGCAACGTTAACAATTTTTAAAATAAAAGAGACCAATTAGTAGATTAGGAAATAAAAGCATTTTCATGCATTGTCATGCATGATTTCTATTTACTGAGATTTTTGTCTCATTAGTTTATGCATTGTAGGTGAGTTGCGCAGCGGAAGCGTGGTTGGGTACCGTCAGATCCTGAGAGTTGTATACATGGATGACGACCTGTTGGCCGGGCCGGTGTAATGAACTGTTGTATTGTATAAAAGTGAAGGAAAATAAATATTTATTATTGTCTATTATTGGTGGTGAAAAAGTGGGGCGTGACAGAATGATATCAGAGCACGATCATGGTCCTGTAGACTGTCCATGTATACAATCTCGGTATCTTTGGTACACCACCAGACCAGTAAGTTCTATGATATATTAAATATGTGATTTTGTATTAACATAATTATGGTCTCATTTATGTCATATGTGATGATTATAAAATGTTGAAGTAGAGTGAGATTAAATTTCGAGGACGAAATTCTTATAAGGTGGGGAGATTGTAATACCCGAAAAATTCTTTATTTTATAATTTGTATTTTACGCATTTTTATAATTATGTGGTAATTATTTCTATATTTTATTTATATTTTATTTGAGACATCCGTGATAATAATGGTGATAATATATGAAATATATGTGTGCATAAATATTTACCTGTATTAATTTGAATTATAATAATAATATATAATAATAATAATAAAAAAAAATTGAAAGTCAAAAGTTGCTGCCTACTTTGATGATTGATGGGCAATTATGAATTGATTTTGAATGGTACACGTATTTGCAAGCTTAATTAAAAAAAAAAGAAAAGGAGATGTGGACGGTTGATGCATGATTGATTTCAAAGTCATTGCCAACATTGATATTACGTAAGGGGCTTTGCATCCTTGATTTTTTTTTATGAACTATGGCAAAGTGGTGGGGATCCCGCAACGTTAATAATTTTTAAAATAAAAGAGACCAATTAGTAGATTAGGAAATAAAAGCATTTTCATGCATTCTTATGCATGATTTCTATTTACTGAGATTTTTGTCTCATTAGTTTATGCATTGTAGGTGAGTTGCGCAGCGGAAGCGTGGTTGGGTACCGTCAGATCCTGAGAGTTGTATACATGGATGACGACCTGTTGGCCGGGCCGGTGTAATGAACTGTTGTATTGTATAAAAGTGAAGGAAAATAAATATTTATTATTGTCTATTATTGGTGGTGAAAAAGTGGGGCGTGACAGAATGATATCAGAGCACGGTCATGGTCCTGTAGACTGTCCATGTATACAATCTCGGTATCTTTGGTACACCACCAGACCAGTAAGTTCTATGATATATTAAATATGTGATTTTGTATTAACATAATTATGGTCTCATTTATGTCATATGTGATGATTATAAAATGTTGAAGTAGAGTGGGATTAAATTTCGAGGACGAAATTCTTATAAGGTGGGGAGATTGTAATACCCGAAAAATTCTTTATTTTATAATTTGTATTTTACGCATTTTTATAATTATGTGGTAATTATTTCTATATTTTATTTATATTTTATTTGAGACATCCGTGATAATAATGGTGATAATATATGAAATATATGTGTGCATAAATATTTACTTGTCTTAATTTGAATTATAATAATAATATATAATAATAATAATAATAATAATAAATTGAAAGTCAAAAGTTGCTGCCTACTTTGATGATTGATGGGCAATTATGAATTGATTTTGAATGGTACACGTATTTGCAAGCTTAATTAAAAAAAAAAGAAAAGGAGATGTGGACGGTTGATGCATGATTGATTTCAAAGTCATTGCCAACATTGATATTACGTAAGGGGCTTTGCATCCTTGATTTTTTTTTATGAACTATGGCAAAGTGGTGGGGATCCCGCAACGTTAACAATTTTTAAAATAAAAGAGATCAATTAGTAGATTAGGAAATAAAAGCATTTTCATGCATTGTCATGCATGATTTCTATTTACTGAGATTTTTGTCTCATTAGTTTATGCATTGTAGGTGAGTTGCGCAGCGGAAGCGTGGTTGGGTACCGTCAGATCCTGAGAGTTGTATACATGGATGACGACCTGTTGGCCGGGCCGGTGTAATGAACTGTTGTATTGTATAAAAGTGAAGGAAAATGAATATTTATTATTGTCTATTATTGGTGGTGAAAAAGTGGGGCGTGACATAGGAATAATATTTTCTTTTTCTATATTATGACCTAAGAATCTAATCTTAGTTTGAAATATCTCCATCTTTGGTTTTGATATAACTAAACCATTTTGAACAACTATTTGCTTAAATATACGCAAATGTTTAAAGTGCATTTCGATAGATTTAGAAAACACAAGAATATCATCAATATAAACAATAATAAACTCACTATAAGGAGTAAAAATATCATTCATAATCTTCTGAAATTCAGAAGGAGCATTTTTTAACTCAAATGGCATAACATTCCATTCATAATGACCTATTGGTACATTAAAAGCCGTTTTGTATCTATCAGATTTATTAATCTGAATTTGCCAATAGCCAGATTTTAAATCAAATTTAGAAAATATAAGGCAATCATATAACCTATCCAGCAAATTCTTTTTATTAGGAATGGGATGTCTAATCCATTTTAACACTTTATTAAGAGGTTTTTAATTAATAACTAGTCTTGGCACTCCTCTTTCAATTTCTGAATGTTTATTAACATAAAATGCAGTACATGACCACGGAGACTGTGAAGGACTTATTAAACCCTTTTGTAATAAGGAATCAATTTATTTTTTACATGACTCTAGATATTCTGAGTTCATTTTGTTGGCAATTGGATCGTGTGGTTCAAACATGATCGTTAGGATATAAGGCAAACAAATAGCAACGGAAGCATAAAAACGTTTACCGTACTTCTGGGTTGGTGTAGAGGATGAACCGTTGCAGAGAACCACCTCTCAATCTTCTGCTGTATGTCCCAAGTGTGATCCTGCTGTTGTGTGGGCAACAGTCTGCAGGATCTCTCAATCTGCTTCTCTTCCATTCTCTCACCAAAAAAGGCGCAGGAATAATCTGAGGGTTCCAAGAAGCTGAGTTCACTTATATATTGGGCTACAGCAGGGACCAGGAGGAGAAATTGGGCTGGGCCTCAGTTGAATTTAATTAACCAAGCTTACCCAAAGCTTTTAATTAAATCCAATAATAATAATATAGTCCACTAAAATATTATTACTGCACTACCCGTCCAATCCCAAAATTATGTTCTGGGCTCCTTCTTATTATAAGCCCGATAGTCTCCCCATGTTTAAGATATACAATGTCCATTAATTAATTAAGTTACTGACAACTCAAATTAATTAATATCTCATCCGAGAGTAGTACCACTCAACCTTTTTATCATGCCGGAAATTAATCCACTTGCAAGATTTACATGATAAACCTTATGAGCTCCTCAAGGGGACATCATCAACCTATAACGGACATGGATTCCTTCTACAATCAACAGCACACCATAGATACAGCACTACTTCCCAACTCACCGAGTTTGTTGATTTAATACATATAAATCTCACCCATTGATGAATCAAAGAAATACATACTGCCCTACGTGTCGAGGTTATTGTATAGGGATTAAGAGCACGAACTTCCATAATAACAGAGATCAAGTTCTTCTATAAGTCAGTATAAGTTGAACGATCTCAGGCGGTCCTGCTCAATACACACAAGTGCACTAATGTGATTCTATAGCCAAGACAAGCTAATACCAAACCACACTACAACCATACCGATAGAGAGTCCCCGTCTATCTCAGTTGTGAGCATCTGTTTATGCTTTATAAGGAAACCGATAATATGATCTTCCGCGTGTTGTCGCACAACATATTATCTACAGTATAAAGTAAATGGACTATTGCATCATGCATATAAAATAAATTATAAGATGCAATCATTTGATCAATGATTCTCATTTCAAATATTGTTATGACATTGTTCATACTAAAGCTAGACTTTTAGTATACAATCCAACAATCTCCCACTTATACTAAAAGACTATGCTGTCATGTCTTCTGTCATACATCTGATTCATACTTCCACTACACGACCATTAAAAGCTCTCGCCTTAAGGTCCTTGTAAATGGTTTACTAGATCATCATCCGATGCAATCTAGGCGACAACAACCTTCGCCTCATCATACGATTTCTCATAACAGGTGGTACTCGCGCTCCATGTGTTTAATTGCCTTATGGACTTGTGATTTCTTCAAGTTTGCAACTGCACCCATATCATCAATGTAAATTGTGATTACCTTGGGCAAACTTAGAAACACTTCGAAGTCCATCATGAAGTCTCTAGAGTCATATAGATACTTTGGCTGCCTCATAGGCTCCAATTCATCATCTTTCCATGATGGAGTCCGGAGTCTGAAATATATTTGTATATAACACTCCTCCACATTATGACTCTACTTCCTAAGATTAAACACATAACCTTTGAGGAGAATTTACTGCCGTCCAATCTGACTAAAAAATCTGAATCTACGTAATCCACAAGAAGCAGTGAATCTGTTTAGTAAATCCACATATAATTTCCAGTCCTTCTCAGGCACTTTATATATGTCTTACTACAGTTCATCATTCTTGTTCCGGGTTACGTTGATACCTTCTGTTCATGCGTTCAGCAACACAGATATCCAACTTCGTTCATAGCATTCTTTAGATTAAGCTTTCTTATTCGCCGAAGCATAAGGAACCGCTTTCATCTACTATATCTTCTTCTTGTGTCTCAAAGACACATTCACTTAGATAAATTTACATGCTAAACGAGTATGGACTGTATCATTTTATGAAACTTGAGATAAGCATAACATCCTTTCTTGTGATCCGTATTATCGTGATCAAAAGGATGTATTTTGCCTTTCTTAAGTCCTTCATCACTACCGCTTTATTAACCGTACCCATACGCCCGATAATACTCTTTTATTGTCTCCAATGAGCAAGATACTATCTACGTATAGTACAAGAAACACCACCACGTTTCCGTCACTCTTTACAACACACAAGACTCATCCGCTCATTGATTTAAATCCATGCCACTGGATTATCTAATCAAAACAGATGCTTCACAATCTTAAAGCTCGCTTTAGTCCATCGCTGGACACTATTAAGCTTACTATCAAAATGCTATTAGTACTTTGCAATGAATTACTCTGGTTGCTTCACATAGATGTTTTCCTCAAGACTTTCAATCAGGAAAGTTGTCTTGACATCTATTTGCTATCCCTCATAATTTAATATGAGCAGCAATAAATAAAAGAATCCGGATCAACATAAGCATAGCTACCAGCGAACATGTTTGCTCATAATCGAACCATTTCTTTCTGAGTACATCTTTTCGCAACAAGCTTTGCTTCCAAGATTTTCACCTTTCCGTATGATCCTCTTTTATTTCCCTTGACCACTTGCAATGGCTTTTACATCATTTAGTGGTCATACAAGTTCCCAGACTTAATATAGAATCCGTAGATTCTATTTCAACATACATTGCAACTTACTAAGATTCCGCATTTTAATCTTGTAGTGCTATGTCGTATCCGTGGGATAATACCATGTTCACTAAGGATCAAGTCTCACGACTCTCCCAAACATATATTCATGAGTTGTCACACAACCCTCCCACTACGACAAGGCACTACATGTAATTGTGTATCAGACGTGACACGCGTTGCAGTTTACCTTGTGGTATATCCTCTTGTACACTTGGTACTTATACTTAGTGTTTTCCTCTCACTTCCTTTAGAACAACTTATACATGAGCTTGTGATTTATTACATAGTCCTTTTCCAAAAATCTGGTTATTGTGTTAACAGTTACCCTTCGATCTTTTTGGACTAAATAAATCACTATCCATTTTTCTAGAATATCCCATATACAGACAAACGTTTCACGAATTACTGTATCTAGGGCATATCCATAAAATGAATTTAATTATTTCAAATAATTCATCATCTATCTAATCATAAACATAAGAGCCTAATACCTTCTACCCACCACACCATTCAGCTGGGGCATGCCCGGTATAGTCAACTTGAGATTTAATCTCAACTTCTGATCAATAGCTCCTAACTATCCCAAGAGGTATTCATCATCACGATTGAATCGTAATGATATGATATATTTTCCATGACGCTCACTGTACCAGCCTTACAATTCTTGAATTAATCCAAGAACTTAGACATGCAGTGCATCAAATAAATATATCGGTTCCCAGAATAATCTTTGAATATTCATAACCACATCTCGCCTGGATATTGTTAGGTTCGCTTGAATCAGAATGAACTAATTCCAACATATATATCTTTGGCTCTACACCCCACAGCCTTGAAAAGGCAGTTAATCATTTTTACTTCCAAGCAAGACTCGCAAGTCCGATAGTTTCCACTTCGGATAAACCTTACGGTCTATCGACTATCAACTTTTGAATCCTACTCCAGTAAAATGAACTAATCTTAGACGCCAAATGTATGTTTAGTTCATCTCCGAAGGTTCCTTTCTCTTACTAATATTAGAAGATGCATTATTAATTACTATTTATTGCATATGTGGGATGTACATGATTCAAGAGTATACACATTATCCACCAACATACTTTAACGGATTATAGCCTCATTCCTCATTTCTATGACCATGTCATTTAAATGAAATGAAGTATCCATCCGCTAATGCATAGAAACCGAAATTAAATTCTTTCTATGAAACGTATGTAAAGACAATTTCTCATAATCAATCGTTTATTGTTATCATGAGATAAATAAACAACTCCCACTGCAATGGCCACTACCTTTGTAGTTTTACCCATGTTATTAACAATCTTATCCTTACTCAGTGATAAACATTTAGTGATTCCAGTATCTACATACTTCGTGTCAGTAGATGCCATCACTAATCATGTTTAAACCATTAGTAAATAAGATATTAACCTTGTTCAGTTCATGATGAAAATTGGCTTTCTTTTGCCACATGTTTTGTTAGAAGTTTCCCACCATATACAACCTTTCGTATTTCAGGTAGAACTTGCTCAAAACATCCAGGCAAATTGTGAAGAATAAATTGATTTAGGTTTCCCTTTCAATTTCTATTCCAAGCTCTTCCAATTCATTCATCAATTTAACCATGATCTTCTGCCTTTTTAATTTACTCAAGTATCCGAAGAGTTACATGAGATCATCATATTTCTATGAACCTCTCATCTCTTCACTAGAGACTTTAATAGGCATCATGAGATGTCCTTTGTGAGAATACACATGTATTTTCTTAAGCAGTAATTTTAAAATACAAGATTCTTTTCCAATCATCTAATTTGGACAAGTAAATATAATTTCTTTTAGTTAATAATTAGTGAAATAAAACCATTTGAAATTCAGAGAATCTCAAATAAATATTCCGATCAAATCTTCGAATTTTATCCTTTTATATTATTTCCCTCAAAACAATATAAAAAAAAAATTCACCGACATCTCAAGCACCGTGAGTCTGCAAGCCACGTTAGGGTGGACGTTTACAAACCCGAACATTTACAAGAGAAGGTTTTACCCATTAATTTCATTTGTCAACCTAACTTTATGACAAAATAATTAATAGTCGGTTCCTCTTTTAGCCATGCAAATAATAGCAGTGACTCCGTTGGGGAGGATACTAATTATTCACATCTAAGTGTACACCATTATTTGATCCCAAGTCCGCTGCCCAAGCTTATGTGCCTTACTGTTAGAGAAGTACACACGCGCTCAGATAACTTTCTACAACCATCAATTATATAAGTTTGTACTAGTGAACCGCATATAAGCTCATCCGTTAGGGAGGAAGGCACTATAGCCAACGCGCAAGCCCATATGCAACACATTACAAACAATAATTATTTAAAGAAGTTTGTACCAATGATCCGTGAATAAACTCATCCGTTAGGGAGGAAGGCTCTAATGCCGACGCGCAAGTTTACTCACATCACTTACAAACCAATAATGGAGGCCGCGGGAATTTATTACCAATCCCCTCTCCCACTTAGTTATTTAATACCGAGGGTTTTAACATGCATATAATATTCCAGAATAAAATATACAACTAAGACATGCTTCTATTAACAACAATTTAAATAAATAAATTACATAGAACATGTCTTATTCATATACAACAATAATTGACAATTAAATCAATTAATCAGTTATATAACATTAATTAATTGCATAAATAGTGAATTAATTAATTCGGGCCCTAGAGCAACAAAGAAGCACAAAATGAGCAGCAGATTAAATAATTAATCAAGCCCATTTTCCATGACCCATATACTCAGCCCAAAATTAAATTAAATCCACCAAGCCCACTTGCACAAAATTAGTCCATTAATATAATTAATTTATTATGCTTGGCCCATTACTCACAATTAATTAAATTATCAGCCCAAAACCATTTTAATTAAAATTGAGCCCAATAGCCCAAAACCAAATTAAAATAAGAGCAGCCATAAGTGCAAGCCCAAGCAGCAGATAAGTCCAGCAATAAAAAATTCTGAGCCCATCATCTATAAAATAGGCCCAACAGCCCATTTACATTTAATTAAAATTGGGCCCAAAAACCAGCTGAATTAATAAAAACAACCCAGGCCCAAAACCAAATTAAATAGAATAGAGCCCAGAAACCACAGCCCATTAGCATTTTAAATAAATTGGGCCCAGAAGGGCAGCCCATTGCCAAAAATGAATCAAAGCCCAAAAGGGGCAGCCCAAAAGCTGCTGCCCTATTTGACAGCCGCCGATTCATCCGACCCTGCAGCCGATCAGACACCGCCAACGAACTGCTGCCGGCGCATCCAGGTGTCGCTGCCGCCGGCGCCGCCGCCCAGGGAGCATCAGAATCGGGCATTCAGGGCACCACGACCAGAACCAGCAGACCAATGCTCCCGGTAGCCGCCGCCGATAGCCAGCCATAGCCGCGCCGACAGTCGTCAAACATTCAAGCCCGACAGTCGCTTCCGCCTGCCACTACGCGTCGTCGCGATCTGTGCAAGGCCGCCACCGCCCAGCTCTCCGTCGATTGGACCCAATAGCAGGCCTGTTGCCTCCACCTGCCGCCGATTGCCGCCGCTTGACGACAAGACAGCTGCACGGATGGGATTCGCCACCGTTGGCGTCGCCTAAAGCCACCACCGCCCACTGTCTCCCGAACGACCTCCGTGAGGCTCGCCCGAAAGTGGGTTCGCCCGGAATCGCCAGTCTGCCTTCGCGTCGTTCATCCGCGCCCGTCATCAGAACTCACTGCTTAT
Organism: Pogostemon cablin; assembly: GCA_023678885.1. Lineage (NCBI taxonomy): Eukaryota > Viridiplantae > Streptophyta > Magnoliopsida > Lamiales > Lamiaceae > Pogostemon > Pogostemon cablin. The sequence goes on along the minus strand of CM042993.1, from coordinate 22,005,342 downwards.
CTTCACGGTAGATAGCTACCAGTAAAGACATCCACCAGCCGAGCCCCTCGCCATCCATCCAGTCGATTGTCAGCACCGGTCAGTCCCGCGTTACCTTCAGCGCCGCCGTCAGTCCGTGAGACTCCAGGTCACGCCGACGCATCGCCGTGAAGTCGTCGACGCCGCATCAATTTCGAATCACCACTCGCCGCCGTCTCATCGGATGCTTACCCACCGTGCAGGGTGAGAGTGTGTGATATAGAGTATACCGTTGACGACAGAGATTGATATGATGTGTGTATGAATGTCCAGTATAATCGTGAACAGTGTATACAATAAAAAAACACATCAAATCAAATAAACAAGTCAATTTCTGACTTCAGTTAGAACACACGAAAAAGTGCAATGAACATGTGATTAAAATCAGATTAAAACAATTAATCAAATAATCACAAACAACCCCAATCTAACGTCTCACGTTTCACCACGAAACCAACGCTCTGATACCAATTGTTGGCAATTGGATCGTGTGGTTCAAACATGATCGTTAGGATATAAGGCAAACAAATAGCAACGGAAGCATAAAAACGTTTACCGTACTTCTGGGTTGGTGTAGAGGATGAACCGTTGCAGAGAACCACCTCTCAATCTTCTGTTGTATGTCCCAAGTGTGATCCTGCTGTTGTGTGGGCAACAGTCTGCAGGATCTCTCAATCTGCTTCTCTTCCATTCTCTCACCAAAAAAGGCACATGAATAATCTGAGGGTTCCAGGAAGCTGAGTTCACTTATATATTGGGCTACAGCAGGGACCAGGAGGAGAAATTGGGTTGGGCCTCAATTGAATTTAATTAACCAAGCTTAGTCCAAAGCTTTTAATTAAATCCAATAATAATAATATAGTCCACTAAAATATTATTACTGCACTACCCGTCCAATCCCAAAATTATGTTCTGGGCTCCTTCTTATTATAAGCCCGATAGTCTCCCCATGTTTAAGATATACAATGTCCATTAATTAATTAAGTTACTGACAACTCAAATTAATTAATATCTCATCCGAGAGTAGTACCACTCAACCTTTTTATCATGCCGGAAATTAATCCACTTGCAAGATTTACATGATAAACCTTATGAGCTCCTCAAGGGGACATCATCAACCTATAACGGACATGGATTCCTTCTACAATCAACAGCACACCATAGATACAGCACTACTTCCCAACTCACCGAGTTTGTTGATTTAATACATATAAATCTCACCCATTGATGAATCAAAGAAATACATACTGCCCTACGTGTCGAGGTTATTGTATAGGGATTAAGAGCACGAACTTCCATAATAACAGAGATCAAGTTCTTCTATAAGTCAGTATAAGTTGAACGATCTCAGGCGGTCCTGCTCAATACACACAAGTGCACTAATGTGATTCTATAGCCAAGACAAGCTAATACCAAACCACACTACAACCATACCGATAGAGAGTCCCCGTCTATCTCAGTTGTGAGCATCTGTTTATACTTTATAAGGAAACCGATAATATGATCTTCCGCGTGTTGTCGCACAACATATTATCTACAGTATAAAGTAAATGGACTATTGCATCATGCATATAAAATAAATTATAAGATGCATTCATTTGATCAATGATTCTCATTTCAAATATTGTTATGACATTGTTCATACTAAAGCTAGACTTTTAGTATACAATCCAACACATTTGACATGGTCTTGCTTTTGTAGGAATATTATTATCTTTAAATGTTTTCTCATAAGGAAGTGAAACAATATGTTTCTTTCTGTCCCAAAAAGCATTAGGATGATCATTGCAAATATCTAATGCAAATTCATTTTTTAAAATGCTAATTTTATCCTGTAATCTAGGATTATTTAATTTGTCATCAATAGTGATCATACTAATTTCTTGTTTTAAGAAATTAATCTGATTTTGTTTAGCCTTGATATTATCATATAAGTTATGCAATACCTTTGTAAAAGGTTCAACAATAAATTCTAAGAAAATATTATTTCCTTTATAAGTACCAGTTATACCCTTTTTATCAATATTTTTTATAGGGTATATCATATTAATAAATGGAGTTCCAAGTATAACTTGATTATTAATATTTTTTACAAGAATAAAACTTTGTGAAATACATGTGTTATTAACACAAACATAAGCTTTAGGAAGCTTGTAATTGATCTGGAGTTTATCACCTCCTGCATGATACAAATTGTTACTTGTTTTTTCAAAGTATCGGGTAGGTATTAACCCTTCTTGAATGACATTTAAATCTGCACCGCTATCAACAAGGGCAGTAAATGTCTTCGTATAATGATTATCAATCAATAAAGATATTTTTATATACCATTTCTGGGATATCACCATTTCAATGGTAGATAAAAATTTATTATTAATAGGTATATTATCCTCAGTATTATCTAGAGGAATAGAAATATTATTCATTCTAGAATTTTCTAACTTAGTGATTCTAGATTCTTGAACAATATTTTTATTCTTTAATATTTTCATTTCTTCTTTGAGATTATTAATCTCTTTATGAAGATCTTGAAGAGATATGTCTCCTTTATTCTGATATTTATCTTTTAACTGACTCATTACTTCAGCCATATTATATGTTTTATTTTTATTCAAAATATTATTTGAAAAATTATTTTCTTCTTTATTAGAAGATGAAGCTCCATCATTAAAAGAAATTTCATCTATAATCTGTGTTTTTAATAATGGATCTTTAATCATTTTTAATAAATCAAAAATATTTTCATCAGTTAAAACATTTATAGAAACATCTGAAAATTGTGACATAATTTTATAAAATTCTGACTGGTCAATATTATTGACTTCTTTAGGACATATAAATCCTTCCTGACAAGGTTTGCATTCTTCTGATTCTAATTCAGATTCAGTAATATCTGTGTTATTAAGATTATTAATCTCTTCTTCTGATTCAGAAGTATTTGAAGAATCTGAATATGATTTCTCAGCTTCAGTTTTTTCTTCAAAATATTGCAATATAATTGCTTTAATATCATCAGGAATTTCAAGAGAATTTATTCTTTTTTTAGTCCAGCAGTATTCCTTAGTATGACCAGGTTTACCACATAATTTGCAATATCTATTCTTTTTCTTTTTAAAAAATCTATAAGGTTTTTTCTTGTCTCTTTCCTCTTTTCTTTTTTCTTTCTTTTCTTTCTGTTTAGAGGAATATTTTCTTCGTTTTTTAGGTATATAAACCTTATCTTTTTACTAGTTTTACTAGTTGAAGGATTATCAATACCAAATTGTTGACAAAATTCACCCAATTGCCTTCGCTCATTAAGGCTTTGTCTTTTAATTTGTTGATTTAGCTTTATTTCATTACATAAAGCTAATCCTTCTTGTATACAAGTGTCTATAAAAGACCCATATGTATACTGATTGTAATCAATAGAGATATTATCTCTTTTTAGCGTTTTACGCACTCTTTCAGCAAATAAGCTAGGAAGACCATCAATAAATTTTGATTTTCAATGAATGTTATTACATTCTGGAAGTTCCATAACTCTACTCAGAAAAGTGTCTTTGTACCATCTGAAATCAGACAGAGTTCTACATCTCATAGTCTGTAACAGTGTACGAATAGTATCACTATTGTCACTGAATCTACCAGTAAAATGTTCAATGATGTTGACTACAAGTGTATAAACTGCATTTTCAACAGTTACATTTTCACTAACCTGTTTGATAGTATTAAGAATGATATTACGATCATTAAGAGATAAATAATTATCCCACCAGCCTTTAAGTTGTCCAGTAAAACCAGCAACAATCATAGAAGCAATAGTCTTGTCTGTATTATTGTTGTTTTTACATATAATAGAATACATCAACATACAATGTACATTATTATAAATCTGTTTATTAAAAAAACCATCAATATTCCATTCATAAATTTTATTACCAGAATAACTGATATCAATAGTATCAGTATACTCCTCATGTAAAATATCCATAGGAGTGGGTCTTGGATAATAGAACTTATTTTGGATAGGCTTATCTGCCCATTTAGTATTAAGTTTATTAATCTAATTTTTAAAAACCTCTTTATAGTCAGATTTATTAATTAAATCAGAAAATAATTCTTTATCAAGAGTTTTTATACTAAGTTTATCAAACTTTTCTTGCAACATTTTTTTCTAATTCAAAAAGAGGTTGCATTTTGAAATTTGAAATAATTGGAGGAGGTTGGAAGCTTGGTGTAGCTTCTTTTTTATTTTCTATAATTACTTCAGATTGAATATTAAAGCTTGTAGAAGCCTTATTCTGATCTGTAATAATCATAGGTTTCTTTTCTTCTTTTTTATTAAAAGAAATGATTAAATCTAATTTTTAATGAATTGATTGAATCTGTTCACCAATAATATTAATAAACAGGTTAGTATAATTTTGATATTTAAACATAGTATTGATATGATCACACGTAACTGTAATTGTATTATCTTCTAATAGTTTAGCAAATGCAAGGAAATTTTGAACTTTTCCTTCTTTTTCAATATAAAATGATTGACATTGGGGAGGATATAATCCTGTAGTACTCATACCATTCTGAAAATTATAATTTCTTTCAATAACAGAGATATAACTTTTGACATACGTGTTCATAAACCATGCAACAAATGGAATTAGAACATTTTTTTCTTCACAGATTTTATAAAACTCATTTTGAAAAATCATAGTTTCTTCTTGAGTGAAATTTTCAAAAAACCATTTTCTAAAAGGAATATAACCTTCATTAAAGAATTCATCAGAAATAATTTTTTTGGCCTGAGAACCAGTTGAAAAATCTATTTTTTTAAATAAATCAATCCAATCCATAAATTAAAATGTAAAATTCATATCCGACATAGTCGGTCCTTCATCACTATTGTGAGTTTTTACAATATTATTCTTATTAATAAATAACTTCTCATTTATAGGAGTAAATACAGCAGTATTTTCTCTTATTTGAGAAGTTGAAGCCCTAGCCGATTCGACTATGTAATCAATTGGAGAAATATAACTCATAACTGATTGACTCTTATTAAGAGTATTGTCAAACTGTATATTAACAGTTCCTTCCATATCTTGAATAATATCAATCATATTGGACTGATCTTGTACTTGTGTATGAACAGGTACCTCATTTTCGATAGTCCAATTATCTGGAAATTTTATTTCTTCTCATTTAATTGGTCTACGAGTCATAATATTAGATTTATTGAAATTTGTTTCAATAATTATTGTCTCATTTAATGATTTATCCATTATTTCACATTGAGGATTCAATGTAATTAATGGTTTATAATATATTCTGTAACAGATAGATATTACTTCTATTCCCTGAATATAATTATAACCATTTGTTTTAACATTTAATGTTAAAGCATCAAGTATATTAACATCAGACAATGATAATTGTAAATTTGGATAAACATTGAAATAAACAGGACCATTGGTCAAACTGGATTCTATGATACCCATCAAAGATTGTTTCCAATTTAAATTTCTTCCATCACGTAAAGCTGCTATGAAACTTTCTGGAAGACCTTTTAATGTTAAGAGTTTAAATGCAATTTGCACTAAACCTATATGAAGGAATTTATGAGTATGTCTATACATACTTGTATCTTTTTCAGATAATAATCTGATTCTCATTTCATTATTATTAAGAGATATTGATTCCTCAGTAGTTTTAACTACTTGTCTGAGACTAATTATATCAAAAGTCCCTATTTTATATATCATTCTGGGATTAATCTTAGGAATAATCCACTTATTAAGCAAATCTAAATTCTGAGGTATATCATACTCTTGACACATAGTATTTTTGATACTATAATCATTATTCTTAAATATGTTCATGATATTCATAATAAAGATGTGTTAATTCAATAACATACTAGTTACCATATCCATAGCTCTAATACCATTTCTATCCTGGATATTGATTAAAAGGAAGCCCATTTACCAAAATCATAATTACTATAGTCTAGTAAGGAATTTTACAGACTTAACTATAGACTGTCAACTTTATACTAGATTATACTTAAAATAAAACCGCACCTAAGCATGCCCTAAACGTTTTCATAAAGCGGGACTTACATACTAGTGCCAACATATTTCAATAATAATCTAAGCACAAGGCCTGTCTATTAAATCTAACCTTATTAAATTATAGTTAATAATGATCTTAATGTATAGACTAACATTTTAAAAATATCATAAATAGGAATGTTATTATATATACCAATATTGGAATACCTTGTCTTAATAGGACATTTCATGTAAAATTCTGGGATAAGATGTTCGAAATTGATCCAAAAACACAAAAGGTAAGAGGAGATGAAACTTTCTGTCTTATAGATAATAAAGTTTCAGAATATGAACAACAGCAGAGATTAATACAGTCTCCCTCTCCATTTGATTTTATAATCAAAAAATAAAAAATGAAGTCAGAAAACCTGACCAAAGAACAGATGATATCGGCTTACATTGATGAAGTAAAAAGAGACTTATTGTCTCATTTTGATGAAGAAATGAAAAGGTGGATCAATAGCCTCTGATAATATGCAGGATGCACAAGATCCTAATGAAATGAATATAGATGATATCTTTGCAGCAGTAACTGATACACTGGTAGAAAGATTGTTATCAGAAAAGGAAAAATCTTCCGATAAATCAATAAATTCAGAAAAATAAACCAAAATTGAAGATGACGTCAGTGCTTACATCAAAAATAGTGAAGATGATGTCATTGCTCACGTCATCTACAGGAAAGCAGCCGGACAATATACTGTTCATAAACAGTAATATTACTATTCACTTTTGACTTTTATAAAGTCTACTGTACATTTATGCGGTTTTCACTGTTGGGACGCATTTTCGTTTTGTATATATAGGATTGCCATTTTTATTTTTAGGCATCGATTAGAAAACACCTCTCTCTGATCATAAGCTTGTAGCTCATGTGTTGAGCATTTTCTTTCTATCTTGTAAAATAAATTTTGTAATAGACTTGAAGAAGCAATAAAATATTGTAAGTATTTTTAAGTATTTACCGTTATTATTATTTAAAATTTTATTTAATAATGTTCATGGTTAGCCTTATAGGCTAAACCAATATGTGTTAATCCATAACTACTAGTTACTGTTTACATGGTTATAATAACATTCCTATTTATGATATTTTTAAAATGTTAGTCTATACATTAAGATCATTATTAACTATAATTTAATAAGGTTAGATTTAATAGACAGGCCTTGTACTTAGATTATTATTGAAATATGTTGGCACTAGTCTGTAAGTCCCGCTTTATGAAAATGTTTAGGGCATGCTTAGGTGCGATTTTATTTTAAGTATAATCTAGTATAAAATTGTCAGTCTATAGTTAAGTCCGTAAAATTCCTTACTAGACTATAGTAATTATGATTTTGGTAAATGGGCTTCCTTTTAGTCAATATCCATGATAGAGATGTATTATATTATTCATGTATATTTATCAATTAAATACCACATTTAATTTTATAAATTTTTATTAGTTATGAATAGATAATTAATACCATGTATTAATATTATTATTATTATTATTATTATTATTATATATTTTCAAATTAAATTACAGCTTTAATCATATTTTTTTATTGGTTAAGAATAAATATTTTTATTTATTATTTTAATATTACATATAATTTTTTTATTTTTTTTATGGGTGAGTCTTGTGCGAGACCGTCTCACGGATCTTATTACGTGAGACGGACTATCCATCACTCAATTAATATAATATTAAAAAAAACAAATAAAGGAAAAAGCCGCTGAGGCCGGTCACCCGTGCGCACTTCTCGGCTACCGAAGCTATTCATGAACATGACCCTATGCAATTAATTAAGGTAATTAAGGGTGATGTATTTTTCCTTTTCTTTATAAAATTTAAAATCATTAATTTTATTAATTATTAAAATTACAAGTAATATTAAAGTATTATGTGATCATTAAATTAAAAAAATTGAAAGTGATAGTGGAAATTTTAAAAGTGATACTTATAAAAAAGAAAAAGAAAAAAAAAGTTATATACTACTCCACTTATTATTGAGCAATTTTATGAAAATTTTATAAATTAATAAGTGATAATATTTTTAATAAAAATTAATATGTGAATATGAAAAAGTGATACTCGACTAATTAAATTATTTTATAAATAATTTGTTAGAAAGACAAAAAATTATAAAAATTTCAATCAAAAGTGACACTTGATTAATGAGAAGTGATACACATCCAATTAAATTATTTAAGAAAATCTTATATGAAAATTAAAAATTGATAATATTTTTAATAAAAAGTGATATTTAATTAAAAAAGGTTGATAAATGTTCAATTAAATTATTTAATATGTTTTATCAAAAATAAAAAGTGATAATATTTTTAATGAAAAGTGATACCTGATAAAAGAAAAGGTGATAATCATTTAAATAAACTTTTCATGAATTATTAGTATAATAAATAAAAAGTAAAGTTATTATTATTATTTTTTAATTATATACTCCATTTGACACTTTACATTAATGGTGTTCCTAAAAAATATTTTCTTACTTTTATTACAAATAATAATGGGTTGGTCTTACCTTAGATCATCTTAGACAATTTTATACTTTTTAAAATAATTATCACTATCGCCATAAAACATTATCACTTTTGGTGTAATATGTTATCACTTTTCATTTACATTATAAATTGTTAATAAAATAACATTATCACTTTTCATTTATTTAGTATCACTTTTTTATTATATATAAGTTATCACTTTTTATCTATACTCACACAAGTCTTTGCCAATAATAATATAGATGTAATAAACTATTATTTTAATAAATTAATAAAACAAGCCCTACTGAATTGTGAAAAAAAAAAACAAAAAACAAAAAAAAAAACAAAAAAGAATTAATTAAATTGGGTGACCTTACGTGTAGCAGGCTAGCAGCTAATCAAGTAGCAAGTTCGCTGCATACCCGCGACTTTCCATCCGGCTTATACTTGACTCGTCTTACGGGATGGGATCCGTGAGATGGTCTCGTACAAATTTTTTCCATTAAATTATTATAATATGTATTTAATATTGAATTATCTAATTAATTTTCTTATAAAATATGATTAATTATTACTATATACACACTTTATACCCCTAATTACTATTATGTACATTAATTTAAAATAATAATTATTATATATAAAATATTAAAGTAAAATACCAAATATACCCCTAAATCCATACACTTTTAAACCACCAACCTCACCCCTCACCCACCACCGTTGACCGGCAGTTGACCGGTGTTGACCGCCCGTTGATCGACAGTTGACCGGCGTTGACCGATTGTTGACCTACGTTGGCCGGCCGTTACCCGTCAGTTGACCGGCCGTTGAACGCCGCCGCCGGAGCTCCGCCGGACCACCACATTTTTTTGCTGCACACACTTTTTTCTACTGCACATACCTTGCTGCACACGAACACTTGCTGCACATAACATTTATGTGCAGCACATTTATAGAGGTAATATTAGAATATCACTATATATTTTTGTAGTTAGTAGTAATATTTTTGTATGTTTGTATCTCATAGTAATTAAGGATTTTTTTGTGTACCTAATAGTAATCCTCCCTAGATTAATTACTACTAGGTACACACTTTATACCCTAATTACTACTGTTGGATTGTATACTAAAAGTCTAGTCTTTAGTATGAACAATGTTATAACAATTATTTTGAAATGAGAATCATATGATCAAATGATTGCATCTTATAATTTATTTATATGCATGATGCAATAGTCCATTTACTTTATACTGTAGATAATATGTTGTGCGACAACACGCGGAAGATCATATTATCGGTTTTCTTATAAAGTATAAATTGATGCTCACAACTGAGATAGACGGGGACTCTCTATCGGTATGGTTGTAGTGTGATTTGGTATTAGTTTGTCTTAACTATAAAATCACATTAGTATGCTTTATGTATATTGAGTAGGATCACCTGAGATCGTTCGTCTTATACTGACTATATAGAAGGACTTGATCTCTGTTATTATGGAAGTTCGTGCTCTTAATCCCTATACAAGAACCTCGACACGCAGGACAGTATGTATTTTTTTGATTCATCAATGGGTGAGATTTATATGTATTAAATCAACAAACTCGGTGAGTTGGGAAGTGTTGTCTCTATGGTGTGCTGTTGATTGTAGAAGGAATCCATGTCCGTTATAGGTTGATAATGTCCCCTTGAGGAGCTCATAAGGTTTATCATGTAAATCTTGCAAGTAGATTAATTTCCGACATGATAAAAAGGTTGAGTGATACTACTCTCGGATGAGATATTAATTAATTTGAGTTGTCAGTAACTTAATTAATTAATTGACATTGTATATCTTAAACATGGGAGACTTCGGGCTCATAATAAGGAGCCCAAAACGTAATTTTGGGTTGGAGTGGTAGTGCAGTAATGTTAATTTAGTGGACTTTATTATTATTATTGGGTTAAATATAAGCTTTGGGCTAAGCTTGGGTATTTAATCCAATGGAGGCCCAACTCCAAATCTTCTCCTGATCCCTGCTGTAGCCCAGTATATAAGTGAACTCAGCTTCTTGGAACCCTAAGATTTCCTGCGCATCTTTTGGTGTGAGAAGGGAAAGAAGCAGATTGAGAGATCCTGCAGACTGTTGCCCACACAACAGCAGGATCACAGCAGGATCACACTTGGGACATACAGTAGAAGATCAGAGGTAGTTCTCTGCAGTTCATCCTCTACACCAACCCAGAAGTACGGTAAACATTGATTTATGCTTCCACTGTTACCGTTTATTTGATTCCCTAACGATCACGTTTGAACCACACGATCCAATTGCCAACAATTGGTATCAGAGCGTTGGTTTCATGGTAAAACGTGAGACGTTAGGTAGGATTTTCGTGCCTTATGTGTGTTTGTTGAAATAGTTAGGGTTTGTAAGTTTCAATTATATGAAAATCCTACGTGCTTCTTGTGCTATATATTATCTTGTTCGTGGACATCACACACACGTTGTATGATGACGGAGAATGTGAGATACATGGTTTGAACATGGCGTTAACAAAAAAATAATAATAATAACGTCTGTTCATCACAAACACAGACGGCTGCGAGGCGTCGTCGAAGGCTGGTGTAAAATCAAAGAAGAACGACCTGGACAGAGAACTGCACTAGCGGTGCTGATGAAAGGGCAGTCTACGATTGGGTCTAATGCTGCAGTCGATCGGGACTGACTGCAGGCTAAAGATGGTGATCGACGGACAGAGGCAAAGCAACTGGAGGTTGTCAGCACCGTCGGTCTGCAGCGGCGACGCTCCTGAGCGTGTTCACGAAGCCTGGGAGGGGACGAGTCTACGACGAGCTGCACGAATAAGCCAACATGACAACACGTTCCGACTGGGCCTCAGCGCGTCTCCAGGCGAGTCGACTGATGATGAGAGCAGAACGGGTGGCGGGCGGCGGCGGACGTGGGAAGCTGCGTTCCAGGCGGGTCCCCTGACGATTCGGGTGCATTTTTCGTTGGCCATGGAGCGTCTGAAGCAGTTTTCCATCTGATCTGCTGCTTCTGTCGACTGGGCCTGGAAAGTGGCGTGGCAAGGCAAAGGCTCCACTTCTCTTTGCTGCCGGCGTGACTGGGAAACCTGATGATGTTGCCGGCGTGACTCACAGATGGTGGTACCAGCAATAGCAATGGAGAGGCATGGGCGGCCGGCGAGAATGGTGGGCAGACGTGCCGACTATGGTAGGCTGACGGCACGATCGCCGTGGGTAGCGGGCACCAAGTCGTGGCGGTGAATGCTCGGCGCCTGTGATAGCTTCGCGGATGTCTTCTTGTTGCAGCTGGCAGGATAGGGCAGCGCTATGTACCCAGTTGATTTCCTTATTTGATATTGGGCCGTGCAGGATGGGGATTGATAAAGGGTTGGCCCAATTTTATTAATATGGTTTCATTGGGCTGCTGGGCCATTTAATTAATTGTGGGAATAGTGTTGGGCCAGATTTTAAAATGGGCTGGATTTTCATGCAAAAATAGGCAGGGTAAATGGGCATAATTAATTTATTAATGGGCTGCTCATTTTATGCTATTGATGCTTGGGTCAGCTGGGCCCATTTAATTGATCCAATTTATTATGCAATTAATTATGATATATAATTGATTTAATTATTTTACTTGACAATTAATTGTTATATATGGTGGCATGTTCTATGTAATTTTATTTTTTTTAAATTACTGATTAATAGAAGCATGCTACAATATATATTTTATTACTGAATATTATATGCATGTTTAAAACTCTCGGTATTAAATAACTAAGTGGGAGAGGGGATTGGTAATTAATTCCCGCGGCCTCCATTATTGATTTGTTAGTGATGTGAATAGACTTGCGCGTCGGCATTAGAGCCTTCCTCCCCATCGGATGAGTTTATTCATGGATTGGTGGAACAGACTTCATTAAATAATTACGTTTGTAATGTGATGCATATGAACTTGTGCGTTTGCATAGACCTTCCTCCCTATCAGATGAGTTTATATGCGGTTCACTGGTACAAACTTGTAATTGATGAGTGTAGGAAGTTACCTGAGCGCGTGTGTACTTCTCTATCTGTAAGGCACATAAGCTTGCGCAATGGACTTGGGGTTAAATAATAGTGTACACTTAGATGCAAATAATAAGTATCCTCCCCATCGGAGTCACTGTTTTTATTTGCATGGCCAAAGTGGAACCGACTATTAATTATTTTATCATAAAGTTAGGTTGACAAATGAAATTAATGGGTAAAACATTCTCTTGTAAATGTTCGGGTTTGTAAACGTCCACACTATCGTGGCTTGCAGACTCACGGTGCTTGAGATGTCGGTGAATTTTATTTTATATTGTTTTGAGGAATAAATATAAAAGAATAAAATTCAAAGATTTGATCAGTAAATTTATTGGTGATTCTCTGAATTTCGAATGATTTTATTTCACTTAGTATTTACTAAAAGAAATTATATTTACTGGTCCAAAATTAGTTGATTAGAAAAGAATCTTGATTTTGAATTTTACTGCTTAAGAAAATAAAAATGTGTTCTCACTAAGAAAGTCTCATGATACCTATTAAACTCTCTAGTGAAGAGATGAAAGGTTCATAGAAGTATGATGGTCTCATGTAACTCTTCACATACTTGAGTAATTTAAAAGGTGGTAGGTCATGATAGAATTTGATGAATGAATTGGAAATACATGGAATAGAAGTTGAAAGGGAAACCTAAGTCAATTTTATTCTCCATAATTGCCTAAATGTTTTTGAGTAAGTTCCACCTGAATTACAAGAGGATGTCTATGGTGGGTAACTTCTGACAAAACATGTGGCAAAGGAAAGCCATTTTCATCATAATGTGACAAGTTTAATATCTTAATCATTAGTTGTTTAAACATGATTAGTGGTGGGATCTACTGACACGAAGTGTGTAGATACTGGAATCACTAAATGTTTATCACTAAGTAAGGATAAGATTGTTATGATATGGGTAAAACTACAAAGGTAGTGGCTATTGCAGTGGGAGTTGTTTATCTATCTTATGATAGGAATAAACGATTGATTATGAGAAATTATCTTTACGTACGTTTTCATAGAAAGAATTTGATTTTGATTTCTATGCATTAACGGATGGATATTTCATATCATTTAAATGACACGGTCATAGTGATGAGAAATGGGGCTATAATATGTTATAGTACGGTGGATAATAAGTAAACTCTTAAATCATGGTTATCCCACAGATACAACAAATAGTTATTAATAATGCATCTTCTAATATTAGTAAGAGAGAGAAACCTTCGAGATGAACTAAACATACATTTGGCGTCTAAGATTAGTTCATTTTACTTGAGTAGGATTCAAAAGTTGATAGCCGATGGACCGTAAGGTTTATCTGAAGTGGAAACTATCAAACTTGTGAGCCTTGCTTAAAAGTAAAAATGATTAACTGCCTTTCCAAGGCAGTGGGGTGAAGAGCCAAAGATATATATGTTGGAATTAGTTCATTCTGATTCAAGCAAACCTAATATTATCCAGGCGAGAGGTGGTTATGAATATTCAAAGATTATTCTAAATAACGATATATTTATTTGATGCACTGCATGTCTAAGTTCTTTGAATAATTCAAAAATTGAAAGGCTGATACAGTGAAGAGTCATGGAAATATATCAAATCATTACGATTCAATCGTGATGGTGAATACCTCTTAAGATAGCTGGGAGCTATTAATCAGAAGTTGAGATTAAATCTCATGTAGTCTACACCGGGCATGCCCCAGCTGAATAGTGTGGTGGATAGAAGGTGTAAGTCTCTTATGGTAATGATTAGATAGATGAAGAATTATTTGGAATAATTAAATTCATTTTATGGATATGCCCTAGATACAGTAATTCATAAAATATTTTGTGTGTTTGTGGGACATCCTAGAAAAATAAAGGGTGTTATTTAGTCCAAAAGATCGAAGGGTGATTGTTAACACAAACACTAGATTTTTGGAAAAGGAATATGTAATAAATCACAAACCCATGTATAAGTTGTTATAAAGGAAGTGAGAGAGAAAACACTAAGTATTACCACCAAGTGTACGAGAGGATATACCACAAGGTAAACTGCAACACGTGTCACATCTGATATACAATTAAATGTCTTGTCATAGTGGGAGGGTTGTTCAACTACCCGTTAGATATGTGTTTTGGGAGAGTCGTGAGACTTGGTCCCTATTAAACATGGTATTATCCCACGGATACGACGAAGCGCTACAAGATTAAAATGCGAAATCTTAGTAAGATGCAATGAATATTCAGAAAGAATCTACGAATTCTATATTTAGTCTGGGAGCTTAAAGGACCACTGAATGGTGTAAAAGCCATTGCAAGTGGTCATAGAAAATAAAAGAGGATCATACGGAAAGGTGAAAACCTTGGAATCAAAGCTTGTTGCGAAATGGTGTACTCAGAAAGAAATGGTTCGATTATGAGGAAACATGTTCGCTGGTAGCTATGTTTAAGTTGATCCGAATTCTTTTATTTATTGCTCCTCATATTGAACTATGAGGAACAGCAAATAGATGTCAAGACAACTTTCCTGATGGAAGTCTTGAGGAAAACATCTATGTGAAGCAACCAGTGTGATTCATTACAAAGTGCTAATAGCATTTTGATAGTAAGCTTAAAAGTGTCTAGCAATGGACTAAAGCAAGTTTTGAGATCGTGAAGCATCTGTTTTGATTAAGTAATCCAGTGGCATGGATTTAAATCAATGAGCGGCTGAGTCTTTAGTATGAACAATGTTATAACAATTATTTTGAAATGAGAATCATATGATCAAATGATTGCATCTTATAATTTATTTATATGCATGATGCAATAGTCCATTTACTTTATACTGTAGATAATATGTTGTGCGACAACACGCGGAAGATAATATTATCGATTTTCTTATAAAGTATAAACATATGTTCACAACCGAGATAGACGGGGACTCTCTATCGGTATGGTTGTAGTGTGATTTGGTATTAGTTTGTCTTGACTATAAAATTACATTAGTATGCTTTGTGTATATTGAGTAGGATCACCTGAGATCGTTCGTCTTATACTGACTATATAGAAGGACTTGATCTGTGTTATTATGGAAATTCGTGCTCTTAATCCCTATACAATAACCTCGACACGTAGGGCAGTATGTATTTCTTTGATTCATCAATGGGTGAGATTTATATGTATTAAATCAACAAACTCGGTGAGTTGGGAAGTAGCGCTGTCTCTATGGTGTGCTGTTGATTGTAGAAGGAATCCATGTCCGTTATAAGTTGATAATGTCCCCTTGAGGAGCTCATAAGATTTATCATGTAAATCTTGCAAGTGGATTAATTTCCGACATGATAAAAAGGTTGAGTGGTACTACTCTCGGATGAGATATTAATTAATTTGAGTTGTCAGTAACTTAATTAATTAATGGGCATTGTATATCTTAAACATAGGGAGACTTCGGGCTCATAATAAGGAGCCCAAAACGTAATTTTGGGTTGGAGTGGTAGTGCAGTAATATTAATTTAGTGGACTTTATTATTATTATTGGGTTAAATATAAGCTTTGGGCTAAGCTTGGATATTTAATCCAATGGAGGCCCAACTCCAATTCTCCTCCTAATCCCTGCTGTAGCCCAGTATATAAGTGAACTCAACTTCTTGGAACCCTAAGATTTCCTGCGTATCTTTTGGTGTGAGAAAGGAAAGAAGCAGATTGAGAGATCCTGCAGACTGTTGCCCACACAACAGCAGGATCACACTTGGGACATACAGTAGAAGATCAGAGGTAGTTCTCTGCAGTTCATCCTCTACACCAACCCAGAAGTACGGTAAACATTTATTTATGCTTCCGCTGTTACCGTTTATTTGATTCCCTAATGATCACGTTTGAACCACATGATCCAATTGCCAACAACTACTAAGTACAATGATTTAAAATAATTGTTATTATATATAAAATATTAAAGTAAAATACCAACCCCACCCCTCACCCACCACCGTTGACCACCGTTGACCGTCGTTGACCGGCCATTGATCGTGTTGACCAGTGTTGACCGGCCGTTGACTGCCGCCGCCAGAGCTCCGCTGGACCACCATTTTTTTTGCTGCACACACTTTTTCCTACTGCACATACCTTGCTGCACACGAGTACTTGCTGCACACAACATTTATGTGCAGCACATTTATAGGGGTAATATTGGAATATCACTATATATTTTTATAGTTAGTAGTAATACTTTTGTATGCTTGTATCTCATAGTAATTAAGGGTTTTTTTTGTGTACCTAGTAGTAATCCTCCCTATAAAATATAATGCGTTCGCATATTATGCCGGAATCTGTACTCGTACAAATATAAACAAAAACATACTCCAATTATGAATAAAAATGTATACAATTTAATTATTAGTTTTTAATGAAAAATTGAGTGTAAAAAAATATACAATTATTAAAAAATATTTATACATTATTGAATAAAAAGTAATACACATATGAATGCTAATTTTTTTAATGAAAAACTTAGTGATAAATATACAATTACTAAAAAAACACGTATAAAAAATAGAATAACATGTACTCCCTCCATCCCGGAGTTAAGTTCACCAATACTGTAGATACGAAGTTTAAGAAAAGTTGCTTTTTGACCAACTTTATTGACTTTTGAGGGGTATTGTGGTATTTTTAGGTAATAATACTCCATCCGTCCACCACAAAGGTGGACATTTGCTTTCTGCACGTGGATTAAAGAGTATTATTATTTAAGGTGTAGTTGGTAGTTGTATTAGTGGGGTGTATGTGTCCCATAAATTTATTGTATTAGTGATCTGTGTGGGTCCCATGTGTTTAAAAAGGGAAATGTGGACCTTTCGGGCGGACGGAGGGAGTAGTAAATTATAAAGTATGTTATGTGTGTTAGGTGAGAGTGGTATATTTGAAATTAAGATAACTTTTGAGGTTGCTGGTTAATGTGGAGTTTCCTTTTTTGGGTTGTGAACATAAGTATGGGACGGATGAAAACGGAAAGTGTGAAGATAAGTATGGGACTGAGGAGTATACAAAATAGAATAAAAATTATACACGTGCACCCGAGTGCACCTAATATCAACTCTTATTTGTAATTAAAGTATATCAATAATGAATGATATTATAAAACACTTAAATCATACTTTAAAGCATAATCCAACATATTTTAGAAAATATATTTTAATCATATAATAATATACGTATTTTAACATGTCTAACAAACCGTCCCACAAGAAACTTTGTCTACTTCTTTTTGTCCACTTGTTAAGAAATCATCATTTTTTTAATCTATAAATATAAGTAAAAGATCAAAACAAGTAAAATCCTGCAAATAATATATTTTTTACAAAATTAAAAAATTTGTAAAAATGCCCCATTTAATAATCTCTTTAGAAAATTATCATCCACATTAATATTTTTGGAATAATGCCACTTTTAAATATTTTAGGACACAAATAATCCCTCCATGGGCTCTATTTAATGATAAGAAATCAAAAGTTACGTACTGTTCTTTCTTCTCCTTTTCATCGTTAGTTCCACAATTGAATTTTAGAGAATGCAGTGAGTGAAATTAGGGTTAACTTGGAGAGCAGAAATCAAAAGTTATGGTTTTTGGAGAGCAGAAATCAAAATTAGGGTTTATTCCTCATTCCCTTGTTTACAAAAGCCACCGTAAAGGAGTAGCAAAAGTCGCTGCTCATTCCAGAGTGTTGAACTGTGAACATCGATTATGTGAGACGGGTTCAATTTTATTTAGTTTTTGGGTTCTTATTACCACAATTCATTGTTTATTTTAATGAAACTCAGGAAGAATGAGCATTTTTTTAAAAAATTCATTATGTATTAGGAATAGAGTTAGATGGCTTAAATTGAAAAAGTTGTCAGGTTTAGGAGCACCGAAGACTCATGGTAATATGATTGCCATTAGGCTTTGTTCTTAATTGGACTTGCTGGGTTCTTGATCAGCCTTGTTAGAAATGTGGTATGATTGATGAGGGTTGTATTGGTTAAAGTATGTATTATTAATTTAAGAATTCATTAAACTTGGTAAGAAATGTGTCTGTTCAACTTCTATTTGTGATTGTAATTCTTACTGAATATTTGTGTTGCATGATGGTTGATTTCTTTCTTAATACCTAGTTGCCTACTTCTTTTTCAAATAGTTCTTTTTTTATAAAAAAAATAAAAAATAAAAATTGTGTATATATATTTATCATCAAAATTTTCATTTTTAATTTATCAAATTAAGCAATACCTCTAATGGTATGCTTACTAGTTCCTTTTATCAACAAATTATTTTGTTCTCATATCTCAGCATGGTAATTGGAGAACTATTGTGGAAACTATTCTAAATATTGTCATCAACCCAATAATTTTTTTATTTATGACTCAATGTCAAAAAGGAGGTTCATAGATGATATTCAAGAAGAGTTTAAATACATGGCGGTGAAACACTCATCTATCTGTTTAGAAACGAATGTTTGGGAAAAAAGGTGTATCAAAAACACCAAGGATGAATGGACTTTAATACTCCATGACCAAACACCTAACCAATGGGGGTGAGATGATTACAGTCTTTTACTATCAAGTTCATTGAGTGTCTTACCATCGGACACTTGGTTGATAAAATTGATCCTTCAAAATGTGTGGATTGGAGAAAACGATTTTGTGCAGAGTTATTTTCAAATGAAGTCATAACATCATAATTAGTAGTACTTCAGTAATTTAGTTTTTTTGTTGAACTTATAACAATGCAATTTATAAAGCATATCATTATTGTTGAGTTGTGAACTCAAAACATTGTAAATTTGGGTATTTTGTTTGAACATTGACGTAATATTCCAAATTGATTATCTACTTGTCTTAGACTATGTAGATTAATCCCCTAATAGCTGCCATAGGAAATAACTATTATCATGTAGAAAAACAGAAAACCTAATAATCATTCAAGTCGAGCTAACTTCATGAACAATCAAATAAATCAAAACTCAAAACACAATAATTAGAAGTCTCAAAATCTCTTCTTCAATAAGAAAATAAACATTCTGCATTATGAGAAAATTCAAATTTAGAGCAATCAAATCAAATAGTCAAAACTGTTTAGAGCTCTAACATCACCAATAAAATACTTAGCCCATGGAATTATTAGGGCAAATTATAAAGATGAAATTAACCCTAATCATGAGCATAATAATGTGCAGAAAAAGAATTGAAAAGAAAAAATCCTTGATTCGAACTTCGTCTCTTCAATTTCAGTCTCCGCCAGGATCTCCATCTCCAATCCAATAGCAACTCCTGACTGATCTCTCTCTGATGGTGTGATGTATGATGGTGAGTAATGGTGGAAATTAGGGCTGGAATGAAGTATAATCGAGTGTGGAGTGTATGAAGTGTGAAACGATATATCAGAACTGGACTTTTATACTCCTCACGACTAGACTGGCTTAAATCGTTGATGTGGCAAGAAAGAACACGTTAAAGGGTACCGAGAGCTGGTGCTCGATGACACACTCGGCGACAAGTACTGCCGCTCGATGGTAAGTAAGAAGCTCGTTGACGATCTCTTTCTTGCTCTGTGGTTCGCTCGGGGGCATGCAATGTAGCTCGGTGTCATGCTTGGTTGCGAGCGGACTTGCTCGATAAGCGTCTAGCATTTCTGGCATTCTGATCCCATCTTCCAGAGACATCGCTCGATGTCGAGCTTTGATGCATGATGGTCACAGAGCGACTTCTCCATTGCTTTCCATCAGATGTTCCGCTTATAGTTTGATCCTTTGATCATTTTATCCCTTTTCCTGTACAAAACTCGACAAAAATACCTCTCAAGACCTTTTTAATGGTAACAACTAGAGCATTACCTTTTTGTGCAAATACTAACATCAAAATCAGTCAAAGAGGTATAAAATCGAATATAAAAGTATATGAATTTTCACTCTTATCAATAATACTTATAACCATTAGAAGTAGAAAGGAGTTTAGGACCACACAAATCACAATGAATTAAGTCAAGTATAGCAGTAGCACATTTTTCTTTTAAATCAACAGGCAATGTTTTCTCTTAATGATGAAATACCAATAATTGTCCTAATAATGACAAAACAAATACTAAGACATGCACCAAACGTAAGTGCCATAAAGAAAAGCTAGCCTTCAAAGCTTTATTACAGAGAGCCGCAACTAAAGCTGGAACACCTTAATCAAGTAAATATAACCTCCTTTCACATTTCCCCTGAGCCAGGATTCTCTTGGTTACCCGATTATGAATTTCAAAAGACGTGAAGATAACATCAACAAGATATTCAGAGGTTAATTTAGTGATGGATAATAGTTTTTTCGTAATATGAGGCACAACAAGCACATCCAGTAATTTAACGTCGGGAGTTAAATTACTCGAGCCAATATGCGAAAAGATAAAGAATTAATGTTACCAACAATAATGGATCCTTTACCAAATAATAATCATCGCTATTTTCACCTAGATTATAGCGTCTTTTATGTGTATTTTCAGGTTATTTTATCTGTTTCGCATAGCTTTTGGTGATGTTTATTGTTCATGTAGAGATTTGTGCTATAAACTGATAAATGTTTGAAAATGAGCTTAAATGTGCATGAAACATGTGAAAAATGGAGTAAAATAGAGATGGGAGCCGAAACGGGAGAAAAAGGGCAATAGGCGACTAAACTCGACATAGCTCAAGGACTCGAGTCAAGTCCATACACTGAGCACGTGTCAAGTTCTGCACCTCGATCATCGGAAGTCGATTGCATGTGAACATCTGCAATGCATACTCGGCCTCTCATGTTCATCGAGCTCGGTTCTCGAGTCGAGCTCCGTTTGCTTGGAAAACTGCCAAAAAATCAGCAGTGACTCGAGTCGAGTATCAAGCTCGAGTCAAGTTCGCTCTAAAATAAGAATTTAATTCAACGCCAATTTTAGAAGATTCCAGGCATATAAATACATCATTTGCGTCATTTTGACGAGAGGAATCACTCTTGGGAGTAGTTACACCCACTAAACATTATAGTAATTCACAAACTCTTTCTCTCCATTCCATCTTCTTCATTTCTACACATTTATCCTTCCAATTTTCCTTGATTTACCCACATTCATCCATAATTCTACCATACATCACCAATCTAAGGATAATATCTCAAGTGTTGGAGGATTTTGGCATGATAAAGAAAGAGAAGGTCAACTATCAAATGGAAGCCAATCAACCTTTATTTTGTTATTTTCTTCTTTTCATGACACATGTGGAGCAAGGATTGATTTGTATTGAATTCATCATGATTGTAATAGGCTAGGCCTCTAGTGAGGCTAGCAATATGATTGGTATAGAATTTTAGGTTTTGTACTCTAAGTGTTTGATGAATAGAATTACTTTCTATTGTGAATGTATATTCTCATTTTATGTTATGACTTGTGTGGTTAATTGATCATAGCATGTTAATTGAAGTGAAAACTTGATTATGTGTTGTGATTGATTGATTGAATCATTTTATGGCATGAGATGACTATTATAAGTGTGACTTGAGATTGTAAAGTCCAATGCATGATTAGAACCTCACAATAGGATATGAGAGAGAGAGAGTTGCCTTTAACATAGAACTAAGACCTTGTGATAGGACTTCTATATAGGACTCTAGTACCTTATAAGGGAATGGAAAGTATAGTGAAACTCTTCTAAGAGCTATTTTGGGGGTACTTAGGTGCTAAGTGCCTACATCTATGTGTGTCTTGTAAAGGAGCATATATAGTGCTATTAGTGAGAGCCTATAGTGACCAATTCATGACATTTATCACCACTTGAGTATGAACCTAGTAGACCTTACCATAATGTTGCTAGTCTTGCTTGCTCCTTAGATTGCTCTATCTTCATCCGTTATCCATCTCATTTGTTCTTTGATTATTTGCTTGATTATTCTATTCTACTTGTTTTCATTAGTTGCAAATTTTAGTATAATTTCTAACCTTGTGATTGATTCGTCCTTCTAGAGTGAGCAACACTTGAATACGATACACTACATTTTTCTTTGGGTTTAGATATATTTTATTACTTGGTCACCACGCACTACACAATGATAGAGTACACTTGCTCTACACATTAAGGTAAGTACCAATCAAGTAAGGCTCGTATGAGTCGAGGGTTGAATGTTGATTTGTCATAGCGGAGGCACCAGAGTCGAGATACCAGGGGACGAATGAGTCACATTACAGGATTCTTTGAACGCCTGAGCCAAATGAGCAGCAGGAATACAACTACGGGCAGTGAAAAATTAGGGACACTTGTCTGCATAGTGATCCCCACAATATATTTGACAACGAGGCATGCAAGTGTGATTCTTGCCACATGACCACTACCTGAGTTTGAAGGCTGACTAGATTGTCCACCATGTCCGCGTCCCTTGTAATGAAAATAACAATAGCCACCACTAGAAAGATGTTTAGTAGATCGATTGCCACCCAAATTGGAATCCTAACGACCACCAGAGTGCTTCCCATTACCCGACAGAAGTCGAGAAAGCAGCGGATGAAACAGGCGTGCCCATCCATGGCACGAAGCATGAACTCGAATTGTTTTGCCTGATGTAAGAAATCGCAAAACATAGGCAGATGAGTGAGAGCGAGTAGTGTGTCTGCAAAGAGGTGAACTGAATTCCTAATTCACGTAAAAACTAGTAACTTTTGTCAGAATTATCGACCGGACGATTAATCATAGACAATTGATTGCACAACTCTTTGAATTTCTTACCATATTCTTCGACGGACTGATCACCACGTTTAAAGGAGAGAAGCTCCTCACGCAATTGATGTGAGCGGGAGGCTGAGAAATTGGAGAAGGTAGCATGTAATGTTGTCCATGCAGAGTGCGCCGACGAG
Organism: Pogostemon cablin; assembly: GCA_023678885.1. NCBI lineage: Eukaryota > Viridiplantae > Streptophyta > Magnoliopsida > Lamiales > Lamiaceae > Pogostemon > Pogostemon cablin. Next base: position 21,981,817 of record CM042993.1, on the reverse strand, counting down.
CACCAAATGACCTCGGTCATGGCGTCTGCAGAAAGGGAGGTCCAAATAACAGAAAGCAACTTATGATCCTTCAACCGCCATGAGAGATAAGCGAGGTTGGAAGAAGATTCGTCGGAATCGGATGTCACAGTGGGCGAAGGAGCAATGGCCGTACAATCAAGGAAACTCTGTAGATCAAAATACTCGGCCATATGTAGAGATAAGTGGATGAATCGAGTTTTACCGGCGTCATGTTAATCATAGTACTAATAGGTAGAGGATCAGGAGTTTGTGCTGCCAAGGTCAGATGAGAAAGAAATATTTTTACATAAAGAAATGTGCGTACAGAGACGACGATGGAAGAGTGGAATTTAGGAGATCGAGAAGGCTAATACCATGTAAACAATTGATATGGTGATCACCATTGAATTGGTGATTGAAGAAAACTGATATTAATAAACATGTATATCTCTTCTCATGATTTTAAGAAGATAAATATAGAATACAATAAATGAATCACTAATTATGCTAATTACATGGTAATTGATATCAAATAAGGTACGAGTCATCTATTTCACTTGTTACACATGCAATGAAAAATAAATAATATTAAAAAATGTCATAGAAATCCTTTTGAGCATTCAACTCTTAGCTAAGATAGGGACTATCCACTCTAACTTCATCCATCAAATTTGATATAAAAAAAACCATTAGGATTACTCATTATATTTCCTTTAAATCTAAGCAGTACCACCCAAATCAAGCAAATATTGAAACCCCAAATCGTTCTTGAATTCTTTTTCTTGTAAAAAGGCAAGTAAATAAAATATATACAAACCTTCATCCTTGAGAGAGTAGGAAAATATGCAGAGGTTGAAGAGTGTGAATGCTAGCAGGAGATGATATTTAGATCTTCAAAACTCTTTCATTTCACCATAAACAAAAGAGAACCTACATTTGTTTCATCAAAAATATAATAATTCAGCTTCTAAAATTTTGTAGAAAACCCTTTAAGATAGTTGACCCAGTTGAGCCCCACAAACCTAGAAAGAGAAGAAAGATTAGTAGTAGTAAATTTGGAGATAAAGAGGGGAAGAGAGAAGGGCCTGAAAACTTAGTAAAATCATGCTCATTCTACAAACAACAAAATGCAATAATCATAACTATAAATCTATTGATAGATAAGGTTTCTATCTTTTTCGACGTGTATACTGAGAAAGCTGTCTAATGTGAAAGAGAGATAAGATGGAGAGGGAACTTTTATCCTGATGATTCAATCCTGATATTTTATGCATTTAAAGCAAATAATAATAATAAGCATTTTGTAAGCTATACAGTGCACATATAAAACAGAGAACTATGTTAGCAAAAATATAAATATAATTATCCTTTTTCAAGGAATGAATAGAGCATTAAGTTTCAATGATATCACAGAATCCGTTAGATTAGTGAAATAATTAAAACTTTATATTGTTCTTAAAAGGTATATGGCATCAAGTTGCTACATCATGTAACTCTAATAATATAATCTTAACAACTGCCTATTGTTTTAAAATTACAATTATATTTATTACTTTATTTTATTATTATAATTATCCATCAAATGTGTCATACAAACCTAATTAAAAAAAAAAGAAAAGGAGGAAGAACTTCAAACTTAAATGACTTCTTAAAAGCATTCAACAAAAAATATATTTAAGATTTATTTATATTAATTCCACAAAAAATTAATTTTTATTCATAAAAGATCGAGTATCAATTAACTTATTTACTTTGAATGCACAATAAAAAAGCAAGTGAATGGATGGGAGGCTTGTTCATGTTGTTTTAAGAAAACGTGTCCTAACGTGTATGTACATGCATACAATGGTCTAATACGTAGATTGAATGTGTTAAAATCCGATATGCAGCAGAGAGTATTATTTATTAAAGCAGCCTGCGATTGAGCTTATAAGGTGTGCGAGTCTAGGTTAATTACTCCAAGGTACTGCTTTATACTTGTAATAATTTCTTCATCTTCTTCCAGCACAATTAATTCATTCATTTAGATTATGGTCAATAAAGAGTAGGTACAAAACGTATTTAAGAATTACTCACTACAAAAAAATTATCCGTTAGTGACGGAATTTTGTGAGGGAAATATTTCCATCACTATTGTGACAGTTATTGTGACGGAAATTCAAATTTATGATGGAAATAGTGACAGAAATTTTTGTGACGGATTTAGTGACGAAAATAGTGACGGATATTTTTGTGACGGAGCTTTCCCTCACTATATTGACGGAAATAGTGACGAAATTTTTGTGATGGATTTAGTGACGGAAATAGTGACGGATATTTTTGTGACGGAACTTTTCCCTCACTATAGTGATGGAAATAGTGACGGAATTTTTTGTGACGGAAATAGTAACGCATATTTTTGTGATGGAGATTTTCCATCATTATTGTAATGGAAATAGTGAGGGAAATTTTTGTGACGGATTTAGTAACGAAAATAGTGACGAATTTTTTTGTGATGGATTTAGTGACGAAAATAGTGATGGATATTTTTGTGAAAGATAATTAAATTAATAAGAAACTTTAATATAAATAAATTATTTGATAAGTTATTATGAAGTAACACTACAGACCACATGGTCACCTGACTAGTCATAAGACTCACATTATAACAGGTTTGGAGTTCGATTCTGGTGCGAATAAATAGAAATTAACGAGAGGTGCCAAATTTTTTTTAAATTTTCTAACAGATTTAGTGAGGCAAATTTCCCTCACTAATTCCGTCACTATTTTATCCGTCATTACTGTAATCCGTCACTGTTTCTGTCATAAAGTATTTTCGTCACTAAAACCGTCACTATGGTGACGGATCCATCACAATAATTTACCAACGAGTGTAACAATGACGGAGCCATTTCCGTCACTAAATCCGTCACTATCCCTCACTAAATCCGTCACTAACGGGTGATTTTTTTATAGTGTAAGCCATACATTCGCTTCAGAAAATTACCGATAAATACAAAATTATATATATTTTTCCCATAATACCTATACCTATCCGTACATTAGTGTGCATTGTTAAGATGGAAATAAAAATACATTATTTACACGAATGTATATTAGTGTGCATTCTATTGAGAGGGAAACTGAAAATACGCGATTAAATTGAAGAACCTTACTAATGTACATTAGTATGTATTCTTGAGATAGAAACAGAAAATAAGTGATTAAATTAAAAAAATCCTATGAATGTACATCAGTGTGCATCTTTGAGAGAGAAACGAAAAATACACGATTGAAACTATTATTAAGTACATTAGTGTGCATTTTTAGAGATAAGCAGAAAATATGCAATTAAATTGGAGAACACTACGAATGTACATTAGTGTGCATCCTTGAGAGAGAAACAAAAAATACACATGTACATTAGTGTGCATCGATCCTTGAGATAGAAACATAAAATATACGGTGAATTAAATTGAAGAAATGGTTATTATAATTATCCTTAAATATCTCCTTAAATATCTCACCAATTATTTTTATTTGATTTAGTGCACATTAGTGTTCAATGAAACTAGTGTTAAGTGAAAACGTTAAATATTCAACGTTGTAAATAAGGTTAAAGCTGAAAAAAGAAAAGGACGTTATGTATTCATCAGTAATTATATTTGATCAATGTATTTATTCGTAATTAGGCTATATATACGCGTATCTATTAGTAATAATCCCTTTATATTAATATAGAATTAACATTTGATTCTGATGTAGATAATTACTTTCAAGCACAATTACCAATCATGGAACAACGATTGGCTCAAGGAGGGTCCAGCTTGCAGGAACTCTGAATGATCACTTTTTTAATCTAATCTAGTTAATTACATCATATACAAAATAGAAACTGTTCTTATAGACACAAAATACATGTTTAGTGTGAAAATTTGCTAAATTTTAGAGTCGTGTTCGTGTGTTTTGGCGTGTTTTTATCTTATTCTTAGTATTTTATTTCGTATTTTGTGTGATTGTATTTTTAGAGAAAAGTGTGTGAATCATAGTATTTTTCATGTAGGAATGATGTATTATTGAGCAAAGAATTATAAGGGGAGGAAACGAGAATTAAATAGGGATGAGAAAAGTCGAAAAAATGAAGAAAATAGCAAAAGACAACATTTGGCAGATTTTGGCGAGAAATGCAAAAAGATACAGGAGTTACTGAATTTTTTAAAAATTCGATCTCAAGGCTGATATTCTAGTCAAATTTGATGCTTGGGAAGAGTTTTTATCCCATGCTTCGCGCTCACAGGCTTGAGCAGCCTTAATTAAAAATAATGCGCCCAAGCGGAATCGAACTTGCAACCTCAAGGTAGCATGAGAGCATGGGGCTTCCCCCAATCGCTGGGCTATGGCCGGGTACTGAATTAATATTAACTCGGGTTTCTGGAATCGATTTTTTAGCCAAAAAGCCTATTTTTTTCACTTTAGCCCATGATCCAATTTAGCCCTAATTTCTTTGATCCTCCACCACTATAAATACCTTCATTTTTCAAATGTTGAGCAACAATTAACAATAATTTTTCATTTCATCTTTTGGAGGCCACACACACTACACACACTTTCTCTCTATTTTTTTTCTTCTCTATTTTTATTTTTCTTCCCATCACTCCACAAACCCATTTCTTATCTGTCACCCATCTATCCTTGGTGTTGGAATTACTTGGAATTAAGAGCAAGAGGAGAAATTTCAAGAAGCAATTGAAGATCTCCAACAAGTTAAATTGAAGGGAAGTTTTAATTCTTTTTGTAATTTTCTTTGAATTAGACTCCATGGATTATTGTAATGAATCATTTATTTGTTTTGTTACTTTAGTTATGCAAGGTTAATTCCTCTTGTGGGGTTAGAGACATGATTAGTGCTTAATATTTATTTTATTATGCAAATTAAATGTGGTTTGAACGAGATTTGGTATTTGATTTCTTTTCATGGGTTTTGTGATGCATGAATTTATTTTGATATGGTTTGTTAATTATGGGTAGCATGTTAATTTAATGGATTGTTGGTTAATTTGTTGCTTATGTTAGTTAAGTGTCATTATATTAATTTATGTGGATATTGCTTGGGGTGAGATGGAAACGACCCTCCAAAGTATAAGAATTACCATGAGAGGACATCAAATTTAGGTTTGACCGAGAGGATATTTGAACCCAGTGAGAGGAACCAATCCATTCGTTAGCCCTAGTACACAAAAAGGGAGAGTTAATTCTAATTAGTACATTTTAAGGGAAAATTGGAATTTTATTAGTACCTAGATGGAAGAGATTAGTGTTGGGCTTCGATCATAGGTACATTTGGGAGTGTCTAGGAGATCTACAACTTTAGTAACCCGAGAGAGAGCTTTGAATATATTCGTGATCGCCTCAAATCCAATACCTATCTCGTCTATTCCTTTTACATGATAAAATGAATCCTAAGGCACTTTGATTTTTTCTAGTCTCATTTCTTACTACTTGCCCTTCAACACCATTTCTCCATTTTTATTTTATTTTATTTTCTTATATTTTATCTTGATTTCTTTTATTTGATTTCTTGATTATCATCATCCTCTTGGTTTGTCCTTATAAAAATGATAAAAACACGAGCTAACGTTTTCTTTCAATCTAAACTTAAACTCCCTGTGGGTTCGATAATTTTATTCCTTGGGGTATATTACTACAACGAACGAGTATTCTTACTCGTGAGTTAAAAAAATATTCAAATAATGCACAATTTTGTTGCTCTTTAATTCCTGCTTCATATAATTTGATGGTAATTAAACAACTGTTAATTATGAAATTTTCACCTCATTTTGCAAGCAATCTATACGCCTCAATTTCCATTATTAAAAATTGTTATTCTAGCTATAATTCAATTTTGCTATCAAATTTGAGTAAGTCTCTTGTGAGATGGGTTATTGGTGAGACGGATGTGAGACGGGTCAACCCGTCATTAAAGTATGCTTATTTGTGGTTAAAGTGTGCTTATTTGTGGTTAAAGTATGTCGATAATAAATCAAATTATAACACACTAACATCATACTTTAATACATAATCAACATACTTTAAAAAACATACATTAACAACTATTTAACATACTTTATTTAAATAATCGACATACTTTAACACGTCTCACAAACCGTCTCATGAAGGTAGCGTCTCACAAGAGACTTTGTCATCAAATTTTAGATCTATAGTCTTAAACAAAGAAAGGAAGGAAAATACGCTGACTTATAAAAATCAATAATTATGAATTAAGAGACACCAAATTTTAGATCTACAGTCTTAAACAAAGAAAGGAAGGAAAATACGCGACATATAAAAATCAACAATTATGAATTAAGAGACACACATATGAGTTTTTACTTTTTATTTTACTCTATAAGGTAATACTCCATGTTACATATCCATGTTTTATTTGCATTATTGTAAGAAAATGAAAGTAAATTCAGGACACACTACTACATTCAAAAAATAACTTAGCATACTGATGAGTGATATTTTCACCTAGATTTTAGTGTCTTTTCATATGTGTTTTCGTATTATTTTATCCGTATTTTATGTGTATTTTGGTTGTGTTTTGTATTTTATGAAAATATGTATGAATGAGCTTAAACGTATGATTTTCAGGTAAAAGTGGATTCTAGACGCGATAAGAAATATTTGGGAAAAACGGAGTTTAATTCGGAGTTGAAACGAGGGAGAATGAGTCAAATTAAGCAAAATGCTAAAAACACACGTCCAACTTGTGTAATTTTTCTGTACTCTTATGGAGCTCAAAACTAGAAGTATGATAAATGGTTGGAAAGTCACAGAAAAGAGGATCGTTTTGGTATAAGAAACACTTCAATCGAAGCCCAAACGAGAGAGTTATGATTAAAATGGTGACGTCGCGCAAGCTGTTCCTACTCAGCACAATTGTGCTATTTTGCATGACTTGTTACACCTTCAAATATTGGACTTTTTGTCAGATATTTATATGCATAGAAAGCCACGGAAGAGAGAATTGCGTGAGCGCAAGAATCACCCATATTGGATGTCGGATGTGAAAGTTATATACAAAACGGTGAGACTGCGCTGCACCAACCCGAACTTGACCCGAATTCGACCCGAGCTCGGCCCAAAGTCCATTTTATGATTAGAATGTGTTCTAGAAGGTTCCAAGGGGTATAAATGTCCATTTTGAGTGTAAAGATTAGTAAGGGATCAGATCTACACATATTTTTACACCACATTTTCACACACTTTCCTCTCCATTCCATCTACCCTTCATCCCATTCACCCATCCTTGATTCCATCCATCTACACTTGATCTCCTCCATCAAATCCACCATCCAAGTGATCAAGGAAGCAAGAGAGAGTGAGATCACAAGAAGAAGAAGAAGATCTCCATTGAAGAACTTCAAAGGGGGAATCTAATTCTAATTTTTGTGCATTTCTTTATAGATTGATCATGGTTTGTAAGAATTTTAATGTCTATGTTGAATTTCTTGTGATTATGAGAGGCTAATCTCCTTTGTGAGATTAGCTCCATGATTGGTGTTGGATAATTTAGTTTTTATACAAATTGATTTTAATCTTAATTGGGCATTTGTGTTATTTCTATCATTGATGTGAATTGCTTGATGTATATATATGGTTTGTGTAATTAATTGTCATGGGCATGTGATTAGATTGAGAAATCAATTATGTGTTTAGGATAGTTCATTGAATCATTTCATCATACACTTCATGTGCATTAATTTAGTATGAGATAGAGATATCCTTCTAGATTTAGAACCCTTTGATAGAATATTTGATTAACTTAATCGAGAGATTGGTTGATTAGGTGAGGAGAACCAAGCCATTAGTGAATTCATAGTACCTTAAAAGGGAATATTGCCTATGATTTAGTACCTTATTAGGGAACTCATAGAGTAATTAGTACCTAGTGGGAGGTGTTTGCTATGGTATCGATCATAAGTGCTTTTGGGAGCCTTGTTGAGGGCCTACATCCTATCCATCTCGAGAGAGAGTTTAGGTGGAATTAGTAATCGCTTCTATGCCTTGTCCATGAGAGATTAGAATTAATTGCATAATTACTTAATTATCTATGCCATGATTGTTGCTAATGTCATTCTTGCATCATTTGGAACCCATTTATCTTTGCATTCCTTTTATCTTTTATTTCTTGTATTGCATTTATTTGCATGCTTATCTATCCTCCTTTTCGATCGTCCTTATAAAATCACGATAAACTTAAGATCGCTTAAACTCTAGTACCTTCCTCCCTGTGGTTCGATAAATTCTTTAATTGATCATCCCGACTGAATAGATGCTGGCGACAGGTAGATGGGTGACTTCTTAGACTCATTCCACATAAAAACCTCTAAATTGAATAAATTGTGTATGAAAGTGATGGGCGTTGTCTCAACACAAAATTAATTCACAAGTATAAAGGATGCGATTGTAGCTTAAATAAGCGACCAAGTTATATTATCGAACCCAAAAGACAGTTGATTATCAATTTATTATTAACTAAATTAATTAAAACTATTATTTTGACAATTTACTTTTAAGAATATTATTAATCTATGAAACAAAATAATTAAATAACTAATAAAATAGAGATAATAGAGAATAAACGAGAGTTGATCAAGTGAGAAAATAGGTAGCTCTTCGGGCCATCTAATTTCACTAATTAATCTTCCTTCCGTATATCAATGTCCCACTCTACCTTGTGGACAATGGACGCATCACTAACCATGCAAATCTACTCTATAGACACAAGTAGACAAGCGTGTAACACATGTGAATAATCTTGGAGCAAGAGATATGATCTCCATAAGTACTCTATAAGTACTCTAACTCGATATGATCTCCATTTATAAGTACTATGAAATTACCCACTTTATCCTACTTACTAACCCGAATTCAATTCAATTAATATGTATTCATATAAGATAGTTCTAATGAAGTTTCAGAGTCCTCTCACTTATAATCATAACATAAAATCCTGCTCAGCAGTGAACACACTCAATCAATAACCAAGATATGTATTCAGACTCTACATAACAGTTAATGATGCACAAAACAACTCTGAGTATGAATAAAAACGCATAGTCTTATATAAAATAAATTCACAAGTAGTGTTGTAAGAAGTATACATACGGAAGTTCAATTAACTAGATAAAACCTTTATAAACCCTAGAACTACCAAAGTGGTTCTAGCCCATAACGCTTCGAAGAACGTTCATGGTGTTTGGATAAATCTTACCCCATAGTCTTGAAAATTACAAGAAAGATTAAGTTGCGAAATTAACCATAGGTATGGGCGCCGTCGCTTCTCGCTTCGTCTTGAATCTTCACATGGTTCTCACTTGATTTGCTGCACGAATCTCTCTCTACAGCTCCAACGGATGGAGTTAGGGTTTGGATGTGGTGTAGGATGGATGTGGAATCTAACTCTCTTCTTCATGTGATCTGCATCCCTTTTTATACTTGTAAACTCTTCTTACGGACCTTTACAGAACTTTTTCTTGGAAAATATGTAAATTGACGCACTGGAGGTTCGGAATTACCAAAAATAGAACTCCGTGTCCCCGTTCGACCAAAATGGTTCAGGTCGAGCGGCGATCAAGCGAACTCCCTGAGAGCTGAAACTCTATCCGGGGTCTCGCTCGACCAAATCTGATGTTACTCGACCAAACTGACTTGGTCGAGCGACTCCTTCCGAGGTCGAGCTGCTCGGTACCTCGAAATCTGTGTTTTCTGATTCTGAGCACTTCTGACCTGTTTTGCTATATAAATATGCTCAAATAGCCTTAGTAGCCTCTGATTCGTGGATTTTCCATAAATATCCGTATTTGTCATGTAATAGACCAAATCCTACTCAATTTCCACGCAAATTAGAGCTGAAAATACGTGAATTAAAACTCTCATCAGAAAGCAAGAAATGCAATAAATTGTAACCAACATGCTTGCTACCAGTTCTAAACCAAATAACTATAACACACCCAGAATTACATATACTCTGACTCTAGTACATCGATATACATATAATTAATGTATGCGCATTTGTGGTACCTTGTGAAGAGTATCTTCGGTGGTGAGATGAGGGAAGCGCCTGACAAAGAGAGTGCAATAAAGATCGCCAAAGGGATCATCTGCAAAAAAATTGAAAAGCAAATTTCAATCTCAAAGTGGAACCCTAATTAAAATCTAAAAAGGCGAAATAGGAATAAGCACATAGGGCGGCATCGGAGCAAAGAAAGCTCTATGGACGCAGCGATCGTAGGGTAGAATGTCAATTCCATCTGCATAATTGAAGATAGTTAATTACAGGTCTGGAAGATATATAATTGAAAGATAATGATGATGTCGTGGAAGAAAATTCAAATTGGAAGAATTATTGATAAATGGAGGAGAATATGAACATTTATCCAAATTTTAGACGAATGTACGTTCACTATTTTCTTTTGGAAAATATGAATCTCACCTTCAAGTATAAGGGATCAATTGTAGTGCGAGTGTGACCAAGTTAAACTATCGAACCCAAAGGATATTGTCAGAGTAAAAATAAATCTAATATGACTATTTCTATTTAAGACAAATCCAATTTATGAAAACTAATTAATAACTAATAAAAAATACTCCCTCCGCCCGCTTCTAAGGCATCTATTTTACTATTTTTGGCGTCCGCTTCAAAGGTATCTATTTTTCTTATTTAGTAAAAAAATACACAATATGGCCCACCACTTCCCTCTAATACAACTACCCACTTTATATATAATAATAATACTCTGTAATGCACGTGCAAAAAATAAATTGATACTTTAGAACCGGACAGAGGGAGTATAAGATGCGATGGAAAGAAAACAATCAAATATTCCAAGATAAGAGACTAATAATGATAAGGCAATCCGGTTTAACCATGTGACAGATTAGTCTAAACCCAAACTAATTACCTGCAGACGTTTATAAGAGGATCACTTAGTCTAGTTAGACCACCTTGATCCGGTAAGATCTAACACTTATAATGAGTTGAAAATCCTAGGATCGATTAGGAATTAACTCTCACTCCAGAAGGAATACGTCACGCGACGTCTACCTTTCTGATTCGACCAGAAAAACTCTTTGAAGTGCTGCCCCACATTATATTCAGAATCGAACACCATCAATGCCGAGGACTACAACATAGCCTCCCCAGTGTCGGGTACCACCATCCTTTTGTAATGTTCTATAGACTCCAACACCACGGTTTCTTCTAGATCTGTGGTGATTTACATAGATCCATCAAAATGCCCCATATTGTCAACATACAATAGATTTTTTCCGATTCCGATAAGGAATCAGAATCCATCGAAAGGGATAAACTCTAAAGAGGGTTCACGAGTTATTGAGTAAGGCAACTGATAGAATATAGTATGATCAATTCGTGTGAGGGAGAGTGAAAATTAGAGTTCTTGAGTGACCCAAATGAGGGAGATAGTTGTGCGGTGATTCAATTTTAAAGAGAGAGATATATAGTAGAAAATTAGGGATCCTAAGTGAAAAAACAGAAAGAGAGAGATGACAAGTTGTAATGAAGAATCGATTGATAATGTAGTAAGAGCATTTGATTTGTTTTAAGGGTCGTTTAGTTCGATTTCTTCAATCGGAATAGTAATGAGTATTATTAAGGAGGTCAATCACAATGGGATTGAAAGTGATTGAAGAGTGAGAAATAGTTATTGAATCAATGATAATGATTAAGGAATTTTTATCCTCATTAGATCAATCAAGTATAAACAATTAGAATAAATATACCTTCATTCCCTTTAATCACACTCATTACCCCAAACAAAGCACCTCTTTAATAATGTTTGAAATTATTATAAAATTAATTAGTATAATTAGTGTGTTGATTGAAGGAGTGACATTGGTGTAATTTTGAAGGTTACGTGGGTTACAAGTTATGTTGGTGGGACCCATTCTCGCAAAAAATAGACACGTAACAATTGGAGTGGAATGTCCAAAATGGATAAATGTTACTTCATTCGTCTGCTTTAAAATGTCATTTTTTCCGTTTTGGGCTATTCACTATTTTCTTTCGAAAATATGAATCTAACCCTTAAGTATAAGGGATCGATTGTAACACGTATGACCAAATCAAATATCAAACCCCCGAGATAGTACTAGATCTACGATTTAATTTTATAAGAGACGATTTTAGAGTAAGATAGACTCGGGGGTTATTTTTGAGAAAGCAATTAATTGAAATTAATAAAACTGTAAATTAAATAATGTAAAGAAAATAAATCACTCAGAGAAAACTTTCAAGAATTCAAGGATAGAGACATAGTAATGCTAAGACAAGCAGTTTAACTATGTGACATATTATTTTAAACTCAGGTTAATTACTTGCAGAAAATTAACCCATGGATTTATGAGGGCAAATCACAAATATGTAATTAACTCTAACCACGAGTCTAAAAATATGCAAAAATTGAATCAAAAAGTGAAGAACCCTAGTGTAGGACTCCGACTCTCCGATCTCTGTCTCTGCCATAATCTCCGTCTTCAATTCAAGTAGCAACTCTTGAATGATCTATAACACCCCAGTATTTCATAATGTATATTTTCGTAAATTTAACTTTTAAATAAAATTATATTACGTATTTTAAAGCATTATATCTTAATTTATAATTATTACTCTATATGTTTTTTTATATTTTTTTAATAATAATAAGGGAGTTTTGGCCTCAAATTTAGTAGTGGCGTGTACAACTTCTATGAATTGATGAAGGGGTGATTCACGTATAAATGGAAAGAGTGAGAAGTTCTCAATTCCTAATTTTTAAAGGAATACATGTAAGGTGGGGAATTTATTTGTCATTTATTTATACTGCTCGTAAGTTACGCTATATGATATGCATGGATTGATTGTGATATTTCACGGGTAATGAGTCGCGATGTCTTACCAATTTAATGTTCAAGTGGAATCGATAAGGGATTCCAAAAAAGTTATATATTTTCATGAGATGTTCAAGTATGAGAGTATCTCGTCTCTTGCGTGTATGTATTTAATACTTGATGAATATTATTTCCCACTGAGCTGTGGTTCGCTCACCACTTTTCACTCCAAACCCTTTTCAGATTGAGGCTGCGACGGCGTACCTGGGGCAGATGCGTTGGGTGAGAGATTTTGTTAATGCGTTGCGAGAAATCTTTTTATATAATTGATTTGTAATAATTACTCATTTTATTAAATTGTTCACGTCTCCATTAAAGGTTAATATTATCAAAGAATTACCAATAAATTTCTCTTTTGATTTATTGAAAACTGGGGCGTGACAGATGGTATCAGAGCGGGTCTATATTTTTGTGGACTTGTATTTTCAGAATAAATTATTTACAAGTTTACGTTTCTATGGAATTGTATTTTCAAAATAATTTATTTACATATAATATTTTTATTAATAAAATAAAATGATATTCGCTACTCATCTACCTGGTACTCGACGTCCGCTTCAAGGTATATAAATATTATTTTATTATTTAATCCAATTCTTTAAATGTGAGAAGTTTTTCTAAATTTCGAGGACGAAATTATTTTTATGGGGGTAGATTGTAACACCCCAATATTTCATAATCTATGTTTTCGTAAATTCGACTTTTAAATAAAATTATATTACGTATTTTAAAGTATTATTATATCTTAATTAAGAATTTTTACTCTACATTTTTTTTATATTTTTTTAATAATAAAAAGGGAGTTTTAGCCTCAAATTTAGTAGTGGCGTGTACAACTTTTATGAATTGATGAAGGGGTGATTCACGTAAAAATGGAAAGAGTGAGAAGTTCTCAATTCCTAATTTTTAAATGAATACATGTAAGGTGGGGAATTTATTTGTCATTTATTTATACTGCTCGTAAGTTACGCTATATGAATATGAATGGATTGATTGTGATATTTCACGGGTAATGAGTCGTGATGTCTTACCAATTTAATGTTCAAGTGGAATCGATAAGGGATTCCAAAAAAGTTATATGTTTTCATGAGATGTTCAAGTATGTGAGTATCTCGTCTCTTGCGTGTATGTATTTAATACTTGATGAATATTATTTCCACTGAGCTATGGTTCGCTCACTCCTTTCCACTCCAAACCCTTTCAGGTTGAGATTGTGACGGCGTACCAGGGGCGGATGCGTTGCGTGAGAGATTTTATTAATGCGCTGCGAGAAATCTTTTTATATAATTTTTAATGATCTGTAATAATTACTAATTTTATTAAATTGTTCACGCCCCCATTGAAGGTTAATATTATTAAAGAATTACGAATAAATCTCTCTTTGATTTATTGAAAACTTGGGCGTGACATGATCTCTCTGTGGTGGTGGGTGGATAGTGGGTGATGGTGAAGGATGGATTTGGGCTTATGGTATGTTAATTTATTGATGTGTTTTTGGGGTCCCAAGTCTTCTTTTTATAGTTGAATAAGATGTATTGTGAGTGAGCTTGTAAATTATGTGATTATGGGCTAGAAAACACGTCAAATTTCGCTTGTCCAGGCTCGCCACTCGCCGCCGAGCGCCTCTGCTTGTCTGCTACCGAGCGCTCCATAGACAGCTTACACGACTCCACGGTTTTAAGCATAACTTCTTCATCCAAACTTCAATTTGAGTGATTCTTATGCTCACAAGATCCTCTCTTCCGCAGTATTGCAACCATATATTACATGACCAATTTAGACTTCCAAAAAATACAAAAAAATTATAGAAAATGGTTCCCTGTTTCCTTGCATGTTGCACAAGTTCACCCTTCATTTCATCTTTGCATTTTTTATCCTTTTTTCTATCAAAACATAACAAAATACCTCTCAATCACATTTTAGTCAATAATTATTCAAAGTATTAAGATTTATGCAAATAATAGCTATTAAAACACTCAAAAAGATATCAAATTGGACCCAAAAGTACATGAATTTCCACTCTCATCATGAGCGTCTGCCCGGTTCTCATTTTTTTTATACACATAGGACCCATATGCACCCACTAATACAATTAAAATATGGAGCACAAACATCTATTAATACAACTGCCCATTGCATATTAAATAATAATACTCTTTAATCCACGTGAAAAAAACGAGTGAGATTGTTTAAACCGGATGAAGAGAGTATTACATTAGCAAGACGAAGGAAGTATTGTTAAGAAATTATTACCTTTTATCAAATTATCACAAAAACTATAATTATGATGATTTTAATATTACGTGAGAAATTATAATAAGATTGAATTATCGATTTTTCTTAATATTATATCAAATTATCACAAAATTTATATTTGGTCCTTTCACTATTACTTTTTTCATTTTTAATAATTTTTTGTCAAGTCTTCGGAATAAAAATTACAGAAAAAAACTAAAATTGAAAATAAAATTAAATTAAAAACTATAATAATAATAGAAAGATCAATATAAATTTCAACATATTTACTATATGCAATAAAACCTCCATCCCATTAAATGCTTCGCTTTTATTATTTCACATGGTTTAAAAAGAGTTGTACTTTATGACAAATTGTGTTAACTTTAGAGAGTATTATATTCCCTCTGGCCACTTGAAAGGTAATCGTTTGTTTTTTGCGCGTAGATTAAGAAGTATTATTATTATATGTAAAGTGGGTAATTGTATTAGAGGAAAGTCATAGGCCATATGATGTACTTTTTTACTAAATAAGGAAAATGAATACCTTTGAAGTGGACGTCCAAAATAGTAAAATGGATACCTTATAAGTGACCAGAGGTAGTAATATTTTTAGTAATAAAAAGTGTAAAAAAATAATATGTGTACGCAAAAATGAGTGACAAATTTAAAATAAAAGTAACTTTTAAAGTTATTAATTATCTTTTTTTTGTAGAATGTTATAAAACAAATTAATAAGAAAAGTGCGAAAAATTTTGTGAGTCGAAGGGAGTACATTATAATTTCTCATAAAAATGCGGCCTATGCTACATATCCCATTTGCCTGTAATAGTGACACCTGTTACTTTGAATGGAAACGAGATGCCAACACGTAGTATAACCACATCTCCCTCTGGACCGCCTCTTTCTATCTATCTCATCAATTCCAATAGACAATAGTAGTAAATCCAAAATTGTGTGAGGGGTAACGCATTTATTCAGTATTATTTAAAAATTGGTTTGAATTATAAAGGGTGTTTATTTAGTCTAAGTAAGAGTTAGATTTTTAAAGATGAAATTGTTTCGTTTTGAAGTTTATGTTTTTATAAAGATCATCATTTTAACATGTACTACAATGAATTTCAAGAAACGAAGAATTAAAATGTATTTTGAATTCATTTTTGAGTAGGGCAATTAATGAATTATAAAATTAATTCTAAGATTAAATTTTTTTCATGATTCACTCTCAAATTTTTATAAACTCGGACCAACTCTTGAAATTCATCTATAATGGTATAAGAGGTGATAATATATTTAATAAAAAATAATAATATATTTTATGAAAAGTGATATTTGAATAATGAAAAATGAAATAGTGTCATATGAACTATTTCTTGAATAATTTTAGTATTAATAAAAAGTTATACTCACTTCGTCCTAAAAATACTTGCATACTTTTTATTTTGGTTCGTCTTAAAAATTATTGCACATCCTCAAAATGAAAACAATACACAATATTAATAATATTACAATACTACAATATATTACAAAAATATCACATTTTTATCACACACAATTTAGTCAAAGTCAAATATAACATCCACTTTATTCTATTCAATTACCCAAAATATTCATTCTCTTTTTAATATGATTATTACAACAAAAAAATATTTTTCTTAAATTTCGTGCCACCATATACATGCATGTATTCTTGGGACGGAGGGAGTAATATTCTAATAAAATTGGTAAGATATGTAATAAAAATTAATACTCCTTCCATCCCCTTCAAAGAGTGTATTTTTTCTATTTTGTGCGTCCCACACAAAGAGCTCATTTTTCTTTTTACACACATGGGACCCACACATACCCACTAATATAATTAAAATATGTGGTCCACACTCCCACTAATACAACTGCTCACTATAAATTAAATAATAATACTTCTTAATCAATGTGCCAAAAAGCAAAAGACCCACTTACTATGGGACAGAGGGAGTATACTCCCTCCGTCTCCCTCCGTCCCAGGTTAAGAGTTCCATTTGCTTTTGGCCACGTGGATTAAGGAGTATTATTATTTAATGTGTAGTAGGTAGTTGTATTAGTGGGTGTGGGGGCTCATGTTTTAAATGTATTAGTGGGTGTGGGTGGGTCCCATGTGTCCAAAAGAGGAAATTAGACTCTTTGGGTGGGACGACCAAAATGGTAAAATGATCATCTTAGCCTGGGACGGAGGGAGTATAAGAAAGAATTCCCTCCGTCCCTTTCAAAGTATCTAATTCTTTCATTTTTGTCGTTTCGCTCAAATGATCTCTTTTCCTTTGTTACAGACATTGATATATACATACCCACTAATATGGGCACACACATCCACTAATACAATTATTCACGTAATAATCGTACTCTTTAATCCACAATTAAAAGGAAAAATATTCAAAAAGGGGACACGGAATTATATAAATTTCATCAATCTCTCACAAACATAACATCACACACTATTCTTATATATATTAATATCACATAAATCTATCTTTTTACTTCTACTAAACCCTAAACAAAATCATCCAAACAGCCTCCGACATACGATTCTATTCAAATTGGAGCGACACTTATTCTCATAACAATCCTCCAACCATTTATTCTATTGAAAATTTAAAATAATGAAAATGATTGAAATTTTTTATTCTCATTACAATCCTCTAAGGATCACCAATTGAAATCTAACATAAACTCCTCCATCTACCCACAAAATTACTATTTAAATTATACTCCATTTAACAACCAATTAAAAAAATAAGCTCGATGATCGATGAAATTCTCCTAATCTCTCCAAAACATGCGACACTCTTTCAGAAACCCATCATCATAAATCCAAATCCTATTGCTATTCACATTCTTACAGCCTGGTCCTTTGTCTTACAACCCGTGATCTCACTTCTTTTAACATCAAAACTCTTTGAAAAAAAAAATATTGTTTTGCAATTGCAACACTCTGAATATAAAAAAACCACGAATTATAGATTATAAGTACACTGATTGAACACAACACCCAACAGAAATTGGGGGGAAAAAAAAGAAAAAAAAATGAGGAAGAAGGTTTATTTATATAAGCAGTAAAAAAAAAGAATAGAAAATTACTCAACTGGTGTTCAAATGAGGAAGCCTTTGACCCCAGAATCAGAACACTTATACCTGAGAATAACATATGAAATGGATCTGTAAATCAAGATGAACCCAACCATGATCACATAATTCCTCCATCTACTCTGCTCATCACCATACCCTTCTTCCTTCAGCACATCCTCCCCAGTAATCACACATTTCCCAAACATGTAATCCAAGCACTTCTCCGAGTCGGAGAACTCGTTGATCAAGAACCCTTCGAACGGGTACTTGAACAACGAGATGTAGTGCATGAAGATCCAGTAGCTCGGGATCCCATGCTTGGATATGAAATAGCCCGAAAACAAGAAGAAGGACCCCATGACGGCCGAAATGACCGAATTTCCAACGATAAAATTCGGCACTAATGCACTGAAACACACCACAACTGAATTGGCCGTGTAAAGGATCAACCATATCAATATCAAGAAATGTGAGAATGCAATGAAACTCCGGTTCAATCCGACCAGCCAGTACACCGGAACAGCGAATAAGACGGCTAAGATGAGCAGAAACGGCAGGTAAACGAGGCCGTTGGCGATCGTGTACGACGACACTCTGTAGCTCCCACTTGAAGTCTCTTTCATTAGTATCTCCCTTTCTTGCAAGAAAATTGGAAGGGCTTCTGTAGTGCTTGACAGTAGGAATGTCAAGATGAATGCAAATAGCCCAACTCTTTCTTCTGATCCAACTAAATCATCACTTAGATTGTAGAAAATTGACCCCAATACAACCCCTGATATCAGCATTGAGATTGTTCTGCAAGCAAAAAGCTCCTTCGTTCTGTATATGTTCTTTCCGAACCTCTGAGTGAGGACGAGGGTTTCGTGAAACCTAGAGTTCACGAAACCGAGAGGAAAATCGACCCCAGGGTCGATTGATTCCTCATCCATGACCTTGGATTGCTGGAAAAGCTGCTGCAGGGTAAACCTGCGGCCAGTTTTTCCGGCATCCTCCTCCACCACTTTCCTGGTCGAGGATGTTTTTGTTTCTTGTTGAATCTGATGGTGTTTGATCGTGTCGATGGATTCGATTGCGAATTCGACGACATTGACGTGGGGTGGGAGCTCCATGCCCATCAGGGTGAGGTTTACAGACAGCAAATCGACAGAGCCATGATGCAGAACAGAGCCATTAGAGATCAACAGGATTGAACTGAGGAGCTTCACGATTCTGAAACCTGGCTGATGGATGCTGAGGATGATCGTTCTGCCACGTGTCTCCGCCATGATTTTGAGCATGTCGATGATCTGGTGTGCTGATGTGCTGTCTAGACCCGATGTGGGCTCGTCGAGGATGAGCACACTCGGGTCGTGAATCACCTCCAGCCCGATGGACACGCGCCGCCGCTCCCCGCCGGAGATTCCGCGTACGCGGTCGTCGCCAACTCGGGTCGCGGCAACGTGGGTCAGGCCGAGTTCCTGCATCAGGGACTTGACCCGGGAACTCAGCTCCGGCTCCGGCAGCTTCAGCCGGAGCTTCGCGCTAAAACGCAGCGTTTCCTCCACTGTAAGGAGTGGAAACAGGGTATCCTTCTGTGTCACATAGCCCGACAGCTTCTTCAATATGGCTTTATCAACGGGCTTCTGGTTGACATAAATGCACGCGGATTGCGGCGTGAGTTTGCCGGCGAGGATTTCGAGCAGAGATGATTTTCCGGCACCGCTCGGCCCGACAATAGCTAGTATCTCCCACGGTCTCGCCGTGAGGTTGACATCCTTCAGAACCTGGCGGGCTCGGGCCCTGGATTTTGTGGGTGATTCTTGAGGAGTAATCGGGCTCGGGCCCACTGTGTAGTTGATTCCTACTGCCTCAATCTCACAGCCTTGTTTCTTCATTGAATTTGTGTGTGGATTTGAAGGTGGTGTTACTCTTCAACCTCTCACTTTTGATCACTATTTTATTAATCAATCTGTTTTTTAGTCACAGTTCCAATCCATAGCTCTGGAAATTACTACATCAAAAATAATAATGACCTTTCAGCCCTTTTTTTTTGGTTCACGTGCAGTTGAGTTTGCATATCAATAGATTTATATTTAATCATTGAAATGCACACTTCACAAGATATGTATCTTTACCATCTTCATCTTCTCTTGCCTAGACACGCCCCACCCCACCACGCCCACCTACCAAATTTCCGAATTTGTCATAGTATAACTATTACTAATATATCTAAAACAAAACATATTTCTATGCATATTGGTAGATATTACTTCTACAAGTATTTTTCTTTATAATACCTAATGTTAAATTTTTAATGTTTAAAATATTTAAGTATGACTCTCCTTTCAGTCATGCTACTTCTTTCTCGTCGGTTAGGGAAAGAGTTATAATTTATTATATAAAAAATTAATAATTACTACTATTCATTTAAAAAGTTTACTCCTTAAAGTATACTAATGGTTACTTTTATCCCGTTTTCTTTTTTACGTACTCCTTTTGGACGTTAAATGTTAATAATTATATCCTTTTCGACATTCCATAAGTATGTAACTACATTATTTAAAAGGAGTAATTCTTCTGCATTATTTAAAAGGAATTACCTTTTTTTCATTTTTTGAGATACTTTAATTTTTTTTTAATAAATAAAGTGTAAGATATATCATGTATGTTAAATGAAATGATAATTTTAAAATTAAAACATTTTTAAAGTTATTAAAAGTGTTATTTCCTTCAAGAAATGTTGTTGAGGGAAAAACAAATAATGAATGTGTCAAGGTTTTTTTTGGGATGAAATGGAGTATACTGTTTACCCCTTACTTTTTTTTAGTTGTATTAATGCATAGTAATTATAGAGTTGATATCTTGTGCATTTGGGTGTACACGTGCATATAGGTATAAATATTTATTCAGTGAAGTATATATATTTCTTAATAATTGTATAGTTTTTTTTACATACACTTTTTCATTTAAAAAGCTAATATAAAATTTACAAAATGAAATGATAATTTTGAAATTAAAGTATCTTTTAAGTTATTAAATAAAAATGTTATTTCCTTTTTGAAATAGTGTTGAGGGGTGCACTAATTTTCAGAAACGTATACACTTGAATAAAAATGTATAAACTTTATTAGCAAATTTTCTATAAATTTTTTTTATTAAAGAAGTGTATGTAAAAAAAACTATAAAACTATACAATTATTAAAAATTGTATATATGTTATTAAATAAATATGTATACCATATAGATGCATGTGTGAATATAGATGCACAAGTTATCAACTCTATTATTAGTATGCACAAGTACAACTTAAAAAATAAGTGGTAAACGGTATGCTCCATTTCCTCTCACAAAAATCTTAACACATTCATTATTTGTTTGGTGCAACAAGTGTATAGAATAATTTGCCCTAATTATATGAATATAATATTTTTGCAACTGCATCCAATCATATCCATTAACACATAAACATTAACATATTAACATATATGTCTCGTTTACATGAGACGGATAAAACGTAGTAACTTTTATATTCCCTCCGTCTGGTTCTAAGATATCCATTTGTTTTTTGCACGTGTCCGGTTCTATGGTATTCATTTGCTTTTTGCATGTGGATTAACGAGTATTATTATAATATGTAAAGTGGGTAGTTGTACTAGAGGGAAGTGGTAGGCCATATTGTATATTTTTTCACTAAATATGGGAAATAAATACCTTTGAAGCGGATGTCAGAAATAGTAAAATGGATACCTTAGAAGCAGACAGAGGGAGTAATTAAAAGTGATATTCAATTAATAAAAAATATAATGATATTTTGTTAACAATTTATAGTATTAATAAAAAATGATAACATTTTATATTAAGTATAATAACTAATTTAAAAAGTATAAAATTGTCTCACATTACGATCTCACGCAAGACTTATTTCTCACGTAGGACTTCTCTTTTAGTAAAGTATTAACACACTGATATTAGTAATAACCACTGTTTTCATAACCGGATCGGAGACTGAACCGGTGGATGCAGTGATTCAAGGTACAACCGGCGATTCAACCGAAAAATTAAATTTTACATATTTTTAATTATATTTTATAATATTATAATTCATTAAAAAAAATTATAACAACCAAAATTATTTTATAAAGAAAAAATTCAATTTATATAAAAATATAATTAGATAAAATATTTATAGTTTATAATTCATACTTTATACATATTTTTATATATTCTCGCAATACCATATTACATAATTTATACTCAAACTGCTATACATCTGGTGCACCACTCCAGGAAAATCACATAATTTAATTCAAAATTTAAATATTATATTTTAAAATAAATAAAAATAAAAGTGAAATAATATAAAATTAATATAAAATATAAAAAGAAAATAGAAAAAATAAAAAAATTCCAAAAACCGATTGGACCGGTTCAATCGGTTTTTCTGGTTTCTGCCAATTCAACCCGGTTCAATCCAATTCAACTTAAAAAAATGATTTTATAGAGATGATGAACCGATTTGGAGGCAGGTTCCTAGTTGAACCGACCAGTTCAACCGATTTTAAAAATCATTGGTAATAACAAATGAGTCTTATAATATATATTTTTTATTCACGCAAGACTTATCATTTAGTAAAGTATTAACAATTGATATTACTAATAACACATGACTCTTACTCCTCTTGTCCACCGTCAATCTATTCATTTTTCTATTTTAGGTCGTCCACTCTTAATCTATTCATTTCTCTTTTTAGATATATGGGACCCACCCACACACTAATACAATTAAAATATGGGACCCACACACCCCACTAATACAACTACCTACTATATATAAAATAATAATACTTCTTAATCCACGTGCAAAAAACAAATGAATACATTGAGAATGGACAGAGGGAGTAAAATATATACTTTTTATGTGTTATTTTTTAGCAAAAATATTTAAAAAATTCGACTAGTCTTGAAGTATTAATACATTATTAAGTCAGATTGGGTGAGTTGAAAGGGTTGGGTAAAATCCAATTACACAAGTTTTTCGATTATTTTTATTTTTTACTCCCTACATCTATAATATTTTCCCATTTTAATTTGGGTTACACTAAATGCACCCCTTATTATTGAATATACATCCTATTATAATATAATTTAAATATATATTTTTAAAATATCTATAATATCCTTAATTTATTGAATACACACCCTACATATTTTTAATTAATTTTTTAAATTTTATACTCGCTAATATATCATAAATAATTAATTACAAACAATTAACTAATGAAGATGGTAATTCCAGATTTCACGATCTATATTTCAATAAGCAAAAATCGATACAACACGTCTTAGTTATCCATTCTTGATGTTTTTCAAGATCAATCCACAAGGTAAAATTAGCCCAGATTTGCATATCTTCTCCAGAAAATAACATGCATTTATAATTTTGCTCGGTGGCGATACGGTGGTCATTGCACCAAATCTCGTATTCGTCGAAGATGGACTTGATTCCATAGACTCAAGTTGTTCAATATTTGAAAAGATTAGAATTGATATCAAAGCAAAGAAAGTGGTTTCGAGACAACGATTATCCGACAAGAATATGTAGATCAGTGTTATTAATAGAGAAGCTCTGGGAAGAAGAACAAGTATATATATAGAGTGTAAAATTAATCGATAACAAGCTATCAGATCCCAAACTAGATTCTGTTAATAACAAACAATTTGTCTAAAGGTATCATTCGCTAAGATAATTTGCTTTTCTTAAATGTTCAGTGCTGTTGTTTTGAAAAATTAAAATTCAAGCATACATAGCGATACTGTCATTGATCACTTAATCAATTTGGGCAAAAACTCTCTGCCTTCTTCAGCCTCTGCCAGCACAATGGAGTATAAAAGGGAGCAGGGAGGTGGTCGCATGAGTATTGTTTAATTTTCATCTTAGTGATGTTGCCCGTTGCCACCATTGTTGAATAAATTTTATACGCTCGATGAACCTGCGTGGATAATGGAGTTACTTGATTTATACTATTAAGATTGAATGATGGATTAATGGTGGACTTAATCTTAAAATTAAAAGGATAAATTTGGGTTTTTAGGGGGTGTGTATAAAACAAAATTAAGAATTAAAAAATTCAAAAGGGGTGTATGTTTAATAATGGTGTGTATTCAATAAAAAGGGGTGTGTATTTAATAATACTCTTTTAATTTTCGTTCGTTAAGAATTCATCTTCACCCCCATAAAAGGAAATAATATTAAATTCATAACCTTATAATACAATTTAATTTCACATTTATATTAACACCTTATACAAATGACAAAAACTTGTGTGCGCTCGGGCGCACGGGAGCATATTCTGTGCGCCTTTAGAATTTTGTGTTAAATTGTATATTATTTAGTATAAATATGTGTACCCTTTATTTTGTGAAGAAAAATAAAAAAAATTAATGAAAAGTGTATACCCTTTAGAACAAAATGGTGTACCATTATTAATTAAAATGTATACCCTTTAGAACAAAACAATGTACCCTTACTCATAATACTAAATTCTAAAGGCGCACGGTGTGCACCCGAATACACGCAAGCCTCACTCTATACAAATAATATACTTTACAATTTATTTATTATAAAATTAAATTATCCTTAAAAGTAAGTTAAAAAATAATTATTTTCCCTTAATATACATGAAAGTTAAAGTGTGAACTCCAGCTATGGGAAGAGGGAGCAATATTTAATAAATTTTTAGTAAAAAATAAAATTCTTAAATAGTAATTTTGTTCAATATTACACATAAAAATGTGTTACACGAGGAAACACACCAACACTGTAAAATGGACAAGATAATGGAAACACTACATTATTTCAATTTGTGCTGCTTAAATTAGTTGTATAATAATCAATACTCACATCATATGTTCTAAATATTATGTTACAATTGTTTATTATGTAAGGTGTTTAATTTGATCTACGATTATATTCTTAACTTTGATCTCACATAATAAAAAGTTTATAACAAATCGTTCTTTAGTGTTTCCATCTCAGAGTTTGGTTGATTAATTTCTCTCTCAAACCGATTTAGTTTTCCAGGTCGTTAACAAGTCTCACATGAAATATTATACTAATACCATAATAAATGTCGCATTTTTCGTTTTAGTCTGTCTCATAATATATATGATACTAAAAAATAAAAACGTCACATTAACATACAACCTCTAAATTCATCTGAACTTTATATTTATCATTTTCACCTAAATCACATAACATATTTTATAATTTATTTAAAATACTATACATCCATTTCGAAGTAAATAAATTAAGTTAGTTAAAAAAACAATTTCTATTTTTTAAACTCTCAAATTGATAAGGAGGAGGAGGATGAATATAGCATTTAAACGAAGACAAAGTCTCATATGAGACGCTACCTTCATGAGACGGTTTGTGAGACGTGTTAAAGTATGTCGATTATTTAAATAAAGTATGTTAAATGGTTGTTAATGTATGTTTTTTAAAGTATGTTGGATTATGTATTGTATGATGCTAGTGTGTTATAATTTGATTTATTATCGACATACTTTAACCACAAATAAGCACACTTTAACCACAAATAAGCATACTTTAGTGATGGGTTGACCCGTCTCACATCCGTCTCACCAATAACCCGTCTCACAAGAGACCAACTCCTAAACGAAAAATTAGTTCTACCTCAAATTGAGGAAAAGTATATACTCCATATTTGCTAAAAAAGTAAAATAAATAAATAAATTACCGTTATATTAACCTAATTAGAAAATTAGGTATTCAGATAATGGTTAGTTGAAAACAGAGTCGTACTATAAGTACAGTTATAGTACATATATATCAAAATAAAATAAATAGGTTCACTGATTTTATATTACTTTGAATTAGCCGCATTGTCGCATTCATTGTTTCAACAAAATGATGATTAAATTATAATTTTGTATTTTAAATAATTAAATTTAAGAATATTTTCAATTCAACATCTAAAAAATAGATTAATTATTAATTCGACCATAAATTTTTTTCTATCAATATATATGTCGTCATAATTATAGCATTTTAAAAATTATAATTACAATTTCTTAAACTTCATATATTTAATACTCATGTTTTTCTTTTTCTTAATAATTTATTGATACTAAAATAACAATATATAGATACTAGGTAAATTGGAATCTCCTTAATTACTATGAGATACAAAAATACAAAAATATTACTACTAATTACATAAATATATAGTGATATTCCAATATTACCCTTACAATGAGCTGCACATAAATATTTGTGTGTAGCATAAAAGTTCATGTGCAGCAAAAGTTATGTGCAGTAAAAAAAGTATGTGCAGCAAAAAAATATGAATAGTAAGTGTCATGTGCAGCGAAAAAATTACTCTCTGGCGGTAGTCCGGCGAGTCGGCGGTCCCGCGACGGTTGGTTGGGTGAGGGGTTTAGGGTTTGTGGTTTAAAAATATATGAAATTATAATGAATTAAGGTTATATTTGGTATTTTACTTAAATATTTTGTATGTAAGAGTAATTTTTTTAAATCAATGTATCTCATAGTAATTATGGAACAAAGTATGTACCTATGAGTAATTTTTCCAATAAGATTTCAATTATATAGCAAAATTATATAATTATCACTAAATTATTTTAGATAATTTTATGATTTTATTTGTTGAATTGATAGTTTTATACTTCCTTCCGTAATTAACTTAAATTACTGGTACTACGGATACGTAGTTTAAGAAAATATGTTTAATAAATTTGATTGATTTTTCAAGAATAATGTTTTATTTTTAATTAATTAGTAAAGTATAAAATATGTTATTTCTGTTAATGATTGATATTTTTTAAATTAAGATAAAATTTTGAATTATAAATTGATGTGATGTTTCTTTTTCTTTACGGTAAAAGTAAATATTAATGCTTAAAAATAAGCATGGACAGAGAGAATACATTTCAAACTTCTTGATATTAATATATATATATATATATATATATATATATATATATATATATATATATATATATATATATATATATATATATATACTAATCACAAATTAATATGACAAACACTTGTGTGATTTTTGTCTAAGTTCAAATGTAAACCCAATTTTTAATTATTACACTTTAGTACATAAAAATTTACTCTCTAAAGATATAAATTATTACTTTTTTAAATAAAATAATTACTCTTCAAATTTATATAAACCCTTATTTATCAATTACTTAATACATGAAAAATTATTCTTTAGAGAGATATTAACTATTACTCTTTTGAGTAAAAATATTAAATGAAAAAACCATGGGCTAGAACCGTTTTGATAGATCTGAGGTTTTGAAGGTTTTATGAATTAATTGACTTCACTTGTATGTCCTCCGTACAACACTACTTGTGGATTTATTTTATATATGATTGCACGTTTTTAACTCCATATTCAGAGTCGTTTTGTGAATCTTCAACTGTTATATAGAGTCTGAATATATATCTTGGTTGTTGATTGAGCGCGTTCACTATTGAACATGGTTTATTGTTATGATTTTAAGTGAGGGGACTCCGAAACTTCATTAAAACTGTCATATATGAATGTTTATTAATTGAATTGAATTCGAGTTAGTAAGCAGGATAAAGAGGGTAATTTTATAGTACCTATAAAGGGAGATCATATCGGGTTAGGTTTCCAGACGTGGAAAATAATTGATACTGATAGTATCTAGAAAGGGGGGTGAAATTACGTCTCTTGCTCCGAGGTTATTCACACGTGTTACATGCATATTTACTTGTGTTTATAGAGTAGATTTGCATGGTTTAGTGATGTGTCCATAGTCCAAAAGGCAGAGTCGACCTACACTTGAGAGGGAAGTTAAGTAGTAAAACTGGATTACCCTAGAGCTACCTATTCTCCTACTTGATCCACTTTCGTATTCTTCTAGTGTTATTTTATTTTATTTGTTATTTAATTTTAGTATTTTAGTTGATAATTAATTTCACTACTCTTATTGCCTTTCGTCTTAATTAATTTAGATAATAATTAAATTGATAATACGCCGTCCTTTGGATTCGATATTTAACTTGGTCGCTTATCAAAGCTTTCATACTTGGGGATTAATTGTGTGTTGAGAAAACGCTCATCAAGTTTTTGGCGCCGTTGCCGGGGACGGCTGTTATTATTGATTTTATTATTTCTACTTTATTAAGACTTCTATTTGTGATTATTTATTTTTATCTAACCTTGAATTTTTTTGAGTTACTTGTGCACTAGGAAAATGAGATGAAGGAAAGGAAGGAATAACCCACTGAGCTAAACATGGCCGTAGCAAGGCAGAATCCGGATGATGTTGCCATACATGAGATTTTCAAGTACAATAGGATTGGCAACATGGGGCTGATAGGAGCAAGGGAGGAAGATGGTGATTCTGAGATACATCCTACTCTTATCAACATGGTAGAAAATAATCCCTTTTCTGGAGGTCAATTTGAAGATCCATATCGGCACCTCAAAAGATTTCTTAATTATGCAAACACTCAAAAGGGTGCTGGAGCTCATGATCATGCTAGGCGGATCGCCCTATTCAAGTTCTCTTTGATTAATAGGGCAGAAGAATGGTATGAGACTCTTGATGCCATAGATTGCACTATATGGACCAACTGCAGCAGAAGTTCTTAGAAAGATACATGCCACCCTCCTCTAAGGTGTTTAGAATGAGGCAAGAGATTCGCCAATTTGTTATGAATCAGGGTGAAAAATTTTATGCGGCGTGGGACATGTTTAAAGATATGCTCAGGAGGTGCCCACAACATGGGATGTCTAAGGCTCAGTACATAAGCATCTTCTACTATGGATTGGATTGTGAGTCGCGTGTTCTTATTGATGCATCCTCAGGTGGAGCGTTGTTATCTAAGAAAACACTTGAAGCAGAAAAATTATTTAAAGACATCTCTATAAATTCACGTGACTGGCTTACAGAGAGAGTTAGAGGAACTATGTAATAGGTAAGATAGTGCAGATTGAACACCAAGCGGTGAAGCTGAATAGAGATGATGAGATGTCTTTAGCCTAGTTAATTTCAACAAGCTACTAGAATCCCAGCAGAAGCAGATTACAGAGTTGACACAAAGGGGGCTTAGTATCCAGCAGCAAGAAGTGAAGAGTGCTGAAGATACCTTCAATCGATACATGGCTAAGAATGATGCAAGAGTTGATCATCTTGAGGCTACTATGAATGCTAATCATGTAGATTTATGTAAGAAGTTGAAGGACCTTACTTTGATTATGGGACAGATACCCGAGAACGTGAATCAATTGACACAATCGTTGGAGAAGAAAAAGTTCTCGTTTCAAAGCATAACGAACCTGAAAAAGTGTAAAGCTATCACATTGAGGTCAGGAACGCAGTATGAAGGTTCAATGATGCTAATTGGCGAAAACAAAGATGGGGTGTCCCTGCTCGACTGCTGCTCGACCAAACTTTTTGGTCGAGCAACGGTCGAGCAACACATCTCGGAACAGAGAAACGATGCTTTGTTTTTAGGTCCTCTGCTCGACTACTGCTCGACCAAACCCTTTGGTCGAGCGGCATACTATAGAGCTGAAAGATCACGATCAGTTTATAGGGTCCTCGCTCGATCAGAACATTCTGGTCGAGAGAAGGTCGAGCGGCCACTTGTAGAGTTGAACAACCAGAATCATATTACAGGGACCTTGCTCGATCAATTTCATCTCGCTCGACCAGACCAATCTGGCCGAGCAGAGATCGAGCAACACCATTTGACTCCGGTTTCTGCGCAAAATGCTATACCTGTTATTCAGAGCACTCCAGTACCATCACAAGAAGGAAAGCTTAGATTGCAGATAGATAATGAAGATGTGGTTTTCTCTCTTGATAAAGCATTGAAGATGCCCACGGAGACTCAATCATGTGAGAGCATAGATGTGGTTTTTAACTTGTTTAATCTTAATTTTAATAGGACAAATTACTCTGAAATTGAGTGAAAGATTGACTAGGAGGTGTCTAGACAGCCATGGGAGGAAGGTAATTCTGAGGATCATAACTTTGTGACCAAGAAAGGTGAGGTGCTGAGTGTAGACAAGAAGAGAGAAATAAAGTATTTGAAGGTGAGGATGCGAGAAGACCATTCTCCAATCAAGTAGTCTACAAAAGTGGTATACCGTCGTGACTCTGCGACGTTAAACATGAGCGTCTGTTGGGGGCTTGTCCCTTTTATTTTATTGCTTTATTATTTCTTTCACGTGAGTGAGGATTTATTATATTTGCGGTGCTCACGCTTCGGCAATTACATCTCTTTTCAAAGTTAGTTTCGATTTACGTTTTTACTAAGTTTGGGTGGGGTGTGTGATGTACTTACATTATCTTATGAGCACCAAGAGTATAATTTTTTCCTTTCGTTTGTTGTTTGTTTATTAGGAGGTTGATTTTTTGCAGCATATTAACATTTTAACCGGTGTTGATATATCGATTTTTTGTAACTTACTTAATATTTAGTGTGTCGTGTTGGTGTTTCTAGTGTGTGGAGTCGATTATATAGTCAATTGAGTCTTTCTCATAGTTCTCATATTTTATTATTGATGAAACCTGTGATGATGAGTGTGCTTGAGCTTTGATGATAGAAAAGGTAAAAGAGTGGCAAGACGAGTTCTACACTGAGGCTTTGACCTAACCGAGTTAAATAACTCGAGGAGCTCTTGCATACGTTGAAAAAAAATTAGGTGCTCTCGTTTCCTTATTCTAATTCTTATGTGTGCTTTTAATTCATGAGAGTGGAAGGATTGAGATTTTGGTTTTGGTGATCCATGTGAGCTTATATGTTTAAATCGTTCTTGAAATTCATATGCTCTTGAAATTGATGAAGGAAGTGTACTTGAGTTATATTGTGGTATAAAGTTCTATGTGTACTTGTGAGATATTATTTACCATGAAAAGTGCTCCGTTATTTGTTAAAAACCATGTGAGATTTTGAGCCTATTCATGTTACATAATCACATGATATTTCTTTTCTGGTGAATATCATTCTTGTGTGTGTATTCTAGAACTTGCCTCTTGTATTACTTGAAACCACATGTGTGTTAGATGATGGGAGATGATTTTAGGCCATCCTTGAATTTATGAGTCACTTAGACAAATAATTTCCTACCAAATGATGTCTATCCGTAGTTAGCCCCGTTTAGCTTAAAACCCTCATTTTTTGCAGCCTACGAGAAATAGCCACTTTGAGCTTCTGAATTTTTTTAGCCTTGATTCTATCATGACGAGAATTAATAGCTTTTCAAAATGTGTTGATGGAGTTTGATAACAGTTTGAGAAGGAACGAAATTGATGTTGAAATAGTGATTGAGCTTGAAAATACATCTAAGGAAAATCATGGAGTAGTGCTTAAATCTAGTACTCCATGGAAATAAACACCCTAGGGTAGTACTTAAATCTAGTACCCTATGGAGGATACAAGAAGTAGTACCCAAAACTGGTACCTCGAAGAAAGAAAGAAAAAAAATATTGTGCTAGAAAGAAAAAAAAAAAGGTGAAAGAGTTGAAGAGAATGTTGTGCTTGATTGAAGTGATGAGGAAGAATGAAAGATCGAGAGAGATTGCAGCTTGATTAATTGGAGTTTAGAGTCACTTATCCATAAATTTCCTACCTTTTCCAAAGAGCCAATATTACAACCAAATAAAAAGACCTTTTTTTATTCATGATTTGCTAGCTACAAGTAAAAGGAGAGTTGAGACAATTGGCAAGCTTATGGTTACACATGCACTTGAATTGAATTTGAGCGTAAACACCTTAACCATAAGTGTACATCTTTTACACTTGAGTGCGAGTGATATATACTTCCCTTGAGAACATGTCAATAGAGCATTTGAATTGGTGGTGATTGTCTTATCTTGTATGCTATGAATTGATTATTACATGTAATGAAAGTTGCATGACCTAAGTTGAGGACAATTGTATTTTGAATAGGATATTTGTCATAATCCTTGTTTTACCACTAATTTTCTTACTCTCTTTCTCTTTATTTTTATTTTATTGCCTCGGGACGAGCAACGGGTAAGTTTGGGGGATTGATGAGAGTGAAAATAAACGTGTTTCAGTATCCAATTTAACATCTTTTTTTATAGAAATTGTTGTCTTATATTAGCACAAGTATCTTATATTCGATATATTTGAGAAAAAAGGTGCGTTAGAGGTGTTTTATTTTGTTTTAGGTAGAAAAAGTATCAAAAGTGTAAAGTTAGAGAAAAGGTGCGACTTGTGCATGAATGCTGAAAAACGCACATCAAACTTCTTTAATTTTTTGGTGTTTTTATGGAGCTCAAAACTAGAAGTTTGATATATGGTTAGAAAACCACATAAGAGAAGATCGTTTTGGCTTAAGAAACACCTCAATCGAAGTCCAAACAAGAAAGTTATAATCAAAATGGTGACATCGCTCAAGCTGTTCCTACTCAGCACTACTGTTTCACTTTGCATGACTTGTTACATATTCAAATGTTAGAGTTTATATATGTTCTTTATATGTATACAAAGATAAGTACGAGAGAATTGTGTGAGCATAAGAATCACTCAAATCAAAGTCCGAATGTAGAAGTTATGTGCGAAACAGTGAGACTGCGCAGCTCGACCGACCGCTCGACCAAGGGTCCTCCGCTCAACCAAGAGTTGTTTGGTTGAGCGGAGACACAGGATTCTATTTTTGGTGATTTCGTACCTCCAGTTGCGTGTATTTTTGTATTCTCCAAGAAAAAGCCCATCCAAGGTCCATAAGGAGAGCTTACAAGTATAAAAGGGGATGCAAATCACATCATTATTCATAGTATCGCAACACAATCATCCTACACCCCATAAGGGAGGATCACTCCCCAACTATTATCCTTTCCTCTATCCATCCATCACTTTGAAGATTCATCTGCTGAATCAAGAGAAGAACTAAGAGGAAGATTCAAGACGGAGAAGGATGCGACAACGCCCACATCTAGGGTTTTATTCATTTTCTAATTTATCTTGTATTTTTCAGACATATGGGTAAGATCTATCCAACCCACATGATTGTTCTTCGCAATATCATGGGTTAAAACCGTTTTGGTATATCTGGGATTTTGAAGGTTTTATGAATTAATTGACTTCTCTTGTGTATCCTCTGTACAACAGTACTTGTGGATTTATTTTATATATAATTGTACATTTTTAATACATATTCAGAGTCGTTTTGTGCATCTTCAACAGTTATATAGAGTCTGAATATATATCTTGATTGCTGACTGAGCGTGTTCACTGCTGAACATGATTTATTGTTATGATTCTAAGTGAGGGGACTCCGAACCTTCATTAGAATCGTCATATATAAATGTTTATTAATTGAATTGAATTCGGGTTAGTAAGCAGGATAAAGAGGGTAATTTTATAGTACCTATAAAGGGAGATCATATCGGGTAAGTTTCCAGACGTGGAAAATAATTGATACTGATAGTACCTAGAAAGGGGGTGAAATTACGTCTCTTACTTCGAGGTTATTCACACGTGTTACACGCATATTTACTTGTGTTTATAGAGTAGATTTGCAGGTTTAGTGATGCGTCCATAGTCCACAAGGCAGAGTCGGCCTGCACTTGAGAGGGAAGTTAAGTAGTAAAACTGTATTACCCTAGAGCTACATATTCTCCTACTTGATCCACTTTCGTATTCTTCTAGTGCTATTTTATTTTATTTGTTATTTAATTTTAGTATTTTAGTTGATAATTAATTCCACAACTCTTATTGCATTTCGTCTTAATTAATTTAGATAATAATTAAATTGATAATACGCCGTCCTTTGGGTTCGATATTTAACTTGATCGCTTATCCAAGCTACAATAACATCCTTCATACTTGGGGATTAATTATGTTTTGAGAAAACGCTCATCAATTCCAACGGTTTTTCGTCGTAGGAATTTGGCTGTTTTCTTGTAAAACGCTTAAAATTGAGTTTTTTTTTCTAACTTTCAAATGTGTTCTTCTTCAACATCATAATCATAATTATGTTTATAAAGTGTGTCTTATTTAAGAATTTTACCCTCATAAAAGATAAATGATTGATGGTGTTTGATGAAGATGACAATGAATTTAGGGTTCTCATTTTAAGGTTGTAAGGGTGTATTTATCAAAATGGTTTTTTTAGTATTATTATTTATTTTATACTAAAAGTGTATTATAGTCTTTTAATATTTTAGAATTTTTGTAAATAAATGAAAGTGTGTATTTAGGAAAAATATAAGTGTGAATAGCCAACACCTTACAAAATACTCCCTCCGTCCCATAATAACTGTCTTACTTTCCGTTTTCATCCGTCCCATAATAAATGTCACACCCCAAAAATGAAAATTTCACATCTACCAACAACCTCAAAAGTTATCTTACTTTCAAAAATATTACTCTCACCTAACACACATAACATACTTTATAATTTATTTATTACTTAAAAATGTTAAATACCCCTAAAAAGTTAATAAAGTTGATCAAAAAGTAATTTTTCTTAAACTCCGTGTCTACGTAACTACGACAACAATCATGGGAGAGAGTGAGTATAATATAATCACATTAAATATCCTCTCTCTATTCCCATTTCTCTAACTAAATTACTTGATTTTGGATTCGTAATCAAATTCTCAAATAATCAAGGATAAGACTTATTTCATTAGATCAAAGGCCACAATTATATTTAACATAATGTCAACTTATTATTATGGTGTACGAAATTTATTTTTGTTGCACATATCAAATTATATAACATTTACATTTCACATAACATTAATCCATCATACTATAAAATAACTTATTTTTGCTACACATAACAACAATTTTCGTTGCACATTTTATCAAATGACTAAAATTTATGTTGTATATAACATCAATTTATACTGCACATGACATAAAATGACACAATATTTACGTTCTACGAAAATAATTTATGATACATATACTAATACAACAATATTTTCTATCTCTAAGAATGATATTAAGTGTTAATTAAAGTTTTTTTTTTATTTTTTGAAATATCAACTTATTCTCTCATTTAGTTGGCTTATTCTCTAGGAATCATTTTTAAATAGGGGGTAATAATGGGATATTATAGTATGAAATAAGTTATGATGCACATATACTAATACAACAAGAGTTAGTCTTCGTGCTCCCAGGTGCACAAAGTGTGTAATGGTACACCATTTTATTTTAAAGAGTATACATTTTAATTAATAAGGGTACAACATTTTGTTCTAAAGAATATACAATTTTCATTAATATTTTTTTTTCAAAAAATAAAGGGTGCACGTCTTTATACTAAAGGATATACAATTTTATACTAAAGGGTATAGGCGCACGACATGTCCTCGGAAGCACACAAATTTTTGTCCTACAACAATATTTTCTCTCTTAAAATGATAATAAGTGTTAATTAAAGATTTTTTTTTAAATATCAACTTATTCTCTCATTTAGTCGCCTTATTCTCTAGGAATCATTTTTAAATAGGGTTAATAATGGAATATTATCAGTATAATAACGTAGTTAATAATTATAATTTAATATGAATTTATCTTATAGCAATATAGAATTATGGGATGTATCTATTTCACCCTTTAAATCCCCATATTGGAACAATTGTTAGCCCATACATATTATTGAGCTCTTCAAGTACATCTAATTTAAAGCATTAATATGAGATACAAAATAATCTAATCATATGTCTAATATAACCCTAATTATAATTTTATAATTTAAAATAAGAAAATTGATTTTACCCAAAATATCTAACGGTTTTATATGAAATTAGCTCATCTATCTTTTTGCATTCATAAAGAAATTTTTAAAAATACTTTCACATAATATTTTTGTAGTACATAATATTAATTTTTTCTACATACAAATTTTTATTTTGCACGTACCATTTTTTGCTGCACATAACACTTACGATTCACATAATATTCACACGTTAACAAAATACTTTTTTTTATTCACATGACTTTACGCTGCACAGAACATTAATAACATTTAGACTGCACAAAATATTTTTTTAATTCATATACAAATCACATATCAACATTTACGCTGGATAGATCATTAATTATAATATAATATTTACGTTGCACATAATATTTTTTTATTTATATAATAGTAACGTTGCACACAAACTTTTATTTGCACATAACGCTGAACACAATAACTATTTCAGCGTTATGTGCAGCATAAAAGTTTATGCGCACTGTAATTAATTATGTAAATAAAAAATACTTAAAATATTTTTTAAATATTTGAAATAAGAATGATAGAACTTTAAAAAAAAATTCATATTAAATGGAATAATTTTAATAGATATTAGAACTGAATGTGAATTTTCATACTAAAACAACTTTTTATTTTTGGAATGCATATATATAAATTGTGTGCAATTTAAATATTCCAAAAAGCATTCCATTTAAATGTAAGGGTAAATGTGGCAATCATGTGCATTAAATTGTAGTTATTAGTATTGTTAAGTCAACAATGTATCTAATGATAAATATATATTTTCTTTTGTACCTATTACTTATTAACCCAAAACGAAAACAATATTAAAAGGAATTCAGGCCCCGATTGATAGAAAAAATAATTCAGGCATTGGATTGATAGTTTACCTATTTTTCAGGCATTGAATTGATAAAATTCCTTATTATTTTTATAACATAAATTAAATGATATGATATTTAAATAGGTACTGAATAAATTTATATTTTTTTCTTTTTTACAACTCCATCCGTCCCATAAATAAATTCACACTTTCTATTTTTGTCCGTCCCATAAACAAGTTTACACCACCAAATAAGGAAATACACACAAATCAATAACCCCACAACATACTTTAATTTCAAAATTGCCACCCCTTTACAACTCACATAAGTTACTTTATAATTTATTTATTACCTAAAATTACCAAACTACCCCCAAAAGTAAAGAAAAAATTAATTTTTTCTTAAACTCCGTATTTACAGTAACCGAGAACTTGTTTTTGGGACGGAGGGAGTATAGCTTTGATTTAAATTGATAACGACAATATAGAACTTTTATGGATATTGATTTTAATGTGTGTAGTTTTACTTGCAAAACAGGAGAGAAATTATCAATATTAGGGGTGTTTGTTGGGAGGTTTTTTAGGTAAGGAATGAGAAAAGGGTTAGAACAACAAAATTTGGTTAGAAGGTACTACTTCGTTCAAAATAGAAGTTCACGGTTATTATAGATACGTAGTTTAAGAAAAAAATTGCTTTTTGCTTTACTTGTGGGGGTAGTTTGGTATTTTTAGGTGATAAATATATTACTCCATAAAGTAAGTTATGTGAGTTATAAAGGAGTGACAATTTTGAAATTAAAGTGAATTATGGTATTATTGATTTGTATGTATTTTCTTATTTGGGGGTGCAAACTTGTTGGCATCCAGTAATGCGCCATTAAAATGGAGTACGTCCATGGAATGAACAAAAATAAAAAGTATGAATTTATTTATTAGACGAAGGAATATTAAAGTAGTACAGTGTTTTTCATTCCAAGAAAATGAGGAATCCCTCATTCCTTCCGCATTTCGCCTCACTCACTTTAATTCCAGGACTTAGAAAACTCAAATCTAATTTATATATAGTATATTTTAATGATATAAAAATTTATTAAAATTAAAAATTAATAAATTAATAATTTTCTTTTAATAAAAATAATTTATACTTATAAAATAATAAAAATAGTAAAAAAAAAATAATGAATCAATTCCTAAAAAATTTTGATTATACCAAACAACATCAATGATTATGATACTCATTTTTTATTATCAACCAAACAAATAAGTGTAAAATGTAAGCCATTGCATTTCCTTACTACTATCACTACTATTATTTTTATTCGATTCCTTCCAATAAACCAATCGCCCCATAAATCTGCAAATTTGATAAAATCCAATTTGAATAATATAATAACTTTTACTTTTTCAATTTTAATTTTTTAGTATCCAATTTAGTCCTATATAACTTTTTTAACTTTTACAATTTTGATCCGCTGATTAATTAATTAGGAAAGGGGACATATATTCTATCTTAAATGAGATATAATTGGTTGTACACTTAAATTTGCCCTAAAATAATTATGAATATAGGTCATCAAAATAAATTATTCTTATAAAACTAAATAAACATGATGGAACGAGATATATTTATTTATAATATTGCAAGCTATTTTCGAGCTGCATGTGTAGGTTTTAATGAGAACAAGGAATACTCGTTAGTATTTTTTTTACTTAAGTTTAATATTATGTAATTCATTTTTTTGTTTGGTTGGGATTTAATAAAAGATATAAGATTATATGAATTTTACATATATCTTAACGCATTACGTTGTACTCTCTCACACATATGATATAAAATTAAAATTTACCTACCTGCTTAAATTTTCAAAACAAACATAAATTAAGAATTTAATAAATCTACCTAATTCAAAACCCAACCAAACATGAGATTTCAAAATCACATTTATATATACATCTACACATCCTATTAATCTCTAATCTGCTTATTTTTTCATATATTCTTTCTCTTTAATTACACATCCTATTAATCTTTAAAATCCACTCATTTTTTTATACATTATCTCTTTAATTAATATATTCATTCTTGTATCTCTTTTTTCACATTAATTAATATATTTTTACACATCATTACAAATCTTTAAACTCAAAATAAGCATATACTAATTATAGTATTATACAATAGTTTTGAAAAATCATATAAACTCAAAATAAACATAGACGGAGACTTGAGGGTTACATCATTGACACACTCTAAAATTTAACTTTGATATAGTAATATACTCCTTCCATCCTATTAACCCTTTTATATACTCTCCTTGTTCCGCGTGTTACATTTTACTACTTAGGGTATTCCACTACAAGAGTTATGTTTTTCTTTTTTGGTAAAAG
Organism: Pogostemon cablin; assembly: GCA_023678885.1. Classification (NCBI taxonomy): domain Eukaryota; kingdom Viridiplantae; phylum Streptophyta; class Magnoliopsida; order Lamiales; family Lamiaceae; genus Pogostemon; species Pogostemon cablin. Next base: position 21,942,568 of record CM042993.1, on the reverse strand, counting down.
AGATTCACACAAAACAATCACTTTATCTTTATGGGGCCCACACATAACACTAATACAACTACTCACTATATGGAGTATTAAAGATTATATCTATCAACTCACTATATATTAAAATACAATATTTCTTAATCTCTGTGCAAACAGTAAATGACTAAATATAACTCTTTTTATTAAAATATTATATCTCTCAACTCAATACACATTAAAATACAATATTTCTTAATCTTTGTGCATACAGTAAATAAACTCTTTTTATGGGACGGGGAGTATTTTTCATGTGTTTAACTGACAATGTCTTTTACACTAAAAATAATATCAATTAATTAAATAATCTCAAAATATAATTTAATTTCAACTTTAACATATTTTTCAATTTACATATCATTTAAAAATACAGAATTACTTTTAAAAAATTAATAAAATTCATAAGAAAAATCATTTTTTTAAATAATAATAATGTAAAACAATAAACCTGAAATATTTTTTAAATTTACTCGAGTGAAAAGTAGTACTCGAAAAACTACACGTAACGGTGTAGCTCGATCAAGAATGACTGGCCATACATTCAGAACCAAGAAATATATACCAAATTCAATTAAATTACATCAACAGAAATGAAACGAATTTAAATAGAACATAGTATTAAGATATATATATATATATATATATATATATATATATATATATATATATAGTGGGTTCCACCATGTCAAAATTAATTGGGGTTCTCACCACAAGATGAATTCAGAGTGACACCAAGTGAATCTCTTGTGTGGACATCAATAAAAGAGAAGATTATTTGTTGTACTCTTATGCATTGTGTATTGTACGGATGCTTGTGTTGATGGTGTTATTGCATTCCAGCCCTCCAAGGTTTTGCTTATTACAAATCACCCCTGCAAATTTCCTGGCCTCAGAAAATTCAGAAAAAGGACAACAAATATAATTTGATTTTCCTAATTGTCTTTTTGTGATTCACACAACCCGTGATCCCTAAAACAATTTTGGCAAATTACAGTGGGGCCCCCTAATTCTTACATTCTTTAATAGAAAAATATCAACACATATCCATTTGTCAACACCCCTTTTCCACCCCAACAAAGGCAGCCCGTGAACCCTTTTTTTAAATTTTATTTTAAAATAAAAATAAAAATAAGTGCTTTAAATATTTTGTGGTGTGGGGTTTTCCCAAGTTTGATATTATTGTAATTATTTGTTTTAAATTCTTGATTTTTAAATGCTTTGATGAGCTAATAATAATTTTTTAAGTAGAACTTATGAGAAAGTGACTTGTAATTGGGCTATAGCCACACACTTAAAGTAATTAATATATTAATCTTGAATTTTTAAAAGTAGAATAATGAGAAATTGACTTGTAATTGGGCAATAACCACACACATAAAGACTAAAGTGATTAATTAATAAATCTTGAGCAGAGTACATTTTATTAAGTGGAACTTATGAGAAATTGACCTGTAATTGTGAATAATCACACACTTAAACTAAGTGATTAATAAATAATGAATTGTATATACGAGAAAATGCTAATATAATTGTGAAGAGATGTACAAAAATGTTTGACACCATGGAATTCTTTCACAGTTACAGGTAACATAATCTTGTCAATATTTGCCATGTTGCTGGCAAATTTTGATACCATTACAGAAATGTGGATCATTACTCTACTCATTATTCATACTTTGACTCGTTGTTTATAGAATTAATTACTAAACAGTTGCATATAAAAAGATTTAAGGAAAAACAAATAAGAAGGAAAGCTTTTAGTTAGAAAGTTTGCTTTTAACTTTGGCAAAGTTTTCCAAACACCCAAATGTTCAAGTGCTTCACTTTTTTTAATCATTAGAATTTATATTTTATTACTCTTTCGTCCCAAAATTAATTTTACACTTAGCAGAAATTAAGAAGAGCGTAATATTTGGGGTATTATGATTTCTTTTACAATAACAGAATAAAGAAACACGCAATTTGAGACCGAAATTAAAGATGGATTTTAAATTGTCTAAATTAATTAAACATGATTTTTGAGATGGGAGCAACTTACACCGAAAACCGATCGACCAGTTCAACTAAAAGACGACTTTTTCTAGAAAAGGAATTTGAGACGTTCTGGTTTGCTCACATCGAAAACTGCCCCGACCGTTTTAACTTAGAGACGGATTTTGTAACGGATTTTTCAGAGACGATTTTTTTGAGACGACATTTGAGACTTTTTTTTAGATGGATTTTTCACAGACAATTTTGAGACAGTTCTTGAGACTGATCAGTGAGTGACAATTTTTTAAACTGTCAGGTAGTGTAAAAACGACCTCATTTGGCTTAGGGCGTTAGTTGGGGCGGCTTTTTCCGTCTCTAAGGCGTTAACCACAAGCCGCACAACACCAAATTCATTGATTTTGCAAAACAAAGAGAGGAGTGCGGCTAATCCCAGAAATTTCGAAGTTGCTTTTGCGAATTCTGACAGCCCATTTCCTCAGTCGATTGCGTCCATGCATTCATGTTCAAACACTTTTCAATTGTGCAACACGATTTTTAATTTAATTAGTTAGTTTAACCCTTTTCATATATTAAGAACATGAATGATTTTATTGAATTTTAAACACATATGTTAATACAAATCACTTAATCACTTAAATTTAACTATATTGTGATATTAGGTGATTATTGAATTTTTAATACCTTATACAATAGATTTTTGTTATCTTGAAAATATATAAAATTATACTGTGAAAGTTGAATAATTGAATTGATTAGTTTTATAATTAGTTAATTTTTTTATTAGTTTCGTATGATCCATTTACGATTTTTTTTAAAAAAAATTGGTTTGATTTTAAATCATGAACAAGAATGAAAATGATGAATTAAGATCTAATTTAATTTATAATACTTTTGAAGAATCAAAGCATTCATGGAAAATGCTATTAAGGATTCAAATTTGTCTTTGGAAAAAGTTGAAAATGTTGCTACGCAACGTTACAAAGCATACGCGTCCTCGAGTTTGTTTGTACATGATTCTAATGATGAGGTTTATGCTCTAATGTTTTCTACACATGCATTCGTAGATGTGAAAAAGAGAAGTATACAGTGAATAATGAAAGTGAGCAAAACATCACTGATTGACGTTATTTTCACCTAATTTTTTTAGGTTTATTGTGGTTATTTTAGTGTGTTTTATTTACATTTTTGTCTTATTGATGGGTATAGTAACTTTTGTGTAGTGATTAGTGTGATGTTATTATTTTCTAGGGTTAGATCAAATTATATTTAAAACATGTGAAAAAAGGACAAAAAACGGAGTCAGGAAGTGCAGATGAGAAAGAACGCAAAATCATACCCGAACTTGCCACGCAGTTCGGTGCATAAACTCGACACGAGGTGGAACTCGATGCTACAAAAGGGTGAGTTTGAGCAGCTCCGGATCTGCAACACCAACTCGGCCCTGTCAAGGAGCGAGGACGGAACTCGCCACACACATACTTTTCACCTCTTTTCACACATATATATATTCTCTCATTTTCATCATCTATCTTCTTCCTTCATCATTAATTCACCCCCATAATCACAACTCATTTTCACGCCATTCATTCACCCAGTACCTATTTAAGGAAGGATCGTCAAGAAAGTGGGATGATAATCAAGAGAAGAGAAGACCCATCCTTAAGAAGATTATGGAGAATTCTTATATATTTTGTTATCTTTTCAAATCAAGAACTATTATGGAGTCATATAGTGATTTTTCTATTGTTACTATGGTTTCCATAATAAGTTAGTCTCATTAGTGAGGCTAGCCACATGATGGATTAGGAATATTTTGGATTTATGAATTTATGAAGGTTTATTGAATTGATCATGGATATTTCTATCTTAATGCTTATTCCTTGGATGTTATTTTGATATTTGTTGTTGATTTATTCTTGCATGTAATTAGGATTGCAAATCCAATTAGATGTTAGGATGGTTAATTGAATCATTTCATTATAAGATTTAAGCATGTTATTGGGAGAGGAGTCTGGCCAAGGTGTCTGAATGCTTAAAACACTTAAGTTGAGACACTAGAAAGACCACTCATGCCAGAGGATTAGACTAGTAAGGGGAACCCAATCCATACGAATAAAGTACCCTTGTTGGAAATTATAATTAGGATCAATTCGAGGAGATGTTTCCGGATTGTCACAACATTCTCCATCTTATTCACTATAGCCTTGGGTAGGGATGTCAATGGGCTACGCCAAGTAGTTGAGTACCCAAACCCATTCTTTTGTCGCGGTTTTGGGTAGCATCGTGCCCCGTACGGGATAGGGCGGGTCCACCCCGTTTTTTACCCATTTTGATTATTTATTTTATTTTAAATATTAATACCTATTATAAATAATGTGTAATATATATTACTCCCTCCGTCTCAAACTCGTTGTCATACTTTTCGTTTTTGTCCATCCCAAACTAATTATCTTATTCCAAAAAAATGAATTTTTTTTATCACTAAAATAGCCCCCTCATATGCTAAATTTTCAAAATACCCAACCCACTTAAAACACTAAATCATTAATTAACATATCTAACAATACACTTAATTAAACCCACTAACACACACAAAACTAGTGAGACTCAAGCCCTAATCACTAATCACTCCCTCACTCTCTCTCATCTGTCATTCTCCTCCCTCTCTTCTTTCTCGGATTCTTGAGCAAGAACCCCAAAAATCTGATTCCGCCGCTCTCTGTCCTTTGAGCATGGTGGTTTTCTCGCTCGGCGAAACTTTCCCGATAGATTCTGACCAATTCCCAATGGTCCAGGAGTCGCTGGGGGTGGAACCCTCAGTCGCCGTCGTGTTTCCAGCATTGATGTTTCCTGATTTCTCCGAGTCAAATGTCGATGTCATGGATCAAGTGTTGATGGTTCCCGATTCGGTTGATAGAATAGTTTATAGATTAGATCCAGTATTGTGGGTGCTCGATACGTTCGATTCGGATGTCGGCGGCCCGGATCTAGTGTTGTTTATGCCCGATACGTTCGATTATATTGTCGGCGACCTGGATCCAGTGTTGATGGTTTCCATTACTGATGATTCCGATGAGAATATAGTCGTCCCTTGTTCTATCTCTGTAGATCTCGGTCCGGTTTTGCCTGAAACAGTGGATCCACGGGTCTCCGTCCCTTGTGAAATCACCGATGACTTCTACGACTTCATGTGGGAGTGGATCTGCCTCTGCTTCCCAGCGTGTCGGTAGACCCTACTCCCTTAGTGTTTACTTTCTGTGTGATCTTATTTGCTCTTCCATGTCCCTTGGGATTTTTTATGTGAAATGGTGGCCCTGTGAGGTACCGTAGCTTTTTGCAATAGGGTGTTGATTGGTGTTCTGTTGAACTTGATTGGTGGCCTTGTATGGTCTTATGATATTTTTATGTGAAGTAGTGGCCCTTTGTGGTCTTATGATGTTCTGTGTTGGTGTCCCTACATGGGGGCTTGATGTTTTTATGTGAAGTGGTGGCCCTGTGTGGTCTGTAGAACTTGATTGGTGACTGTGATGCTTTTTTGTGCATACATAGCCTCTGATGATCTTGAATGGTGGCCATGTGAGGCCTTATTTGTGATAGCCCTATGAGGCTTTTGTATATATACGTGAATGTGCATTCTTGGTCTCTGTTGAGCTTGATTGGTGGCCCTTTTATGGCTTGTTCTGTGATATCCCTGTGAGGTAGTGGTGCATATATGTGGTTGTGCATAATTGGTATCTGTTGAGTTTGATTAAAAGCCCTGTGACAATTTTATTCCGAGTGCCTATGAAACTGTTACCTTATTGTTGGTATACTGAAAACCTTTCTTGATGCATATCTAAGTCACCAACAAGGTTTATAAACCTGTTTAGGAGACTTAGACACTTGCCTATAATGAAATTAGGTAAAGCACCATGTATAAGTCACCAACAGTTTTGTAAATCTGTTGTGGAGACTTTGAACATGTGCACTGAACTTAGAGTAACCACAAGAATTATAGACCTTGTTAGGTGAACTTAGCCGCATTTCTAGTGAAATGTCAAGAGTAAGTGTACTCTATCGCTGTTGTATACGCGTGACCAAGTGCAAAATTTATAGTATTGTCGTCCCAAGGGAAAAGGTAAACTCAAGTTGTATCCAGATTTTCCATTGATTTATGTTTTGTAAGGATTATCAAGATAAGGTTTTGATTTAAGAACTATGATTACTCTATCAATTAACTAATGAACTAGACAAGCAACTAATTATAACAAATATCAATCAAATCAAGTAGCAAGATGAGATGAAATGGATGAAGTGTATCTAAGAAAAGAGCAAGGCTAGCAACATCATGGTCAAGGTCTTATGTAGACTTCACACTCACTCAAGCATTGATGACTCTCAAGTTATGATACTAAGGGCAATCACAATTGTACCCCTAACCCCTATGGCCAAGGTGATTAGGTTCTCAACTCTTTTACAAGTTTAAATCTCCTAAGATTGTCTTACTCTCAATTCCCTCATGGGTACTATGATCATAAGTTGGTTCCCCTCACTAGTTCATCACTAATGTTCTATCATGAGGTTCTAAGCACTTGGAGGGAATGACTTTCCTCCCCTCATACTAACCAAGTCACCTAATACAATCAATGATTCAATTAAACCACCACACATAATATTGGAATGGCCATCCTAACACTATGCATAGAGAATTTAACCACACACATCATGCATCAAATGAGAATAAGCATTCATGATAGAAAGTAATCATAACAATCAATTCATCAAGCTTTAATAGTGCAAAAATCTACATATTTCCTAACCAATCATATTGCTAGCCTCACTTGAGGACTAGCCACAAATATTCATTGTCAATTGGCTACAATCCAATACAAGCTCCATATGAGCAATATAATGAAGAAAGTAGCAAAATAAAAGAGATTGAGCTTCCCCTTGAAGGTAGACTCCTCCTTCCTTGATCATGCCAAATTCTTCAAACAAATCTGATTTTCTCTTCTTAGATGATGGAATGGATGGATGTATGGATGGATTTATGAAGATCAAGGTGAATTGATGGATTTAGATGGTGTAGATGGATTGTGGATCTAGTGTGTGAGGAAATGTGGTGTGGATTGTGTGTAACTGCTCTCAATCTGATCTAATGTGAATCTCCTCTCTAATTTCGCACAAATCATGGTTTTATATCACTTGTGGACCTTCTAGAAGCTTCCGGAATATTCTGAAAATTACACAGGATTTTGCACCTACACGGCCCTTGCTGCAGTACACGGCCCGTGTAGGTCACACCTACTTCGGTGTTTTGTGCGTGCTTCCGGATACGGCTCGAGCTGTAATACACGGCCTTGATCATGGCCGTGCAGCACTTTCTGACGACAATACACGGCTTCTTCTTACAGGGCCGAGCTCCGCACACGGGGCGTGCAGCATTGCACGGCCCGTGCACTATCGCACGGCCGAATCTCTGGCCGAGCAGCGTGTTCTGATGACATTACACGGCCAGCTGCTACAGGATCGTGTTCCGCGCACGGCCCGTGCAGCTGCATGGCCTATTCTTCGTCTCCCTTTCGCTCCCGACTCCGTTTTTGTCCGTTCCATGACCTGTTTTACACATATTTAAGCTCATTTACACAATTCTATCAGTTCGTACCACTTTCCTCAAAATAACAATAACTCCACCAAACTTAACACAAATACGGATAAAAACATCCGAAAATACACACATAAAGATACTAAAACCTAGGTGAAAATGACGACAATCAACCCCCCAAACTTAAAGTGTTGTTCGTCCTCGAACAACTAAAAATGATAAACAAGAGGAGAAATTTTCACCTAGAGAACATCTAACGAACATAAACCACAATATATCACAAGTAATAAGGACTTCAAAATCAAGTTAAGTATCCCTACATAATCAAACTTATAACATGAAAGATTAACGAGTTCAATCTCAAGCATGACAAAAGAGTAATCAAATCCCTTTCAATCCAAGCCTTTCATAGGATATCAAATTCACTCAACACTCTTTGAAGTAAGGTTTTGATCAACACTCATCAACCGGTTAAAATCGACTCACCATAGGCTTGCTCATGGACTATGTTCACAAGCCACCTTAGTTTCAATAAGTGATCAAAAAGGTCTTTATCTTTGGATGTAATGTTTAGGCTCTTTGGTAAGGTAGGAAACTTTGGATAATAGTGACTTTTCAAGTGTGGTTGATCGAAGAGATGATTCCTTTCTTCAACGTCCTCACTTTCATGCTTCCTTTCTTTTCTACTTTAATCACAAGCACTAAGCATCATCATTCCTTGGATTTCTTGAGCTTCTTTTTGAATGGCATACTTCTTGTCTTTGACTTTTGTATTCCTTGAGCATATTTTTCTATTTTGCTCCTTTTTTCACTTTTGTTGAAGTTGCACTTGCTTTTATCTTGAGCTCTTTCATCCTTTTCTTGACCAACATGTCTTTCCATATACATTTGCATATTTTTCCACATCTTCCCTTGTAAATCATTATCATCCTCAATTACCCACACATAGGTTATATATATAAGGTTTAAATGGGTTTTCAAGGCTTGTAATGTGCTTATATCACAAGAAATAGGCTTAAAGGTTCAAAGTGGCTTACTAGGGATAATGTTTGAGGTAAGGAAATTTTATGGCTATGACTTTTTTTTTTTTTTTTTAACAAGGATGGCCTAAGATCATGTCACAAATTTCAACCATTCGGGCTTCGTTCCTATAGTCCAAGAGCAAGTTCTAGTTTGTCTAAGTTCAACCGGTCCTCTCTTCAATAATTAACCATGGAGGCACGGTTGAGGCTCAACTCTCACAAGCTTTTGCTTGGACCAAAAGAAACTCAATTAACCTTCATACTTCTCAAAATTGAACAAATTATGTAATCCATGTCACAATTTTAACAAGTAGAAACCATTAACTTGCTTGCCATCACCTATCACAAACAATGCATCATAGCTCATACTCAAAAACATTACTCAACTCTTTCCTAAAACATACCACCAAAACCACACCTATACAAGAATTAAAATAACAACAAACATCACCCACTAATCAAGGAATCAACAAACAATACAAACATATAACATGCATAAATCCAATCATCCATCAAAAGACAATAAAGCACATCAACTCAAACCCATAACGATAAAGATCAATCTCCCATCGCATCAAACAACGAAAAAAAAATCAAACTAAAATACCAAAAAGGAAATCGCATAAAACTGAAAATAAAAAAAACCAAAAGTAAAACCTCCCAAAACCAACACTTTAAGTACAATCCAATCAAATCCTAACAAATCAAATCAAATGTCTAAGCAATAATACTTCCAAAATTCTAAATAATAGCTAGATAAATGGACAAAAGTGCCAAGCACTCAAAATACTCCCTCATTGTTCCGGAGGCGGAGGAGGTGGACGATAGGTGTTCCATGGAATGTAGGATCGAGGGTTCGCAGGAAACTGGAAGTTGAACATCATGGTCATCATCTCCTCCATGTTGTTGGAGTGCACCCTTATTTGTTCTTTATAGTACTCCCTCCTTCGTTGTCCAGCTCTCAATTCTTCAATGTGTCTTCCATGCTCTTGCTGGACTTCGCGAATCTCCCTGATCTGGGTCCCATATGTCTGCTGCACATGCCTCATGTCGCGTACCTCATCCATCATATAGTTCCACCTTTCATCTCCTTGGCCTGGTGCGACTGGTGGCGGTGCCTCTTCCTCAAACAGTGGTGGATCAGGGCCTTGCTCCTCAAACTCAATCTGCTCCGGTTGCTCTCCTTGCTCATCACCCTCCATGTGCACTTGCTCGGCCCTCAAATTGGCTAGCTCTTCATTTTCTTCAACTCTAACCTGCCTCAGAACCTGTTCCATTTCATCTCTGTTTCTTCTATAAAATGCCTTAACAACTCTGGAATGGTTCACACTTCCCATAGCCAAATTTGCAAGCCTTCTCCTTGTATAAACTGTAGTGAGCTCCGGCATTGGCAACGGAAATGGAGCTCCCTTCTCCTGCCTTAAACAGTATTGATTTCCTACCATGGTCAAAAATTCCATCCTCATCAGCTGTGAGTAATTCAACCCTTCACTAACCATACGATTCTCCATCCCTGCGAAGTTAACTCCCATTCCTTGAGATATCATTGTAATCATCCCTCCTAGCATCAACCCTTGAGAACTCTGCCTCTTTGCAACTCTCTCTGCATGTTGCACAAAGTGTGCTGCAACATTAAGCGGTAGCTCTTTATACATACAATACATGATGTAGAGCTGCTTTTCTCCAACTGAGCCTCCTTCAAACCTTCCCAATATAGTATTGGAGACGATCTTCTCCAAATACCTCATTACCGGATTCCGGATGGCTGTTCCCTTTGAGGCACTAGGGACGTACCCTGCTCTCTCAGTTCCATCGTTCACAAGGCTTGACCACCATTCCTGTTGGTTGAAAGTTCCTCCGGCATAAAAGCTCCGATGGAATTCGCATGGCGGGCACCCAAAACACTCATTCAAAAATGCCAATGGAACCTTTTCCCTCAACACATTGTCTAGCTGAAAAGTCACCCACAATGGATACCCATTCCTATCTTTCTTCACTTGTAAAGTGCTCATGAATTCCGCAGTGAGATGATAGTAGGTTGGCGGCCTCTTATCGAAGAAAGCTTCCATCTGAGAGAAGCGAAATAACTTCCTCAGATCTTCCTCTATACCTAGTCCCCTCATCGTCTCCGTGTCTTGGAAACGAGTAGCCTTGATCTTCGGAGCTAGAACTTGCCAGCGAAGCACAAACTTTCCCCAATAATCCTCGAACTCAACTCCAAATTCTTGTGGATGAATTCCTTCAATAACCAACTGGGCATCCAAGTTAGATAACTCCTCAGGGTCGGTTATCATAATGAAATCCTCGGTCCTAGGGCGAACTCTCCTCACAGCCATCTACAATATACAAACAATATACAACTTATCAAATATATTCACACTTAACACTTATCACCATTCATCACAACTATCAACAATTATAACCAATTTCTACTTATGATCACACATATGAATCATCACTTCAATCATCTTAAAATGCCACTCACATGTGACCATCAAATTCCAACGAACTCCTCTCTTAGACATTTCATCGAACACTTGGCATGCACAAAATTTAAACATCCTCTCAACATACAATTTGCATAGCCTCATGCCCAAATCCTTAATATCTAAAGTTAATCTCTTACAAATAAACATCATACTCATGTAATTCATCAATTGGCACAACACAATTATTCACACTCATAATTCTCACACAATTCCCAAATTATTCCTCATGAACCCTATTTCAACTATTTTTTTTAAAAAAATTCAACAATTCATAATGAAACACATGCATGAATATCATCAATCAAGCATGAAAACATCATAAGAATAAAGCCCATATATCAATTCAATCAATTAATATCAAAATGTTCAAGTTAGGGTTCAAGAATTTCATACCTTTCACCAATTGGATGTGGAGATGTGAATTTGGTGTGAACACTTACAATCTCTACTCACACTCTTTCAACACTAACCTTGGTGGAGTTTCGTGTGCTTGAATCGTGTGAATTGGGTGAAGGGGTGCGTATGGAATGTGTACGGAGCAGCCCTTTTAAAAAAAAACTGGAACAAGCCCTGCACGGCCCGTGTTACGCAGCACGGCCTCAAGTGAGGTCGTGTAGCGTATTCTGATCCCATTACACGGCCAACTGCTACAGGGCCGTGCACGGAACACGGCCCGTGTACTGTTTCTCCTGCACGGCTCGAGCTGCATAACTCGGCCATCATCCTGGCCGTGTAGCATGTTCTGATCCCGCTACACGGCCAACTGCTACAGGGCCGTGCACGGCGCACGGCCCGTGTAGCAGTTTGCCCTGTTCTTCATTTTTCTTGCTTCACTCCATCCTTGCCCTGTTTTTCACTCTTCACATACCCTATTCATGCTTAAACACTACTCAATGTCATCCATGCTACACTCATAATCAAGAATGGATCGAAATGTACTCAAAACACCACCAAACACACCAAAACTATACTAACTCATGAGAAAAATATTCAAAATTTTTCAAAAATGACCATTTTGCAAAGATGATATATATACACAAGATAACACAATACGCAAGAAATTCATTACTCAATTAAACAAAGTATAGGTCACACCACGCACTCTCCCCCCAAACTTAAATCGAAACAAGTTACGAATTAAGTTTGCAAAAGTGGTGAGACATACCTTATTCGTTTTCTCAATGCTCTTCATGAACTTCTCCATCTCTTATGCCTACTTTAAGCTCCAATTGATCAAGTGTGACCACCACGCAACCTCCCCCCAAACTTAAATTAACACAAGTGTTAAAATTTAAGTTTGTAAAGAGTGGTGAGGCATACAATCATCATTCCACCTTTAGCATCCGTGTCCTTTCTCTTATGCATTTCTCATGAACTTAACCACCTTCATACCAAATCTACAAGAAAACTAAAAAAAACTACACTAAACCAATACTCAAAAGAAGTTTAAGAAGAGAGAGTAACCACATACACCCTCTCCTTTTGAGAAGGAGATAGGTAATGCTTCACTCTATGACCATTTACCACAAATTCATTATTTGGACCCTTTAACCTCAATGTATGTCCATTCAACACTTCAAGCACTTCATAGGGTCCCATCCATTTTGATTTAAGCTTTCCGGGAAACAACTTGAGCCTCGAATTGAATACAAGCACTTTATCCCCGAGAGCAAACGTCTTCTCCTTGACCTTAGCATCATGCCATCTCTTCATATTTTCCTTATGGATAATTGAGTTTTCAAATGCTCTTCCTCTAAACTCCTCCAACTCAACTAACTTCAACAACCTTGCTTGACCACTTTCCCCCTCGTCCATATTAAGGCATTTGATAGCCCATAATGCACGGTGTTCAAGCTCCACGGGGAGATGACAAGCTTTACCATAGACCAATTGATACGGTGAGACATCAAGAATGGTCTTAAAAGCCGTCCGATAAGCCCATAAAGCGTCGTCAAGCTTGTCCGACCAATCCTTCCTCCCTCCATTGATGGTCTTCTCCAAAACTAACTTGATTTGGCGGTTTGAGACCTCCGCCAAACCATTTGCTTGAGGGTGGTAAGGTGTAGCCACTCGATGTTTCACTCCATATCTTTTCAACAAACTCTCCATCAACTTGTTTACAAAGTGTGATCCTCCATCGCTCACTAAAGCCCGTGGAACTCCAAACCTAGCAAAAATGTTCTTCTTCAAAAACCTTTGCACAATCAAAGCATCATTTGTCTTCGTGGGGATTGCCTCCACCCACTTGGACACATAATCCACAGCTAGCAAGATGTACACATATCCTTTAGACGAGGGAAATGGTCCCATAAAATCAATCCCCCATACATCAAAAATTTCTACATCAATCCTTAAGGTCATGGGCATTTCATCTCTCTTGCCTATTCCCCCTATCCTTTGGCATCTATCACACTTTGCAACAAACTTCTTTGCATCCTTAAACAATGTTGGCCAATAGAAGCCCGATTGTAAAACCTTAGCCCCCGTCTTTTGATGAGCAAAGTGACCTCCACACAAAGACGAGTGACAAAGTTCAAGAATCCCCATAACTTCTTCTTCAGCTACACATCTCCTTATTACTCCATCATTGCAAATTTTAAACAAATACGGCTCATCCCAAAAATACTTCTTAACTTCAACATGAAACCTCTTTTCTTTGTACTCATTAAGCAACGTGGGCTTGATTCCACACACAAAGAAATTGACGTAATCGGCGTACCAAGGCGGCACATTCACCATGCAAGTACTCACTTGCTTGACCTCTAGTAGTAAAATGTCCTCATCCGGGAACTCATCCCCAATGGGCTTCAAATCTTCATTTGCACCTCCATTTTCTAACCTAGACAAATGGTCCGCAATCACATTCTCCACGCCCTTTTTATCCTTGATGACCACATCAAATTCCTGCAAAAGCAACACCCAACGAATTAAACGAGGTTTAGCATCTTTCTTACTCATAAGGTATTTTATAGCCGCGTGATCCGTGTAGACAATCGTTTGTGTTCCAACCAAGTATGGTCGAAACTTCTCAAAAGCATACACTACGGCTAAAAATTCCTTCTCCGTTGTGGTATAGTTAATTTGGCACGAATTTAATGTCTTTGAGGCGTAATAGATTGCTCTAAACTTCTTCTCTCTCATTTGCCCCAACACCACTCCAATGGATTGATCGCTAGCATCACAATGAAGTTCAAATTGTAAACTCCAATCCGGGGTAATGAGGATCGGAGATGAAGTGAGAGCATCCTTAAGCACCTGAAATGACACACAACACTCATCATCAAAGTTAAATGGACAATCTTTTTCAAGCAATTTACAAAGGGGTTTAGTAATTTTGGAAAAATCCTTAATGAAGCGTCTATAAAAGCCCGCATGTCCTAAGAACGATCTCACCCCCTTCTCACTAGTAGGAGGGGGAAGACGTTCTATGGCTATTACTTTAGCTCTATCCACTTTTAACCCATGCTTTGAAATATGATGTCCCAAGACTATCCCATCGGTCACCATAAAGTGGCATTTTTCCCAATTTAGCACAAGACTCGACTCTTCACACCTCTGCAACACAATCGTGAGATTAGTTAAGCAAATATCATAAGAAGATCCATACACGGAAAAATCGTCCATAAACACCTCCATAATATTTTCAATTAAACCATCAAAGATTGCCATCATACAACGCTGAAAAGTGGCAGGGGCATTACATAGACCAAATGGCATCATTCTAAACGCAAATGTACCATAGGGACATGTGAACGTTGTCTTCTCTTGATCTTCCGGTGCAATCAATATTTGATTGTACCCTGAATAACCATCAAGAAAACAATAGTACTCATGCCCCGCAAGACGATCCAACATTTGATCTATGAATGGCAATGGGAAATGATCTTTACGAGTATTCTCATTCAACTTACGATAATCAACACATACTCTCCAACCCGTGATAGTTCTAGTGGCAATTGTTTCATTTGTATCGGATCTAACAATTGTCATACCACCTTTCTTTGCCACTACATGTAGAGGACTTACATATTGACTATCACTAATTGGAAAGATTATTCCCGCATCAAGCCATTTTAACACCTCTTTCCTTACCACTTCTTGCATTATAGGATTTAATCTACGTTGGTTTTGCACACAAGACTTTTCATCATCAATCAAATGGATCTTATGCATGCACATAGATGGACTAATACCTTTAAAATCTTTAATGCTCCAACCAATAGATGACTTATGATCTCTTAAGACTCTTAGCAATTTTTCTACTTCTAAATCATTAAGGGAAGAGGATACAATTACCGGATACGTTTCATCTTTTTCCAAGTAAGCATACTTTAAGTGATCCGGCAATGGTTTCAACTCTACCTTCTTCTTCTCTTGCACTTCCAAAAATGGCTTTTCATCAAGTTTCTCCACCTTTACCTCCTTTGCTTCCTCTTTTGTGAGTGCCCTACAAGCATTTAAACCATGCAATTCATCAATTATTTCATCATTTTCTACACCAAAAGAAGATTTAGCTTTTATAGATTCAAGAGAATAAGAGTGGCTTATGATGATTTCCAAAGGGTCCTTGGAGTGAAGGTGATACATATGCTCTTCAACCATGTCGTCAATAACCTCTACTCTTCCACATTCCTCCCTAGGATACCTCATAGCCTCACTTAAAGAAAATATGACTTCATCCTCATTCACCCTCAAAGTTAGCTCCCATTTCTCCACATCTATCAATGCTTTCCCGGTGGCAAGAAACGGACGTCCAAGTATCAATGGGACACTATCATCTTCAGCCATATCTAGTACCACAAAATCAACGGGGAACACAAACTTGCCAACTTTGATCAAAACATCTTCCACTATTCCCTTGGGATGTGTCAACGACCGATCGGCTAATTGAAGTGTAACCGACGTTGGTTTGACCTCACCAATACCCAACTTTTTGAAGATTGATAAGGGCATTAAGTTAATGCTTGCCCCTAGATCACATAAAGCTTTGTAGTTCCCTTGCTCTCCCATCTCACAAGGAATAGTGAAACTCCCCGGATCTTTCAATTTAGGGGGAAGTTTCTTTTGCAAGATTGCACTACATTCCTCCGTAAGGTTCACCATTTCGAACTCTCCCAAGCTTCTTTTCTTTGACAAGATATCCTTCAAAAATTTGGAGTAGTTGGGCATTTGAAGTAAGACCTCCGCAAAAGGCATATTCACATGTATCTTCTTCAACATTTCAACAAACTTGGCAAATTTCTCTTCTAATCCCTTTTTCAAGCATCTTTGTGGAAACGGGATTGTCATGGGCAACTTAGGAATCCCCCATTCATCCCTTTTAAACTTTTCCTCTCTCTCTTTCCGTTTTGCTTCTCTACATCTTTCCCATTTCTTTGGAGACTTTACTTTTTCTTCTTCAAGTGTAGGGGTACTTTCACCTTTTTCAACAATATCAACTTCTTTCTCTTTCCCTTCTTCACCCAAACTTTCCATAGGCTCAAGTTCACAATCCACCTCCTCTACTTCCGTTGGCATTGAAGGCCCTTCGTATTTTGTTCCACTACGAAGTTCAATCACCTTACATTGCTCCTTCGGATTAGTAATGGTTGTAGATGGAAACTTTCCTTGGTGATGAACATTACCCCTTTCACTTGCCATTTGACTAATGTGAGTCTCAGTTGCTTTGAATCGATTCTCATTTACCTCATCTCTTTGCTTCACATATTCAAACTTTCTCTCATTCTCTTGTTTCTCTTGCTTCATAAAATCAAACATCTTAGTCATTTTATCCTCCAATGTAGACATTGTAGACTTTCCTTCATCATTTGGAGCCTTCTCCCCCGGATGAATGCCCGATGGCAATGTGAGTGCATTACTTTGATTCCCATACGACAAATTCTCATATCTCCGGGGTTGATTGAAATTCCCTTGAAAGTTACCTTGCCCCCAACCTCCTTGCCTTTGTGGATATCCTCCTCCATTATTCTCAAAATTCCCACCGTAATTTCCTTGGAAGTTCCTTCCTTGCATGAAGGCAACTTCCTCAAGTGTCATCTCCGATGGGCTCCAAGAAATAGAGGACATACCTTGTTGAGGTATAGAGGTAGGCATTTGACAACTTTGAGAAGATTGACCCATACTTGGTGTAGGTACACCTTGTTGAAAATTAGGAAACACTTGTTGATTCATCAAAGGTATTGACATCACATGCGGAGGATTAGCTAGCACTTGTTGATTCACCATTGGTGTAGATGTTGGAGTCACTTGCATACTAGCATTTATCCTTTTTAGTATCTCCGTGATTGCCTTGTCGGTTACATCTTCATTAGGCACCTCCACCTTTTTCACTTGTTGCAAGCACACTTCTTCCATCTTAGCAATCCTCTCTTTTTCATATAAGCCCGCAACTCTATCCATGGGCCATTGACCCGTATTCAATGCTATTTCTTCACATATGGCAATTGCTCTTTCCGGAGTTTGCCCCAAAATCGAACCTCCCGATGAAGCATCAACAAGCATCCTTTCACTTCCACTCAAACCGGCATAGAAAAATTCTACTTGTTGATCTTCGGGAAATCCGTGTTGTGGACATTTCCTTAGCATTTCTTTGAATCGGTCCCAAGCCTCACTAAAAGTTTCAAGAGGCATTTGCTTAAACTGCAATATTTGACCTTTGAGATGCAACATCTTCGATGGTGGGAAATACTTGCTCAAGAATCTTTGTGCCAACTCTCTCCATGTGTTGTAGGATCCCGGTGGTAAAGTATGATACCAAGCCTTAGCTCTATCTCGTAATGAAAACGAGAAGAGCTTCAATTTAATAATATCCTCACTTACCCCATTTATCTTGACCGTGTTTGCTAACTCCGTAAATTGGGCTAAGTGAGCATTTGGATCCTCCATAGTACCACCACCAAATTGGTTTGCTTGCACCATGTTGATCAATCCCGTCTTGATCTCAAAATGATTAACATTCACCGGTGGTCCCACAACATAGTTTCCATATTGTGGTTGGAAGTGATCTCGGATGTTCATTCCCACTCCATTATTCCCATTTCTACGAGGTTGATTTTGCACCATCGGAGGATCATTCCTTGCTTCTTGTTGTGCCAACAAGTTTTGAATAATAGCTTGCAATTGTTGGTTTTGCAAGTGCATTTGTTGAGCATAAACTTGTGGCACATATTCTTGATTACCAAAACCTCCTCTAGCATTATCACCACCTTGAAAATTTCTCAAATTACCTTCTTCATCAACCATATTTGCATTATCCCTTACTTCTTCCATATTTTCTTCCGTTGGTTCCAACACTCCTCTTCTTTGTCTTCTTAAGGTAGCTTCTAATTCCAAATTCAAAGGTTCAATAGATTGAGACCTTGAATGAGTTTGCATGTACCTACAAGAATTCTCAAATTAGCTCTCCAAGTAACCAAGACAAGTAAACAACTATACAAATGAAAGAAATATCCTTATCAAGACTAATCAACTTCAAACTCGTTATAACCACAAGTTTAACATTTTCCCGGCAAGCGGCGCCATGAACTTAGCCGCATTTCTAGTGAAATGTCAAGAGTAAGTGTACTCTATCGCTGTTGTATACGCGTGACCAAGTGCAAAATTTATAGTATTGTCGTCCTAAGGGAAAAGGTAAACTCAAGTTGTATCCGGATTTTTCATTGATTTATGTTTTGTAAGGATTATCAAGATAAGGTTTTGATTTAAGAACTATGATTACTCTATCAATTAACTAATGAACTAGACAAGCAACTAATTATAACAAATATCAATCAAATCAAGTAGCAAGATGAGATGAAATGGATGAAGTGTATCTAAGAAAAGAGCAAGGCTAGCAACATCATGGTCAAGGTCTTATGTAGACTTCACACTCACTCAAGCATTGATGACTCTCAAGTTATGATACTAAGGGCAATCACAATTGTACCCCTAACCCCTATGGCCAAGGTGATTAGGTTCTCAACTCTTTTACAAGTTTAAATCTCCTAAGATTGTCTTACTCTCAATTCCCTCATGGGTACTATGATCATAAGTTGGTTCCCCTCACTAGTTCATCACTAATGTTCTATCATGAGGTTCTAAGCACTTGGAGGGAATGACTTTCCTCCCCTCATACTAACCAAGTCACCTAATACAATCAATGATTCAATTAAACCACCACACATAATATTGGAATGGCCATCCTAACACTATGCATAGAGAATTTAACCACACACATCATGCATCAAATGAGAATAAGCATTCATGATAGAAAGTAATCATAACAATCAATTCATCAAGCTTTAATAGTGCAAAAATCTACATATTTCCTAACAATCATATTGCTAGCCTCACTTGAGGACTAGCCACAAATATTCATTGTCAATTGGCTACAATCCAATACAAGCTCCATATGAGCAATATAATGAAGAAAGTAGCAAAATAAAAGAGATTGAGCTTCCCCTTGAAGGTAGACTCCTTCTTCCTTGATCATGCCAAATTCTTCAAACAAATCTGATTTTCTCTTCTTAGATGATGGAATGGATGGATGTGTGGATGGATTTATGAAGATCAAGGTGAATTGATGGATTTAGATGGTGTAGATGGATTGTGGATCTAGTGTGTGAGGAAATGTGGTGTGGATTGTGTGTAACTGCTCTCAATCTGATCTAATGTGAATCTCCTCTCTAATTTCGCACAAATCATGGTTTTATATCACTTATGGACCTTCTAGAAGCTTCCGGAACATTCTGAAAATTACACAGGATTTTGCACCTACACGGCCCGTGCTGCAGTACACGGCCCGTGTAGGTCACACCTACTTCGGCGTTTTGTGCGTGCTTCCGGACACGGCTCAAGCTGTAATACACGGCCTTGATCATGGCCGTGCAGCACTTTCTGACGACAATACACTGCTTCTTCTTACAGGGCCGAGCTCCGCACACGGGGCGTGCAGCATCGCACGGCCCGTGCACTATCGCACGGCCGAATCTCTGGCCGAGCAGCGTGTTCTGATGACATTACACGGCCAGCTGCTACAGGGCCGTGTTCCGCGCACGGCCCGTGCAGCTGCATGGCCTATTCTTCGTCTCCCTTTCGCTCCCGACTCCGTTTTTGTCCGTTCCATGACCTGTTTTACACATATTTAAGCTCATTTACACAATTCTATCAGTTCGTACCACTTTCCTCAAAATAACAATAACTCCACCAAACTTAACACAAATACGGATAAAAACATCCGAAAATACACACATAAAGATACTAAAACCTAGGTGAAAATGACGACAATCATTAGGAGACTCAATTACCCGATGATGGTATTGTTCTGAGGGTAATACAATAATCAGAATATTCATTATGCATCAAGTATGTTTACAACTTAAATAACTTCAAAACAACAAAAGATATACTAATACCTATTATTTAAGCTGTAAACATAAAAAAGCCTTACCCAAAAATCAGTATTCCAGGTTTTTCATGAGGTTTGAGATGTCATAAACTGGTTTATAGACATCGCCTTCTTACATCAACCTATTTATGCATCCTCTCACCAATTCTTCATCAATCTCCAAGGACATAGGCAGTGCACCCTGTCTCATTAACCTTCCTTTTCCAATGTGAGGCACTTTGCAGTTAATACCTCCATCCACTTTCATAATCTCAATGAGGCAAGCTTGCAAACTAAGAAACACATTGTTTAAAGTGACAGCTGTCATGTCTTCATAAGCATTCTTAACATTTTTCACCAAATCTTCAACATTCTTGCTTTCTGTTTTAAACTGTATTGACTGAATGGCTCTGAAAAAGCTCAAGTCATTAATATTAGTATCTGGTGAGAATGGGGGTTGGCATACAAGTCTGATATTAAACACATCAGACCTTGCAGCCCTCCCAAACTTAAGGTCATTATCCTTAATATGGGCTTTGCATTATCCTGTTGTATCCAAATGTCCTTCCCCATGAAGGCCATTTAGATTTGATTGCTGGTATAATCTATCAGGTACACCAAATTTTGCATGTTAGTATTGCCCTTTTGATCAAACAAAGGTAAGGTGACTAAATACATTCAAACTATAGGATGATGACCTTATCTATAAGGTCTAACTATTACCTGATTCACTATGCAATATTTGATAACTTCTTTGTTGACTATGTTAATAGGCTTTGTTACCATAGTTCCTCTTACTCTATTCTTTGAGTTTCTCCTTGCCGGCTCCACTGTTGTGAATGAGAAAGTTCCAAATTTCCCATCAAATAGGACTTGTCCTTCACTATCATACAATGGCCTTGACACCGAAAACATAAACATGATTTTTGCATAAAATTTTTAGACTTACATGTTCTATGTGGTTCTATCTCACCAGGAACCATGTAATACCTCTCAGAAACTCTAGTAAGATAGTACCATTTCTCATCTATGTGCACTACATTATGCATTTCCTTGAACTTAAGCTTTTGTGCATACCTGTCATAGTAGATGTCATCCAAACAGTAATTTAGCCTTTGAAGATTGTTCTCCGGAGTTTGCTCAGACTTGATTGCGTTTGTGTGTGCCCTAAGAGAACCTCCTTTAACCCATCTGCCCATAGTTGATTTGCTCACACCTATAACTGTTGATAGATCTTTGATTGTTGATCTACTTTGAAATGCAAAACTCTTCACTTTATCAATATCAAAATGTACCCTTTTGAAAATTGATACACCTGCCTTTTTGGAGACAAGGTGTATTGGTTTCCCTTCCTCCATTTGTTGCTTTACAATGGCCCAAATATGACCTACGGTCCTTGTAGATTCAATAAATACAATTGCTTCTTCCTTTGCTTTTCCATGATCAATCCTCCCATCTTTGGTATGCCCAATCAAAAACTGTCCTATTAAGTTTTTTTTTTGTGGAAAGGTGAGAACTTGTGGTGGTTGCCATTAATGCATGTCTATTAATGAAAATTAATGCACTGATGCTTGTTTTTATCCTTAATAAAATGAGGGAAACTAAAAGGAGGTTGGACAGTTTGAGGAAAAATTTCTGGCAGGTCTGACCAAAACTTTTGGAGGGAATTATTTTGATGTGCCAGATCTTTTGGAAGGATTTGTAAGATTGTGGCAGGATTTTCGGAGGGAACCACCAATGATGATGCATTCATAAATTTGAGGTGTAATTTGTATTTTTTGTAAAACTATTACATCCAACTCAAGTTTGTAATGGTCTAGCTATTGTGTAATAGTGTAGGGATTTAAATTTATTATTGTAAGCTCATTTAAAATTTTGTATTTGTAATTTTGGAGAATGATATGTATGCATTAACAGTTCACATTTTTAGTAGGATAAAAATTTCAGTATTTATTTATGTATTTTTTTTTTTTGGTAATTTTTTGGATTAACACTAATGATGTAGTTAATCCAAAAACACCCCGAATGATATGGATAATTTTACCCTCACATAATAGAGTTGAAAAGTAAAAAAAGCGACTTTTGTTAAACTCCGTATCTATAGTAAGTAGGACAACGAGTTTGGGACGGAGGGAGTATTTCATTTAATTAGCAATTAAAAACATAGTAACATCATGTATTTTCTACTTAGTTAATCAATTAAGCAAATATATCTTATGAATAATGAGTATAATACAAAAACATAAATAAAATATACTCCCTCCGTCCCATAGTTATGTTCACCGTTACTGTAGATACGGAGTTTAAGAAAAGTTACTTTTTGACCAACTTTATTGACTTTTTAGGAGTATTGTGGTATTTTTAGGTAATAAATAAATTATAAAGTAAGTTATGTTTGTTAGGTGTGAGTGGTATTTTTGAAATTAAGATAATTTTTGAGGTTGTTGGTTAATGTGAACTTTCTATTTTTGGGTAGTAAACATAAGTGTGGGACGGACGAAAACGAAAAGTGTGAACATAAGTATGGGACGGAGGGAGTACATGTTATACACATAATATGTTATATTAAGTAAATATTAAACGGGGCCAAATCCGGGCTTCACTACTACCCAGACAAGCCCCATTCTCGATACGGGCTAGGTCGGGTCCGTCCTAAATATCACGGGCTAGGGCTGGTCCGTGCAGGTTGGGCCATTTTTTACATCTCTAGCCTTGGGAGTAGGTGTGTTGACCGATTGTCTCTATATCTATATCAATGAGAGAAGCCATTGAATTTTCATAAGTCTAGAATTATCTTTAATAATAATGTGTTTAGCCTTACTACTTTTTTAGATTGACATCTCATCCGTTTCTGTCTCCTCTATTATTAGTATTGTTTGATTATTTGTTTATTTGCTTAGTTTATTGCAAGTTGACAATTATGATTGACTTCACACCCAAAATTAAATTGCTATCGCTCATATAAAGATAATTATACATGAATTCTAATATATTTAAAGTTGACATTTCTCGTAGATTGATATTTAACTTGGTCACCTGTGAATCGATATTTAACTTGGTCACCTGAAGACTACTACGTACGAGAAATACACTTCCTCTTATATAGAAATAATTTACAACATGCAGTTAATAAAACGATGGAAGACCATTATATTCATATGGTTTCTCAATTTTTTTTTGAAGGTATATAATATTAGATTATTGATTCAAGAAAAAAGTATATATTCAGTTCTTTTTAACATTAAAGTGATTTTATGATTCATTCATATTTAATAAACTTAAACCCCAATTAATAAGTGTGTGCATATATAGAGTTTTTAAAAAAAATTAAGGACCTTTAAATTTTGGGATCAATAGCAAGAGTCCATCAAAACACCCCTCAGGGTCAGCCCTACATAAGAAGTTGTTAGACACAATTAATGAGTTTTAAGTTAACGAAATCAATATTGTCAGAATTGGATCTGACAGGCCAGTTTGACCGGTTCAATCGAGAACCAGTGCCGGAACCAGCCCGAAACACCCCAAAGAACTATTTACTTAGTTAAACCGGAAGAAATCGGTCAAAATCGGCATAACCGTCTTGGACCGACCAATCGAAAACTGTCAGTTTTCATTGTTTTCCAGGTCTCTCGCATCCGTATTGCATGTTCGAGCCGTGGATCGTCCTTGCATAAACTAAAGAAAGCAGTCTGAATGCCCGCCGGAAGGACGTAGGCAACCGATATGATCAAGTGGAGAAATTTAGAGAGAGTATAGAGAGAATTCTAGTGAGAGAAACGGCGACTGAAAGCAGACTTAGAATGGCGGCCCTTGAAGAATTCTGTAATCCTTCATTCTGCTCCTTGCTGAGGATGAAGCGATGCAGCGGCACTGACTTATTAAGAGACTAAGTTCTTTAGGGTTATGAATTTATATTTATATATTTAGGAGGGCCCATTACAAGGTGAGGTAGGTAGAGGGCTTATTGGAGTTAGCTTATTAGAATAAATTATTTGATGCCCAAGTTTATAAAATTAATTAAAATCTAATTTTTAATGTTAAATAACAAAATATTATTAAAAATGTATTATTATTGTTTTCCGTTGAACCACCCAGTTGAACTGGTCCGACCGGTCCGATCATAAACCGTTAGGATCATCGATTCGATTTTCGATCCGGTTATGACAACAATGAACGAAATATTACTTTTCAAAGTAGTTATTTATGTTTTTCATAATTTTCCCCTGTTCAAATTCTAATATATTAGTAATTTTTTCATATTCCCATTTAGATGATTAATTAATAATTTTTTATTAAAAAAAGTTTAAGTTTATTAATTATACTAAAAGTTAATACTTAATGATCAAAAGAATAAATTCAGGTATAACATACAATAGACCCACAAGAGATAAATCTAGTTTATTAAGAAATAATATTTATAATTAAATAACAGTACAAAATTATGAATTAGAAGTTAATTAAAAGATATTACACATTTTTTCACTCTATAGAACATCAAATATTACTAGTGTGATTTCGAATTCTAAATTATCTTACTCATATTAATATGAATTAATAGTTTTTTATATATCAAAGAGTATTAATTTATCATTTTAAATAATAATATTTTATGAGACAAAATTTTATACATATTGTATGTAATTCAAATGAAATAATTTTACTTGGTTATTACTTTAACAATACTTATATAATTTTAAAGTTCTTAAATATATTAAGGGTGGTGCTATTGTCACCCAAATATTTTCTAAAGGCACCCAATAATTTAAATTAGATGATTTGAAAATACTAAAATAACCTTAATACAGATATACTTATTTTTATTATCATTATTACTGGGAAAAATTGAAGAGCCGTTGAATTGTGTTGGGTTTATCAGGGCCCTATAATAGTCAGACCCACTCAATCAAATAGTATGATATTTTCTGCTTTAGGCCGCCCACTAGCCAGCACAGTTTTGCTCTCTGGGCTCATATCCAAAATGCCTCATGCTAGGGAGAGTCTTGCACACTTATAAACCCACAGTCTTCCCCATGTCTAACCGATGTGGGACTTTGGTTGACACCCAACCAACGTTCCCCTCCAAACAAAGTCCCATGGCTAGACCATCACAGTTTGAGGTGAGAACATCCCACCAATCCGGGCCGGTTAAGTGTGGGGCCTGGCTCTAATACCACTTGTTGGGTTTATCCTGGCCCCTAAAATAGTCAAGCCGATGTGGGCCCCTAGAATAGTCAGGTCCACTCAATCCACTAGCATGATATTGTCCATTTTGGGCCGCCCACTGGCCCGCATGGCATCGACCCCTAAAATAGTCAGACCCACTCAATCCACTAGCATGATATGAGAAAATATGGATGCAAAAGATTGTGGTACAATGAGATAAAAAAGAGGACTTCACTCTTATTTGGAATAAAATTGCCTAACATTAGAGTTCATGCATGGAGAGTTTTGTGGGATTGCCTTCCTATAGATACAAAGTTACAAAATCGAGGGATTATAGCACAGAATGCGAGTGCCACTTGTACTTTTTGCAAGAAAGCCCAAGAAATAGTTAGTCATATATTTTTTAAATGTGATTTCTCTTATTGCCTTTGGATGGAGTGTGCTAGTTGGGTAGGAGTAAAGATTGTCTTATCTTCCAATCCTTCTACTAATTTGCTTCACTTTAGTAGTCTTATTAGTGGGAGAAAAGGTAAGACATTCTTGGTGTGTGTTTGGGAAAACTTGGTGTGACTAATATGGAGGACAAGAAATGTTATTATTCAATAGTGTTAAAATGGAGAAAGTTGATCTGATGGAAGAACTTAAATAACGTATATGGGGTTGGTTATTTGGAAAACATTCAGCAAGTTTGCTAATATGCTATGAAGATTGGAGATGTTCACCTACTTTCATTCTCTAACAGCTTTTGAACAGGTGATTTCTTGGAGATGGATTAAATCTCTAGATCTCTATTGGTTTGTATTTTATTTTACTATTGTATTAAATCTGTTGGATAATTCTCTTGCCATTTTCATGTTTGATTAATAAGATTATTTTTCTGATAAAAAAAAATCCACTAGCATGATATTGTGCGCTTTGGGCCGGCCACTAGGCGCACGATTTTACTCTCTGGGCTTGATGAGTGATATTTTCACCTACATTTTAGTGTCTTTTTATATGTGTTTTCGTATTATTTTACCCGTATTTTATGTACTATTTGGTTGTGTTTTGTGTTTTTATGGAAATGTGTGAGTCGAGCCAATCGATTGATGAGTGTTGATTTACCTACTTTAAAGAGTGTTGAGTGAAATTTATAACCTATGTGAGGCTTGGACTAAAAGGGACTATATAACACTTTTATTCTCTTTAGATTGGACTTGTTAATTTTTCATGTTATGAGTTTAATGTTGTAGGATGCCTTATCATAATTTGTAATTCTTGTTGCTAATGATGTGTTGTTACTTATGTTCATTTAGACTTTTCCTAGGTGAAAATCACTCTCCTTGGTTTATCATTTTCGTTGTGCGGGGATGCAAAACACTTTAAGTTTGGGGGTGTGATGAGTGATATTTTGACCTAGATTTTAGTGTCTTTTTATATGTGTTTTCGTATTATTTTACCCGTATTTTATGTACTATTTGGTTGTGTTTTGTGTTTTTATGGAAATGTGTGTGAATGAGCTTAAACCTATAATTTTCACTTTTTATTGGATGCTAGATATGATAAGAAAGATGTAGGAAAAAGCGAATCTCAATTTGGAGTTGAAACGAGGGAGAACGAGCCAAAACAGTGAAGGAAACAGGGCAGCAGCAACACGACTGGCCGTGTCGGGAGCACGAGTCGTGTCGCAGCACACGACTCGTGTTGCTAATACGGTCCTATCCAGAATGGCCGTGCGGCGACATCTATTTATCCAACACGACCACCACTTGGCCGTGTTACGGAGCTCGACTCGTGTTGCAGCACACGACCCGTGTAGCCAACATGGGCCTGTAAGCGATGGCCGTGCGGGAGCATCAGTTCACACAACACGGGCACCTTATGGCCGTGTTGCGCCACACGACTCGTGTCGTGTCAGGGATCAGAAAAATTCAGAATCCTTCTAGAAGCTTGTCAAGGAGTATAAATACCCCTCCATTAAGATTTTATGAAAAAAGATCCGATTTCCACCCCTTCCACACACACCTCACACACCATTTCCTCCATTCTTCACCTTCACCTTCATCCATTCTTCATCCTTTGGATCTTCCTTCATCCAACCATCAAATCCTTCATCCAAGTAGCTAGAGAAGCAAGGAAGAGAGGTGAATTGCAAGGGGAAGAAGAAGGTCACCATTGGAGTCATCCAAGGGAGTTTTCATCTAAACTTTGTATTGAAACCTATTGTTTATCATGTTTTGTAAGGAATTTAATGTCTATGTTAATTTTCTTATGGATATGAGAGGCTAATCTCCCTTGTGAGATTAGCAATATGAATTGTGTTGGATAATTTTTGGTATTTTTCAATTGAATGATTATGTTGATTGGTTAATTGATTTTCTATCATTGATGCTTTAGATCTTGAGGTTTATGATGATTTGTGTGTTTAATTGTTTTAAGCATGTGATTAGATTGAGAAGTCAATTGCATATTTAGGATAATTAAGTGAATCATTTCATCAAACACTTCATGTGCATTATAGATTGTGAAGAGATTGAGAAGTCCTTCATAGTTTAGAACCCTTTGATAGAACATATCATTTATTAGATTGAGAAGTCAATAGATTATGTGAAGGGACTCTCATTTCAAGCTTAGTACCTAGTTGGAATTGTTTGAGTGAGAACCAATCCAATGAATGTCATTCCATATCCTATTCATTCCGAGAGGGAGTTTAGGTGATCTTAGTGTTGGCCCTTAGCCTTTTACCCATGACACATATGAATTCATTGCATGATACCTAGATTTTCCATGCTTTAAGTATTGCTAATCTCATCTCTATCTACTTGGCTCATTCATCCATCTCCCATTCATCTATCCATTTATTTTATTGTCATTTCTTGATTATCTCCCCTTCTCGTTCATCTCTATAATACTATGACAAACACGAGATCGCTTAGACCCTAGTACCTTCCTCCCTGTGATTCAATAATTTCTTTAATTGGTCATGCCCACTATATTATGGCTAATCAAATGGCGCCGTTGCCGGGGAGGCAACGGTTGCTAGTGGTTTAACGAAGGAGTGTTTCGATTGGTATTAATAGAGATATTTTTATTGCTTTTTATTATTTGTTTTGGAAAATTTTTTATCTCTCTTTTTCATTTTGATAGGTACTTGACACTACCTTGAGAGAAGAGGAAGGGGGATCAAGCCAAAAATAGTAGTTTGAAGGAGAATTGTAGTAAGCCTTGAGGAGAGCATTTAAATGGAAGGTTGGAACCAATACGTGAGTGATATTTTTGGTATTCAAAGTGCAAGGGTTCCACCTCAACAATCAAGAGGTTATATGAATGAGAGCAACTATGGTTACAATTTCCAAATGAATCAAGAAAGCTCTCAATACTACAATCAAGGAAGAAATGGAGAATGGCAACAAGCTTACAATGCAAATACATTCCACCCTTATCAAGCATACACTTATTCTCCACCAAATCCCAACACCAACACTTCTCCTCCGTTCCAAAACTACGCCTTACTTGAATTATATAGAAGAAGTGCTCAAGGAAGTGATGAAGGTCAAGATCCTCAATCAAGTTTTTTTCAAAATGAACTCTCCGAATTATATACCCAAGTTACTTTGGAAGTGACAAGACAAATAAGGATAATGAATCAAGGTGCTTATGGTCAAGTCTTGTCTAATTCAAGTTTGGGGGGTGCTCAAAATGTGCAAGGTATGTCGATTCCTAGTCCTATAGAGCAAGAAGAGTGGAGGATGCCTACGCATCAAGTAGGAGATATTTCTTTCATGGGAGTGGATGATTTCCAAGGAAATTTTCAACATAACTATGAAGGAAGTTTTCATGGGAATTATCCACCAATTCAAGGATGGAATTGTGACAACCAAGAGGGAGGAGATTTTCAACAAGTCGAAGAAGAAAAATCGTCTGTAGACGTCTTGATTGAGAAGATGATAGCAAACCTTGAGGAGCGCAAGAAAAGAGATGAAGCTAGTTTTGAAGAATGGAAGAAAAGAAATGAAGCAAGCTTTGAAGAAATGAAGAAAAGAAATGAGGCAGATGAGAAGAGGTTTGAAGCCTTGGAGCATCAAGTAAGCCAAATTGTAAGTGCTTTGAACAATTTTCAACAAGTTGAAGAATTGG
The DNA here is from genome assembly GCA_023678885.1 of Pogostemon cablin. NCBI lineage: Eukaryota > Viridiplantae > Streptophyta > Magnoliopsida > Lamiales > Lamiaceae > Pogostemon > Pogostemon cablin. The sequence goes on along the minus strand of CM042993.1, from coordinate 21,912,814 downwards.
AAGAAGATAGCAAAGTTGAAGAAGAGTTGGAAGAAGAAAAGAATTTGGGAGATGAAGAATCAAATGAGGTATTTGAAGAGCATATTGAGACAAATGATGTTGATGAAGAGAAACAAAGTCAAGAAGAAAATGATGATGACTTGAAGAGTGAAATGAGCATTTCTAAACCTTTAAACTCTTTAAGTTGCCTTGAACTTGATAATATTATTTACATTGACTTTGTATTACCCATTGATTTTTCTCATATTCTTAGAAACAAAAGAGAACTTGAAGAGATGTTGGGGATCTATTTGGTAAAGAGGAATAAGTGGTGTTCAAGAATGGAGAGGGCAATGGAGTGTAAGCTCAAGATAGTCGAATTTTTGAAGCCATGCTTGAAGGATGCAACTGAGGTCGTCACTTGCCACAAATGCCTAATAGAGGAAGAAGCACAACGGTTAAAATTTGATGGCAAGGACGAAAGATATCCGTGGCCATTCCAATGAGTTCTCCATATCCCATCCGGCTTGAAGACGTTAAACTTAGCGCTCGATGGGAGGCAACCCATCATTATTTTTATTGCTTTATTTATTGCTTTCAATAAGGATGGTGGATTTGCTTGTTTTGCATTTTTGGTATGTATGTTGATTGTGCATGTGAGGAGAATGCGTATTGGACAAACGATAAGTGCTTGATTTGAAGTGTGAAAATAAGTCACACCACTTTTTGCAAACTTACCTCGAAACTCTTATTTCAATTTAAGTTTGGGGGGATATGGCGTGGTGTGAACATACTTTGTCTTGAAAGCATATACTTTTCGTATTTTTGGGCTAATTTTGAATTTTTCTCATGAGCATTGGTTTGATTTTGGTATGATTGGTCGTGTTGAAGTGCATGATAGTCCATATTTTTAATGAAATTGTTGAGCTAATGGTTTTGTTGAGCATGTATGAAGGGTATTGGAAGCACGAATTGAGCTCGGAGCTAACAACTTCCACTATCAAATGCTTATTGAGGGAGTTCATTCTACACCCTACCACTTTTATGTGCTTAGCATAATTGGATTTGATTTGTATTGATGTGATTAGCATGTTACTTAATTTGTTATGTTTTGGGATGTTTGCTTTTCGTAAGTTAGGATTTCCTTTTCAATAAAGGTTGGGATGATTGTGAGCTTAATTAATTATGGATGTTATGAATGTGTGCTTCATTATTTTATGATGGTGATTTTTATTCTTGCATGTTGTGTGTTTTTGGTTATTTCTTGTTTGTTGAGTCTTTATTTTATGTTTCGTGTGCATTTGTATTCTTGTTTAGGGAGTGTTTGGTGGATTATTTTTGGAATGTCGTGAGTCATTTTTGAATATGAGTGATGATATGTTGTGGTAATAAGTGATGACAAGTTATGATTAAGAATCTCTACACTTTCGAATTGTGACATGTTTTATTTAACTTGTTCAATTTTGAGATGAATGTGGTGTAATAAGTTTCTTAAGGTCCGAGCACAAGTTTGTGAGCGTTTGAGCCTCAACCGTGTATACATGGTATTTTTCTTCATGAGTGGATTGGTTGTATTTGATAAGCTAGAATTTGCTCAAGGACTATAGGAACGAGCCCGATTTGTGGAGATTAGTGACATGATCTAAGGCCATCCTTGTTATTATAGTCATTACCATATATTTCCCTACCATGAACATCATCCCTAGTCAACCACTTTGAGCCTTAAAGCCTATTTATTGTGATATAAGCACATTACAAGCCATGATTACCCACTTAAGCCTTACATATATACCATTTGTGTGGGTGATTGAGGAGATGGTAACTAGAAAGGTTTGATAAGGAAGAAAAAGAAAAAAGGAAATGGTAAACAAACAAGAAAAAGGATGAAAAAGAGCACAAGAAAGAATGGACATGCAACCCCAAAACAAGAAAATGAGAAAAGCAATAACAATATGCTCAAGTACTTAAAAGTTCAAAGAAGGAAGCATGCATTAAAAGAAGATAAAAATCTAAGGAAAGTTGATGATTAGTGCTTGTGATTACCAAAGTTGAGAAAGGAAGAAAGAAAAGCGGAGAAGTTGAAGAAATTGGCCATCTCTTCGATTACTTACACTTGCTTAGTTATTATTATCCATATCTTCCATACCCTACCAAAGAGCCTATCATTACATCCTTAATGAAAGACCTTTTTGATCATTAATGGAAACCTTGGCGGTTTGTAAATGTAGTCCATGAGCAAGCTTATAGTGAGTCGAGCCAATCGATTGATGAGTGTTGATTTACCTACTTTAAAGAGTGTTGAGTGAAATTTATAACCTATGTGAGGCTTGGACTAAAAGGGACTATATAACACTTTTATTCTCTTTAGATTGGACTTGTTAATTTTTCATGTTATGAGTTTAATGTTGTAGGATGCCTTATCATAATTTGTAATTCTTGTTGCTAATGATGTGTTGTTACTTATGTTCGTTTAGACTTTTCCTAGGTGAAAATCACTCTCCTTGGTTTATCATTTTCGTTGTGCGGGGACGCACAACACTTTAAGTTTGGGGGTGTGATGAGTGATATTTCACCTAGATTTTAGTGTCTTTTTATATGTGTTTTCGTATTATTTTACCCGTATTTTATGTACTATTTGGTTGTGTTTTGTGTTTTTATGGAAATGTGTGTGAATGAGCTTAAACCTATAATTTTCACTTTTTATTGGATGCTAGATATGATAAGAAAGATGTAGGAAAAAGCGAATCTCAATTTGGAGTTGAAACGAGGGAGAACGAGCCAAAACAGTGAAGGAAACAGGGTAGCAGCAACACGACTGGCCGTGTCGGGAGCACGAGTCGTGTCGCAGCACACGACTAGTGTTGCTAATACGGGCCTGTCCAGAATGACCGTGCGGTGATTTATCCAACACGACCACCACTTGGCCGTGTTACGGAGCTCGACTCGTGTTGCAGCACACGACCCGTGTAGCCAACATGGGCCTGTAAGCGATGGCCGTGCGGGAGCATCAGTTTACGCAACACGGGCACCTTATGGCCGTGTTGCGCCACACGACTCGTGTCGTGTCAAGGATCAGAAAAATTCAGAATCCTTCTAGAAGCTTGTCAAGGAGTATAAATACCCCTCCATTCAGATTTTATGAAAAAAGATCCGATTTCCACCCCTTCCACACACACCTCACACACCATTTCCTCCATTCTTCACCTTCACCTTCATCCATTCTTCATCCTTTGGATCTTCCTTCATCCAACCATCAAATCCTTCATCCAAGTAGCTAGAGAAGCAAGGAAGAGAGGTGAATTGCAAGGGGAAGAAGAAGATCACCATTGGAGACATCCAAGGGAGTTTTCATCTAAACTTTGTATTGAAACCTATTGTTTATCATGTTTTGTAAGGAATTTAATGTCTATGTTAATTTTCTTATGGATATGAGAGGCTAATCTCCCTTGTGAGATTAGTAATATGAATTGTGTTGGATAATTTTTGGTATTTTGCAATTGAATGATTATGTTGATTGGTTAATTGATTTTCTATCATTGATGCTTTAGATCTTGAGGTTTATGATGATTTGTGTGTTTAATTGTTTTAAGCATGTGATTAGATTGATAAGTCAATTGCATATTTAGGATAATTAAGTGAATCATTTCATCAAACACTTCATGTGCATTATAGATTGTGAAGAGATTGAGAAGTCCTTCATAGTTTAGAACCCTTTGATAGAACATATCATTTATTAGATTGAGAAGTCAATAGATTATGTGAAGGGACTCTCATTTCAAGCTTAGTACCTAGTTGGAATTGTTTGAGTGAGAACCAATCCAATGAATGTCATTCCATATCTTATTCATTCCGAGAGGGAGTTTAGGTGATCTTAGTGTTGGCCCTTAGCCTTTTACCCATGACACATATGAATTCATTGCATGATACCTAGATTTTCCATGCTTTAAGTATTGCTAATCTCATCTCTATCTACTTGGCTCATTCATCCATCTCCCATTCATCTATCCATTTATTTTATTGTCATTTCTTGATTATCTCCCCTTCTCGTTCATCTTTATAATACTATGACAAACACGAGATCGCTTAGACCCTAGTACCTTCCTCCCTGTGGTTCGATAATTTCTTTAATTGGTCATGCCCACTATATTATGGCTAATCAGGGCTTCACACCCAAAAGGCTTCATGCTAGGGAGAGTCCATCCCTCATTTATAAACCCCTCGCCATCCCCACTTCTAACCGAAGTGGGACTTTGGTTGACATCCAACCAATATTTCTCCCTCAAACAAAGTCCCGCAGCTAGACCATCCAGTTTGAGGTCCGAACATCCCACCAACCCGGGCCGGTTAAGTCTAGGGCCTGGCTCTGATACCACTTATTGGGTTTATCCTAGCCCCTAAAATACAAATGATCTCCAATTGCTTAGAAAAAATTAAAACTCCAAAGTATCCTCTACATACAGCTCATCCTTCATCCTAATCTATTCAAACTTAAAGCTTTATATAGAAAAAGATTTGCATGAAAGAAAACCCAATCATATTTTTTCATCCAAACCACAAACAAAATTATATTAATATTAAATACATAAACACAAATGATATGCATGGTCATACAAACTAACTTCAGATCTATATTAAATATCGGACATCATTCACAAAGTTCAATTGAGATGGACACCTTAGTTGGATAATGAAAAGCAGATAAGTTATGGAGCTATTTGAAGTCTTAGTTAATGATAATGGAGTCATAATGGTGAAAATATAGAAATATTATTGAAAGATTATTGAAATAATACTAGGCTTGAGACAGAATTCTCTAAGCTCCAGCAAGATCAACAATCACGTTGAGAAAACCAAATGTTCAAAAAGAAAAATCACACCCTGTATCCCATCCTAGAGAGAAACTAAATACTCAAATTGTTGTCAAATATTCCAAATAAAGAAAAAGGAAACATAATATGTTAATCAATCTTTCAATCAATCAAATCAGCTACCCAATCTTCCAATAAATCAAATCAGCTACCCAATCTTCCACATCTACACTCCAATCTTTTTCTTTCTCCTCACATACACCCGATCAATAGGCACCACGATTGGATTCTCATCATCTCCCCCATCCCCAAAATGAACTTTGTCCTCAAGGTTAAGATCACGAAAATGAATTCTGAGCTCATCCACTGCTTCCCATGTAGCATCATCAGCACATATTTTACGCCATTGAACTAAAGCCTCTTGTACCTCCATAGCCATCCCCTTCCGGTGACCCCATCGATAATTAAGAACAACTTCTGGAACACAATCTGGAACCTCATCCGCTGTGTAAGGCGGCAAGGTGGCCTGCACGTTGTCTAAGGGTCCAATACGTCGATGGAGCAACGACACATGAAATACCAGATGAATCCTAGACCCTCCAAGCAGACTAAGTTTGTACGCCACAACCCTCAATCGACTCTCAATCTGGAATGGTCCATAGAATTTGCTAGCAAGCTTCTGGTTAATCCTCTTAAGAACAGATTACTGGCGATAAGGTTGCAGTTTTAAGAAAACCCAATCCCCCACTTCAAACTCCTCCGGACGCCTCTTAGCATCTGCGTATTGACGCATTCTATTTTGAGCAGCTTCCAAATTATACCGCAGCTCACGAAGTAGCTCATCACGTTCCCGCAATTGAACGTCGACTTCATGTACGGCTGTGATCCTACATCATGGAAGGGTATGTTTATTGCTGGAAATCCATACACGACCTCAAATAGAGTCATATCTATGGACCGCTGATACGTTGTATTGTACCAATACTCCGCCCATGCTAGGTGTCGTTCCCAATCCATCAGTTTCTGATATGAAAAACAACGTAAGTATTATTCGATACACCGATTAACCACTTTAGTCTGTCCGTCAGTTTGAGGATGATATGACGAACTCATGTTCAACTTGGTGCCCTGTAACTTAAACAGCTCTTGCCAAAAAACACTCAGAAACACCTTATCACGATCACTAACAATAGAGGTCGGAATTCCATGCAACTTGATGATATTCTGGACAAATACTTCTGCCACATCATTTGTTGTATATGGATGACCCAAAGCAATAAAGTTAGCATATTTTGACAAGCGATCTACAACCACCAAAATTGTATCCTTACCCCTCGATCGAGATAAACCTATTATAAAGTCCATTGAGATATCCCGCCAAACCTGTTGTGGAATTGGGAGAGGCGACAGCAACCCTGCCGGTTTACGACTGTCGACCTTGTTCCGTTGGCAATTATCATAGGCCGGAATATGCTCAATAACCTTCCGCCTCATACCAGGCCATATAAAAAGTTGTTGCAGCCTTTTAAAGGTCCTAAGTATCCCAGAATAGCCTCCAAAGGCTGACTCATGAAACTCTCGGATCAAACGTGAACGGAGTCCACCATTATTCAGAATGAAAATTCGTCCCTGGTGTATAAGACAACCGTTAAATTGGACCCTCAGACAACGTGCAGGCCACCTTGCTGCCTTACATAGCGGATGGGGTTCCAGATTACGTTCCAGAAGTTGTTCTTGATTATCGATGGGGTCACCGAAAGGGGATGGCGGTACGAGAGGCTTTAGTTCAAAGGTGTAAAATGGGTGGTGGTGATGCTATATAGGAAGCAGTGGACGAGCTCAGAATTCATTTTCCTGATCTTAACCTTGAGGAGAAAGTTCATTTTGGGGACGGGTGAGATGATGATAATCCAATCGTGGTGCCTATTGATCAGGTGTATGTGAGGAGAAAGAAGAAGATTGGAGTGTAGATGTGGAAGATTGGGTAGCTGATTTGATTGTTTCTTAATAAACCGGGCTCTGATACAAAATGTTGAAAATATAGGAATATTATTGAAAGATTATTGAAATAATACTAGGCTTGAGACATAATTCTCTAAGCTCTAGCAAGATCAGCAATCACGATGAGAAAACCAAATGTTCCAAAAGAAAAATCACACCCTGTATCCCATCCTAGAGAGAAACTAAATACTCAAATTATTGTTAAACATTCCAAATAAAGAAAAAGGAAACATGAGTAATCTGACAATCTTCCAATCAATCAAGTCAGCTACCCAATCTTCCACATCAATCTTCCAATCAATCAAATCAGCTACCCAATATTCCACATCTACACTCCAATCTTCTTCTTTCTCCTCACATACACCCGATCAACAGGAACCACGATTGGATTCTCATCACATAACCAACTCAGCAACTCTTTCTCATTATAAAGCCTTTTCTGGAGTTTCATATTCAAGTTTGAATCTATCTAAGAAATAAAAAATTTCAAGAAAATATAAACAACATTCAATCATCATAGTTTTACTTCATTACAAACCATAAGATTTAATAAAAAAATTACATGTTAGAAATAAAAACTAATTAAGAAATAACAGAATAGTATCTTAATCAAATTTGAATCTTTAACACATACACCGGCATGACTTCAATGAATTTGGATCCTCGAATACACAGCTAGGAAGAGAAACAAAGACACTATTAAAATTGCAAAGCAGATAAAACAGAGTGATCTGAGGGTGGGTCAAAATCGCACTTGTGACCTTACGTTATTCTATGTGAGGTGAAAATAATGGCAGCTAAAATCCAAAAGCGATAACCTGAAGTGAATATCCACAGGAATTCAAACATATGAATCCCATTCTCCGTAAATTTAATAAATCATCAAGTGCATGCAACAAACTTTATCTTCATTAGCTATTTTATCTATCTAGCTAAAGTGTAACTATATTTGCAATAAGCCTTTGTTAGAATATCATAGAGTATATAACTTTGATCAAAAGGATTGATATCCAGCCGCATATTTCTTAGAGGTAATAAGCCAATCCATCTTTACATCAATTAAGTAGGCAACCACCATAAATAGGGTTGGCGGCGTATCTTATGAAAACCTAACAAAATTTCAATATAAGCTTTTAATTCCATAAAGAACATTTGTTGAGAAAATTTATTCTAAAGTCTGAAACTACTATAGTATATATAAAAATATATCAAACTATTTATTGAGGTTTGCTGCAATTAAAATTAAAGTTTGTTTACCCACATTCCTTGATAAAAAATAGAATGAAAAGGACCAACAAAGAAACATAAAAGGTGCAAGCGACAATAGAAAATGAGTGAACGAATAAACCTTATGTTGATTGGGAAGGATCGATAGAGGTGAAAGAGAAAAGCCAGGACTGGAGACCTGAGAATACAGGTACCTTTATGAAGACCGGCTCTTCCATATGCATCCAAGATTATATTATCCAGCTCGCATCCCATTTGTTAATATTTCTGCAGCACCATAAGGTAAACCCCACCCGCCCTACTATCAAAATAAGAAGCTAAATAATGCAATGTTGCAGATGGCATCACATCTTGAACGATTTTGCTACAAAGTTATTAATGACCAAATAAATAGTTCTAGGATCTTTCCAATGATTACCTGTAACCTAGCATTAGAGCATTATAAGCATACACATCCAGTTCGGGTTCTGCTTCCTGCAGTAGCTCGAAAATCTCTTCAAGAAATCAATTTATGTAACAAGTGCAGTTTGACTATACATATCCCGGTGAAACCATCTATAGAATCTTACTATCAGAAAATCAATAGTGCAGAAAACATCATAGAATCATTTTTATATTATCATGTGAAACTTCACCAGCAGAAACTCTTAGCCCTATTTAATAATTAATTTTTAACTAATTATAAGATTTACTCACATTGAGTCCACCTAAACCAACAGCTAACAATAGCCAAGAAGCTGAGAGATGTTATAATAGTATTTTCTAAATGAGTTAACTTGTGACGTACAATAACTAATTTTTTAGCAAACTTTACATGTATGAATGCAGTAGATAGCACCATTGTCAATCAACCTTAAGTTAATCAGAAGATTCAAAACTAAAAAATTTCACACCAAGTACCTCAATAGGTTGGAGATAGCCCTCAGCCTTTGTAAAGCACTTAAAAAGCTATAGCATTGGATAAAGCATTCCATGTGGCAAGCCTTAATGAAGCTTCAACCGACCTATAAAAACAAATTACAGGTTCCCGACCAAATAACATGTCACCATAAGAGTCAGTAGCAAATAGCTCCACTATCAAACTTATCCTTATTCTTGTAAAAAAAAAAATTGACCCATCACATAATGCATGACAGTTTCATATAAAAGAGGAGAAAATGGGTAATATCTTCTGCTCGGCTTCCCCCTGGGAGTCCCGCTCTTTGAACTCTTTCCTGCTTATAGTCCCAGTTAAGTTATTAATAGAAATAGATCGAGCATCCATAGCTACATTAACTACTTTGAATCCTAATTATAGCTAAATCTATCGATTGAGATTCTTACCCCCAAGAATCCCTCTCTGGATCGAGAAGAGCAAGATAAATGAGCCATTAAAGTGTAACAAGTTCAATATTCAAATTTACAAATTAATATGCTAGTAATAGTCAACTTGGGGTTTGTGTGGTGGGAAAATAGGAAAATAAAATTGCAAAAGTGATCACAATCGAACCAAATGCGAAAGATTCAACAATAATAGTGCATCATATCATTTTCATTACTAATAAAAATATTGGAGAAATTAAAAGAAATCAAGGAACTATAGATAAAATCATCTTCTAAACAAAGAATTAATTTAGAAAAAATGTCAGTTTAAAGAAAAGAGATCCAGAAGTAATATTAAAACAGAGAATTGCTACCATCAAATTTAAGCAGTCAAATCACACTACTAAAGCACGTTAAGCAATTTACATTCAAAGATATATCCTGAAATTAATGACCTGTAAAGAATGAATGACTTTACAGAAAGTATGCGACATAATTATAAATGTTCAATCTGTCGGCAAATTATGCAGTATTACACCTACTCAATCTGTATTGCCGATTTATTCAGAATCGTCGCTACGACACAAACTCCCCTGAAATCCAAGTTGATCCATACATGAATTTGTTGCTTCCCCTCGCCGCAGATTTACTGCAGTCATCAACATTTCCAGTGCCAGTCTACTCCAAAAGCCCAAAACGCACTCACTCTTCTGCGATAAATTAATGGATAGTCAGACGTTTCAACCTTGATGAGAAACAGTTGCACAACCGTCTAAATTCGATTAGAAATATGAATATGTGTACATAAAGTAAATAATAAATGTATTAATCAATTGTGATTGAAACTTGAAAGACGAAACGTTTTTATTTGATTGCATAGAGTACAGACGTCCATTGAATCACCCATTAAGGAATATATGAAAGTGAAGAGATTAATTAATTAACTAAGGTCAAAAGAGTAAAAAGAATAAATAGGTGGGGATAACTTGGGAATAAAATATTTTACATTTCCACCCTCCTTTTAATGTATTAGAATATTAGAATAGAATAGAATAGAATTAGGATAGGATTAAACTTGGGAATAAAATGTTTTACATTTCCACCCTCATTTTAATATATTAGAATTAGGATAGGATTAGGATTAAGATATATTAAAATAATACATAAATTTGGAAATTAACAAAATAATAATTCCTCCACCCATAAAAGTTTTCATTCTTTTAATTTTGGTCGTTCTATAAAAGTTTCTATTTATAAAATAATTAAAACGGAAATTGTATAAAAAATTTAAAATCCCAGTTAATGTGCCAATAGTAATAACAGTAAATAGCAATTATAGAATGCAGCACCTGTGCAGCAAGTTCATCAACCACAATACGCAGAGTAAAACAGTACTAGTAATTTCTATTCCATAAATCTCAGTCAATACAATAATAAACATTAGTTACATATGGAGTATTTTTTTAAACACAGTAGGGTCTTGAATCTCTCAAGTTTTATTTAATAATTTATTTATTTTTAAAAGGGCTTTGAAGATGGAGTTTCTATATATTTGGCTCCAAATTTAAATTTCTATAATTCGTTCAGTTTCATCTTTCGGATAAAAGGATTGCAATTCATTTTTTCCTCTCAAAGGATTGCATATGCTATTATCTCTTAGGCAAATTATAAATAACAAAGTGTTCATTTGATGAAATCCAACATGCAATTCTGGTAACAAAAACAAGTACAATTGAAAAATATTAAATTACATCATCGACCGATCTAAATCCACAATGGAAAGAATTTATTGTCATCATCTTCCATCGACATTTGTCTAACAACATAACTTGCACAAGCGAGTATGCACTCTTTCTTGCACTCGTCTCTCGTAAATATCTTGATTTGTGTGCAATCAAAGAAGCATTCCCTCATGCAATGTTTGTTCCCATTTCTCTCCTCCGTTGCTTTCGCCGAAACCACCACTTCCGCGGTCACTAGAGCCATCAATAGAACAGCGATGATTAAACCAATTCTTGCCATTGTGAGTACTGAAATATTAGAATTGCAAATGCAAATATATTATGTTAAGTAGAGGAATTCTTTGGTGTGGAATCACTGAAATTATGGACGTTTATATAGAGTTGGAGGAGTGTAATTTTTAAAGGGTTGTGTACTTTGGAAATGATTGAAAAGGTGTTTAGTTCTGATTTTCTATGAGAAGGTGTGTGTTTGAATTTTTTTTTCGTTTGTGAATGGTTGCTAGTGAAAGGGTATGAGCGGTGTAAGAGAATAATAATAATTTTTTAAATGTAAGAGAATTTCCGAATTAATTAGATATATAATGGATGTGAATGAATATAATTTGGAGAAGATGAAGAAACGAGAGAAAAAAATAGGAAAATAATTGATATCATAAGACTATCCCAAATTAATTGTGCAGTTATTATTTATAAAAGAACAACTTTCTATTTTTTATTTGTATTAGTATTAATTATTTATAAATTTTCTTTTTATTAGTATTAATTATTGATTGAATATGATATCGATTATAAACTGTCAGTTCTCTTTAGGGAGACTTATCCTTCCTTATCATCATCAATTAATTAGGAACCTTTCTTATCCACTAATTAAAGAAAAAGCCGCTCGCTAATTACAATTTAAATTAAACGTTCTTATTTCATCAATCAATCATCCCCGACTTTTCCTTTTTTCGTTTTATTTATTTATTTAAATTACGCTAATCTTAATTATTTATTTTATTTCAATCTTAATTAAATTATAAAAATATTTAATAATAAAATTAAAAGTTAATATATTGTTATAATAAGAAAGTTCAATTAAACATACATTTCTTATCCTAAATAAGACATTATCTTTTCCATTTAAAAGTTTATTACTTTTATTTTATTGGATATAACTTTTCATTAAGAATGTTATCATATTTTAGGGTAATTCTAGAGTGCATCGGGTGTACCTAGGGTTTATAGGTATAAATTAAGTGTTAGTGGGTGGTTATTTATTTTATTTTTTTAGTATTTTATTTTATTTAATGGTTGAGATTAAATTAAAACTTAATCTATCGGTTATGATCGTCCAGGTACACCGGTGCACTAGGTGTATACTAGTTCAACTCCATATTTTATTATCCTATAATTTTTGAAAGGCAAAACGTGTGTGCCGCCAGGGCACACCGTGCGCCTATACTAACAAGGGTCTTTAATACTAAAATGTATGAGCGCACGGTATGCTCGGACAAAAGAGACCAACTCTTTTTGTAATTACAATTGAACGTATATCATGTTCTTTAATCAAATATTATTTTATATTTTATTCATCCAATAAATCTTGAACTAATTTAATTGAATGGATAATACTTTTATTTGATTATATATCAAATTTTATTTGAAATATTATCACTTTTTATTGCGTCTATTAAATTATTTATAAATTAGTTTGATTGAATTATTAACTTTTCCATATCATTTTTTATTTTAAAATGTTATTCTATCACTTTGTACCATCCTACAAATTGTTCATAAAAAATGTTACTACATCGCTTTATATTCATCCTACGAATTATTCTTGAAATAATTTAATTGAATGTATATCACTTTTTTTGAGCCAGTATTACTTTTCATTAAAAATATTACTCCCTTTATTCCAAGATTACATGCACGTATTTGGTGGCACGGAGTTTAAAAAAGTAATTTTTTTGGTTATGATGTAATAAATAGATGGTGTATTTTGAGTAATTGAATGGAATAAAATGTATGATATAATTGACTTTAAATAGATTGTGAGTAAAAAGAATGTGACATTTTTATAATATTGTATTATTATTATATTTTTGAAGAAAGGTAAATATATCATAATCATCGGTTACATAGTGTAGCGTTACACCTGTTCAAGCTGGAAAAATAACAGCGAATGTTTAATTCCTAATGTATCCCATAGTTCAGGTGCAGCGTAAGGATCTGGATTTTTATTTTTTCTATGAGCTGATCAATGTTCATCATTTATTTTCCAAATAGTTGTTTGTTACGTTCTACCGATATTTGGTTGATAGTGACCGCTACCATTATCAGTAGAAGCTTCCTTTCTTGTGTTCTTCCTCTTGTATTTCTGTGTAACTTCCTAATCGCTACTGTAATTGATGTGAAGTTTGCACTCCATCCCATCCACTGCTTGATATCAGTCCAGATCTTGTTTGCGAAAGGGCATTCAAAGAATAAGTGCTTGTGGGATTCAAGATGCCCTATGCAAAATCCGCAGTGTCTGTCATCTATGTCTCTCCATAGCCGATCTTTAGTGAGTAATCTCTCTCTATGAACAAGACATAGTCTGAAGCTGTGTTTTTGTAGTATGCTTTTGTTCCAAGTATTTCTGAAGATAAAGGTGGTCTCATTATCTCCTCGCAGTGTCTGATACATCGCTTTGCTGATGAGCTTTCCATTCTTTGTGCATTTCTCTACAATTTCCCACTGTTGCACGGATGTATCAATGGATTGCAATCTATCTCTTATTCTAAGTAAGCTCTTCCACAGGTTCGAGGCATACTGCCCTGGGCTGGCTGCATGCAGGGTGCAGTTGTGAAGGTATCCAGCGGACCAATAGCGTAGAAGCCTCTTTAAGAATGTCCCACAGGATGGATACTAGGAGGGCATCATTCCAATCTCTAAGGTGTTTAATACCTAAACCTCCAGCTCTTTTAGATTTAATCACATCCTCCCACCCTAACAATGCCTGATTATTCTTTCAGTGCAATTTAGAACAGTCAGAGGAACCATAACCATGGAGAACCAATAGGTTAGGATCCCATACACTCATGAGTTAATGAGTTCAAGTCTTCCTGACCAAGAGGAGATCAGTGCATTGATGCTGCCAATGAGAGGTTGGAACCTTTCTGTTCGCATGTGCTTGAATTCCCAGATAACAAAATGGGAGGGGAGAGCTCGCCTAACTTGCGTGAGCTGATTAGAGGGAATTCCCACAGTGAAGAGGTGTGATTTGAGGGGATTCACTTTTAATCCTGATACTTGACCAAACTAATACAAAGCTCTGCGGATGGCGACAGCCGAACTCTTGTCCCCTTTGCCGAAGATAAGCAGGTCATCAGCAAAAATCTAGGGGAGATGTTTGTTGCTCTGCAACCATACCTAGAAAGATCTCTTACGCCAGATGAACACTATCCTTAATACTCCTTCCTTTCACAAAGCCAGCTTGTGATTCATCTATAATCGTCGGAAGAATTCTCTTTAATCTCTCTGCAATGATTTTGGAGATGATTCTATACAAAGTACTGCAGCAGGAGATCGGCCTATAGTTATCCACGTACGGCTGAATACTTTTCTTAGGCACCAAAGTTATGAAAGTGGTATTAATTTGCTTCAAGAGTTTTCCTTGCGTGAAGAATTCCCGAATCGCAGCTATGATATCGTTTCTGACAATATCCCAGGCTCCCAAGAAGAAGCCGCTAGTGTATCCATCTGGTCCTGGTGATTTGTTCTTATTGATGTTTTTAAGAGCATGAAAAATTTCGTCATCTGTCACATGTTGTAGTAGATCATGGCCAGCTTCTCGTGAGAGAGATGGTCCCATTTGCAGGATCTCTTCATCAATAGCTTCCGAAAGATCTTCAGCAGTACCTATGATGCCTTTGAAGTGATTCAGGAACTCCTTCACCATATCTGAATAGGAAGTAGTTGGTTTGGAGGGAGTATGCACCGAATTGATGAAGTTTCTATTTGAATTTCTCTTGATCATTGCATAGAAGTATGCTGAATTCTTATCTTGGTGCTGGATGTATATGTTTTTGAGCATTTGTGAGATGAAACCATGCTCAATCTCTTAAATTTTTTTAACCTTCTCGGTTTGTATATTCAGAGTATCCCACCACTGGGAACCAGTTTGGGTACCCATACTAACTGATTGCAGATTATCAAGTTCCTGTCTCTCTCTTCTGACCCTTTCCGAAATGTGGCAATACTTTTGTCTATTCAGTTGCTTAAGGATAGGTTTAAGCATCTTGAGTTTCAAGCACAACACATATTGTTTAGATCCCTGGACTTCCTGGCTCCACACATTGCAAATCAAATTTGTAAAATTTGGATGTGCGCACCAAGATCTAAAGGGCTTGGGGCCCGATTCAGATGGTTGTATGAACTTAGTAATAGAAGGATAGTGGTCAGAGCACGTGCCCAGTGTGAGGAACTCGGTTTCTACTATCCATTGTTGGCTCCTCCAAATCATGGGCTAGAACCACCTTGGTAGTTCTAGGGTTATGAAATTTTTGTGAGTTAATCGAATTTTCATGTGTAAACTCCATACAACACTATTTGTGGTTTATTTTATATAAGATTGTGCTATTTCAATTCATACTCACGGTTGTTTTGTGCATCATTAACTGTTATGTAGATTCTGAATACATCTCTTGGTTATTGATTGAGTGTGTTCACCGCTGAGCAGAATCACATGTTATAATTCTAAGTGAAGGAATTCTAAAGTCTTATTAGAACTATCTTATATAGATACTTGTTAATTGAATCGTATTCGGGTTAATAAGTAGGATAAAGAGTATTACTTTATAGTACCTAAAAAGGAAGATCAAATCGGGTTAGAGTACTAAGTGCACGGGAAATAATTGATTATGATAGTACCTAGAAAGGGGGATAAGTATACGTCTTGCTCCAAGGATATTCACACGTGTCATACGCTTGTTTGCTTATGTCTATAGAGTAAGCTTGCATGGTTTAGTGATGCATCCATAAATCAAGGGCAGAGTCGGACATCAACGCATGGAAAGGAAATTAACGAATGAAACTGGATTACCTGAAGAACTACTCCATTAGTTACTTGATCACAACCAAATTTCTACTCTTATTTGTTTACTTACCTTGCTATTTTCATTATATGTTATTTAGTTTCTTAATCAAACCAACTCGAATTTATCAACATAATCTTAGTTAATTAGCATATAATTAGATTGATAATAATCCGTCCCTTGGATTCGATATACACTTGGTCACCTTTTGAAACTACAATTGATATCTTTATACTTGAGGATTAATTTTGTGTATTGAGATAACGCTCATCAAGTTTCTGGCACCGTTGTCGGGGACAACGTTAAATATCTTTGATTATATCTAGTTTAATTGAGATTATTATTCTTGTTTTCGATTTCTAACACTTATTCTTTTAGGTGTATGCTCACAAGATCAAAGAAAGGTGTATTAGAACCATATAATCCAGAGATCGGAGCGTCGTCGAGGAAGAAAAAGAAAAAGAAGAGTAAGAACAAGAACGTTGATCCAACTGAAGCTCTTAATTTTGGAGTTAAAGTTGACGTGCTAAATTCGTAAACGATTGAAGTTGCAACCGAAGATAATTTGGAAGTAGAAACAATCAACATGGTAGCGAATCCTGATACACTTGCCATCCGTGAAGTCTTTAAGAACAACGGAGAGGGCAATGCTGGGTTGTTAGAAGCGAGAGGGACAGGAGCTGATTTCGATTTACACCCTGCTCTTATAACCATGATTGAGAGGAGTCCCTTCTCTGGGGGGACATTTGAAGATCCTCAACAACGTCTTAATAAGTTCCTCGGGTATGCAAGTACACAAAAAGATGCAGGAGCTCATGAGGATGCGAGGAAGATCATATTATTTAAGTTCTTGTTGAATGAAAAGGCGAGAGATTGGTATGATAATCTTGAAGCTGCTGAATGTGATACATGGGAGAAGTTGAAAGTGAAATTCTTGGAGCGATACATGCCACCTTCTAAGGTGTTCAAGATGAAGCAAGAAATAAACCAATTTTCTATCCATGGGAATGAGAAGTTTTATGAAGCTTGGGACCGGTTCAAGGACATGCTTCGTAAGTGTCCTCAACATGGGCTATCAAAGGCCCAATATATCAGTATATTCTACAATGAGTTGGATTGCGAGTCTCGAGTTTTGCTTGAAGCTTCTTCTAATGGAGCATTGCTTACGAAGTCACCCATTGAGGCCGAGAAGCTTTTCGAAGATATTTTGATAAACTCAAAGGATTGGCCAACTGATAGAGTTCGAGGAACTTATGTTCTTAGGAAAGTAGCACAAGTGGAGCACACGATGGTGAAGTCGGGGAGAGATGACGAGATCGTCTCTAGCTTAGCTAACATTAGTAAGCTACTAGAATCTCAACAAAAGCAGATCACTGATTTATCCCAGAGAGTACCAATAATGTAGCAGGATGGTGAATATGAATGAGCAAGCCAAGAGGAGATCGAGGAGGCAAACTACGCCATGGGTCAAAGTATTCAAGGAACTAGGTACCCGAATCAAGGAAACCGGAACTACCAAGGGAACTACAACAATCGTAGTCCCCTGGTTGGTTACCAAAAACCTAGGAGACCAGAGTTTTCATGGAGCAATCCGAACAATGCGATTCAACCTCCTGTTGGTACTGATCCGGGAGCTAAAGTGGAAGAAGGGAAGCCAAGTTTTGAGGATACGGTGAGCAAGTACATGGTGAGGAATGTTGTGAGAGTAGACCGTCTTGAAGCAAAGTTAGAGAAGAAGATTGATGATAATCATAAGGACTTGTCTACGCAAGTGAAAGACCTCACGTTGTTGATGGGGGAAATGGCTGGGAACGTAAACAAATTGACTCAAACTATTGAGAAAAGAAAGTTCCCATCTCAGAGTATTGAGAATCCAAAGTCTTGCCTTGCCATTACATTGAGGTCGGGATTGCAATATGAGGGTCCGATGTTGCCTGCAAGTCAAGTCTAAGGAGACAGGGGAGTTGTTCGACCAGACTGGAGTTGCTCGACCAGACTACCTAGTCGAGTAGAGGTCGAACAACCTCAGGTAAAGTAGAATTAAGATACTCTATTTTCTGATCAACCGTTCGACCAACACCATGCCGTTCGACCTGACCATCTTGGTTGAACAGAGGTAGAACAAAAGCACTGCGACGAGAGTTCGTGATCTGGGACTTTATTCGATGAACACCATTCTGTTCGACCTGACCATCTTGGTCGAACGGAGGTCGAGCAACATGTTTTGGAAAAGAAAATGCGATCAGACGAGTTGCTCGACCAAAATCAAGTTGTTCGACCAACCTACCCTGGTCGAACTGAGGTCAAGCAAAGCAGTTCAAAGTCCGACTCGATACCGAATGCGACCCCTATTGATCGAAACACTGCAGATACATCTCAAGAGTAGAATACCAAGCTTA
Source organism: Pogostemon cablin (assembly GCA_023678885.1). Taxonomy (NCBI): domain Eukaryota; kingdom Viridiplantae; phylum Streptophyta; class Magnoliopsida; order Lamiales; family Lamiaceae; genus Pogostemon; species Pogostemon cablin. The sequence goes on along the minus strand of CM042993.1, from coordinate 21,894,296 downwards.
CAGTGGTAGAAAAGAAATGGGAAAGAGCCAAAGGGTTAAGAGCCGAGAAAGATAAAGCGGAGAAGGTTGAACGTGATGAATGGGGGATTCCCAAAACAAAGATACCTCCGCCTTTTCCTCTCAAGCTCGTGCAGAAGGGGTTAGAGGAAAAGTTCAAGAAGTTTTCAGAGATCATAAATAAAATAAGCTTGAACATTCATTTCTCTGAAGAAATTCTGGAGATGCCATATTATGCCCGTTTTCTAAAGGATATTCTTTTGAAGAAAAAAAGCTTAAATGGAATCAAAATGGTGAGTTTATCTGAGAATTGCAGCTTGATTATACAAAGGAAGCTGTCAGCTAAGCTAAAGGATCCGGGAAGATTCACCATCTTATGTGAAATTGGAAAGGGGCCGGCACGTCGAGCCTTGTGTGATCTAGGGGCAAGCATCAATTTGATGCCGTTGTCCACTTTTAAAAGGCTTGGTTTGGGGAGTTAACTGCCACATCGGTGGCTCTACAGCTAGCGGATAGGTCTATGATGTTTCCGAAAGGCGTTATCGAAGACGTCCTAGTCAAAGTTGAAAAGCTCATCTTTTCTGTGGATTTTCTGGTGCTATAGATGGAAGACGACAAGGATAATGCTCCTTTAATCTTGGGGAGACCATTCCTTGTGACTGCTTTAGCCATGATAGATGTGCAAAAGGGTGAGCTACAGTTGAGGATGGATAAAAAAGAAGTCCTATTTAACTTGGATAAAGCAATGAAGATGCCGATGGAGATGGAGTGCCACATCATTGATGTGGTAGAGGAGATAGTTAATGAAGACATGTCTTTGATTCTTTCCAAGGATCCTCTTGAGACGTGCTTGATGGAGTCTCTTACTTTTCCCACTACGAAATTAGATGAACTCTCTAATGAGGTATGTATCAATTTTCTTGAAAACTTACTTGCTTTGGGTGATGACAGGTATGAATCGGAAAGAACAAAGGTTGAAGAGGTGAAGTGGACAAGAAAGTACTTGCCTTTGGACAGAGAGAGTGCACCTCAAGAAGAGAAGAAAGAGGAGTTGAAACTGCTACCGGAACAATTGAAGTATGCTTATCTTGGTGAATATCCGGTAATTGTATCTTCTTCTCTTGATGATGATCAACTTGAGAAATTGTTAGATATACTTAGGATGCATAAGTCTGCGATTGGTTGGTCTCTTGACGATTTGAAAGGAATTAGTCCTTCATATTGCATGCATAGAATAAGTTTGTTTGATGAAGCCAAGAGTAACATTCAGAATCAGCGGAGGGTAGATCCCGCTATTCAAGAAGTGATTAGGAAACAAATTCTAACGTGGCTAGATGCAGGGATTATTTATCCTATTAGTGATAGTCCCCATGTGAGTCCATTGCATGTTGTTGCTAAAAAAGGGGGGCATGACTATAGTGAAAGCCAAAGATGGTGAGACGTTAGCCACTAGAATTCCTACGGGATGGCGTGTGTGTACGGACTACAGGAAGTTGAATGAGAATACATGCAAATATCATTTTCCCCTTCCTTTCATGGATCAAATGCTTGATCGTCCTGCAGGGTATGAGTATTATTGCTTCTTGGATGGGTACTCGGGTTATAATCAAATCATGATTGTACTCGAGGATCAAGAGAATACTACTTTCTCTTGCCTGTATGGAACATTTGCCTTTAGAAAGATTCCTTTTGGATTGTGTAATGCGCCTGCGACATTTCAGCATTGCATGATGGCCATATTTGATGGGTTGATAGAAAAGATCATGAAGGTGTTTATGGATGACTTTTCTGTATTTGGTTCCTCTTTTGATGTTTGTTTATCTAACCTTGCTACTGTTTTAAAGAGATGTCAAGATACTAATCTTGTCTTGAATTGGCAGAAGTGCCACTTCATGGTAAGAGATGGGATTGTTCTTGGCCATCATATCTCGGTCAAGGAATTGCAGGTGGACAGAGCAAAGGTGGTGGCGATCGAGAAGCTTCCACCACCTACAAATGAGAAAGGAGTGCGGTCTTTCCTTGGACATGCCAATTTTTATAGAAGATTCATAAAAGACTTCTCGAAATACTCCAAGCCCTTATTTCATTTACTTGAAAAGGATGTGCCCTTTCTGTTTGATGAGGAATATTTAACAGCTTTTCAAGTTTTGAAGGAGTCGCTTATTACTGCACCTATCTTGATCACACCGGATTGGACTCAGCAATTTGTACTTATGTGTGATGCGAGTGATTTAGCACTTGGAGTAGTGCTTGGGCAGTTGAGGGATAAGAAGTTTTGTAATATTTACTATGCGAGTAAGACGTTTAATGCGGCACAAAAGAACTACACGGTAACTGAAAAGGAGATTCTTGCTGTAGTGTATGCATTCAATAAGTTTCGACAGTACTTGGTTGGCATGATGACGATAGTGTACACGGATCACTCTGCGATTCGGTATTTGATGGAGAAGAAGGAAATGAAGCCAAGGATCATTAGATGGATTTTTCTTCTGCAGGAGTTTGATATGGAGATCCGAGATAAGAAAGGTACAGAAAATGTCTTAGCGGATCACCTATCAAGGTTGGAGACAAGGGAACACTGTGATGATTCGTTTGATTACATAGAAGAGATGTTCCCTGATGAGAAGATTATGGCGGTGCTGTTGGATTGTATACTAAAAGTCTAGCTTTAGTATGAACAATGTTATAACAATATTTGAAATGAGAATCATATGATCAAATGATTGCATCTTATAATTTATTTTATATGCATGATGCAATAGTCCATTTACTTTATACTGTAGATAATATGTTGTGCGACAACACGCGGAAGATCATATTATCGGTTTCCTTATAAAGTATAAACAGATGCTCACAACTGAGATAGACGGGGACTCTCTATCGGTATGGTTGTAGTGTGGTTTGGTATTAGCTTGTCTTGGCTATAGAATCACATTAGTGCACTTGTGTGTATTGAGCAGGACCGCTTGAGATCGTTCTTCTTATACTGACTATATAGTAGAACTTGATCTCTGTTATTATGGAAGTTCGTGCTCTTAATCCCTATACAATAACCTTGACACGTAGGGCAGTATGTATTTCTTTGATTCATCAATGGGTGAGATTTATAAGTATTAAATCAACAAACTCGGTGAGTTGGGAAGTAGTGCTGTATCTATGGTGTGCTGTTGATTGTAGAAGGAATCCATGTCCGTCATAGGTTGATGATGTCCCCTTGAGGAGCTCATAAGGTTTATCATGTAAATCTTGCAAGTGGATTAATTTTCGGCATGATAATAAGGTTGAGTGGTACTACTCTCGGATGAGATATTAATTAATTTGAGTTGTCAGTAACTTAATTAATTAATGGACATTGAATATCTTAAACATGGGGAGACTGTCGGGCTTATAATAAGAAGGAGCCCAGAACATAATTTTGGGATTGGACGGGTAGTGCAGTAATAATATTTTAGTGGACTATATTATTATTATTGGATTTAATTAAAAGCTTTGGGCTAAGCTTGGTTAATTAAATTCAATTGAGGCCCAGCCCAATTTCTCCTCCTGGTCCCTGCTGTAGCCCAATATATAAGTGAACTCAGCTTCCTGGAACCCTTAGATTATTCCTGCGCCTCTTTTGGTGAGAGAAGGGAAGAGAAGCAGATTGAGAGATCCTGCAGACTGTTGCCCACACAACAGCAGGATCACACTTAGGACATACAGTAGAAGATCAGAGGTAGTTCTCTGCAGTTCATCCTCTACACCAACCCAGAAGTACGGTAAACGGTTTAATTGCTTCCGCTGCTTATTGTTTACCTGTTTTACTAACGATCACGGTTGATCCACACGATCCAATTGCCAAAAATTGGTATCAGAGCGTTGGTTTCGTGGTGAAACGTGAGACGTTAAGTTGGGTTTATGTCTTTTCTCTGTTTATTGTTGGATTAAAACCATGTATGAATGAGATTATTTAATTATGTGAAATAATCTGGTGGGTTTTGTACTGTTATTGTTTTTTCTCCATGGTATCCAATAATCGTAAAACACACGAGAATGTATGAATCTCAAAAGAACGAACTCGCTGTACACACACGGTGACTGGAGAAAATCCAGAAGTATGTGCGATAATCGCCTACACACGGCAGCAGCAGATCGACGGAGATCCATAGGCGCTGAAAGTGGCGCGTGGCTGCCGGCGCCATCAATCGATGGGTGTACATCTCGGCGGCGCGTGGACATCTGACGAGGCATACCGGCGTCGACAATCGAAGACTGGTGGCTTCGGCCAGACCAGATCTTATACGGCGGCGCTGGAAAGGCATTAGGCTTCGACTGACGGTAGCGAGTGGTGATTCGAAATCAAGGCGGCACGACTTCACGGCGAGGAGAGTCTGGGCGATGCGTCGGCGTCACCTGGAGACTCACCGACTGTCGGCGATAGCGGTGAGGGCAGTGGTCGGCGAAGCCTTGTTGTGGGCAGCGGCAGAGCGCGGTTCTGGACTGCCGTCTCTCGGCTGGATGGCGGCGTGCTGGATAGTGACGGCGGCGCTGGAATGGACGGGGGCTGGCGACGAGACTTCGGTGGGCTGAGGCGCGACCGCCGGGAGCAGTGGCGCCGAGTTTCTTGCGTGACAGCGCCGTATGGTTTCAGTCGCGGCTGGACTGGCGAGTTCAAGGCAGAGTCGACTGGAAAAGGGGTCTTCATGGTGGCCGGTGAGGATGGTCGGCAGCGTGAATTCGCTGGAGCGGCGCGCCAGCTGGAGGCTTCGGCCGGATCTGGTGGCTGTCGAAGGCATGTCTCACACTCGCTGGCGGCTTGATTCAGGCAGCAGGTGGACGCGCGATGGTTTCGGAGAGCTAGGCAGCGAGGAAACGAGATGTCTGGCAGCGAGGCAACAAGGCGGCTGTCGGCGCGGCTCGATTCCAGTGGCTGTCGGCTGGTCCGCCGGTTGATGCGCCGCCGCTGCTGGAGTCTGGAGGTGTGTGTGCGGCGGCTGGTTTTTAGGGCAGCATGTTGATTCTGCTATTGGGCCTTATTTTAATTGGCTTTGGGCATAGCATTTTGGGCCGTGTTCAGTTGGGCCCAATTTTTATTGATGAGGTTTGGGATGGCAGGATAGATGGGCCTATTTCTTGCTTGTTGGCTGCTCATTTTTTTTAATTTGGTTTTGGGCTGTTGGGCCCAAATTTTATTAAAATGGTAATGGGCTGCTGAGCAATTTTAATTGCTGTTTTTAATTAATTGTGGATAATGGGCCAAGCATGATAATTAATTAATTATATTAATGGACTAATTTTGTGCTAGTGGGCTTAGTGGAATTAATTTAGTTTTGGGTTAAGATTATGGGCCATGGATAATGAGCTTGATTAATTATTTAATCTGCTGCTCATTTTGTGCTTATTTGTTGCTCTTGGGCCCAAAATTAATTGATCCACTAATTATGCAATTAATTAATGTTATATAACTGATTAATTGATTTAATTGTCAATTATTGTTGTATATGTGACAGGCATGTTCTATGTGATTTATTTAATTAAATTGCTGTTAATAGAAGCATGCTATTATGTATATTTTATATCTAAATATTATATGCATGTTAAAACCCTCGGTGATTAAATAACTAAGTGGGAGAGGGGATTGGTAATAAATTCCCACGGCCTCCATTATTGGTTTGTAAGTGATGTGAGTAAACTTGCGCGTTGGCATTAGAGCCTTCCTCCCTAACGGATGAGTTTATTCACGGATCACTGGTACAAACTTCTTTAAATAATTATTGTTTGTAATGTGATGCATATGGACTTGCGCGTTGGCTATAGTGCCTTCCTCCCTAACGGATGCGCTTATATGCGGTTCACTAGTACAAACTTATATAATTGATGATTGTAGAAAGTTATCTGAGCGTGTGTGTACTTCTCTAACAGTAAGGCACATAAGCTTGGGCAGCGGACTTGGGATCAAATAATGGTGTACACTTAGATGTGAATAATTAGTATCCTCCCCAACGGAGTCACTGCTATTATTTGCATGGCTAAAGAGGAACCGACTATTAATTATTTTGTCATAAAGTTAGGTTGACAAATGAAATTAATGGGTAAAACCTTCTCTTGTAAATGTTCGGGTTTGTAAACGTCCACCCTAACGTGGCTTGCAGACTCACGGTGCTTGAGATTTCGGTGAATTTTATTTTTATATTGTTTTGAGGGAAATAATATAAAAGGATAAAATTCGAAGATTTGATCGGAACATTTATTTGTGATTCTCTGAATTTTGAATGGTTTTATTTCACTAATTATTAACTAAAAGACATTATATTTACTTGTCCAAATTAGATGATTAGAAAAGAATCTTGATTTTGAAAATTACTGCTTAAGAAAATACATGTGTATTCTCACAAAGGACGTCTCATGATGCCTATTAAAGTCTCTAGTGAAGAGATGAGAGGTTCATAGAAATATGATGATCTCATGTAACTCTTCGGATACTTGAGTAAATTAAAAGGCAGAAGATCATGGTCGAATTGATGAATGAATTGGAAAAGCTTGGAATAGAAATTGAAAGAGAAACCTAAATCAATTTATTCTTCACAATTTGCCTGGATGTTTTGAGCAAGTTCTACCTGAAATACGAAAGGTTGTATATGGTGGGAAACTTCTAACAAAACATGTGGCAAAAGAAAGCCAATTTTCATCATGAACTGAACAAGGTTAATATCTTATTTACTAATGGTTTAAACATGATTAGTGATGGCATCTACTGACACGAAGTATGTAGATACTGGAATCACTAAATGTTTATCACTGAGTAAGGATATGATTGTTAATAACATGGGTAAAACTACAAAGGTAGTGGATATTGCAGTGGGAGTTGTTTATTTATCTCATGATAAGAATAAACGATTGATTATGAGAAATTGTCTTTACGTACGTTTCATAGAAAGAATTTAATTTCGGTTTCTATGCATTAACGGATGGATACTTCATTTCATTTAAATGACATGGTCATAGAAATGAGGAATGAGGCTATAATCTGTTAAAGTACGTTGGTGGATAATTTGGATACTCTTGAATCATGCACATCCCACAGATGCAATAAAAAGTAGTTAAATAATGCATCTTCTAATATAAGTAAGAGAAATGAACCTTCGAAAATGAACTAAACATACATTTGGCGTCTATGACTAATTCATTTTACTTGAGTAGGATTTAAAAGTTGATAGCCGATAGACCGTAAGGTTTATCTGAAGTGGAAACTATCGGACTTGCGAGTCTTGCTTAGAAGTAAAAATGATTATCTGCCTTTTCAAGGCTGTGGGGTGTAGAGCCAAAGATATATATGTTGGAATTAGTTCATTCTGATTCAAGCGAACCTAATATTATCCAGGTGAGAGGTGGTTATGAATATTCGAAAATTATTCTGGAAACCAATATATTTATATGATGCACTGCATGTCTAAGTTCTTTGATTAATTCAAGAATTGTAAGGTTGGTACAGTGAAGCGTCATGGAAAATATATTAAGTCATTACGATTCCATCATGATGGCGAATACCTCTTGGGATAGTTAGGAGCTATTGATCAGAAATTGATATTAAATCTCAAGTTGACTACACCGGGTATGCCCCAAACTGAATGGTGTGGTGGATAGAAGGAATAAGGCTCTTATGGTTATGATTACATAGATGATGAATTATTTGGAATAATTAAATTCATTTTATGGATATGCCCTAGATACAGTAATTCGAGAAACGTTTGTCTGTATATGGGATATCCTAGAAAAATGGAGAGTGATTTATTTAGTCCAAAAGATCGAAGGGTGATTGTCAGCACAAACACTAGATTTTTTGGAAAAGGACTATGTAATAAATCACAAGCCCATGTATAAGTTATTCTAAAGGAAGTGAGAGGAAAACACTAAGTATAAGTACCAAGTGTACAAGAGGATATACCACAAGGTAAACTGCAACGCGTGTCACGTCTGATACACAATTACATGTAGTGCCTTGTCGTAGTGGGAGGGTTGTGTGACAACTCATAAATATATGTTTGGGTGAGTCGTGAGACTTGATCCCTAGTGAACATGGTATTATCCCACGGATACGACATAGCACTACAAGATTAAAATGCGGAATCTTAGTAAGTTGCAATGTACGTTGAAATAGAATCTACGGATTCTATATTAAGTCTGGGAACTTGTATGACCACTAAATGGTGTAAAAACCATTGCAAGTGATCATAGGAAATAAAAGAGGATCATACGGAAAGGTGAAAATCTTGAAAGCAAAGCTTGTTGCGAAAAGATGTACTCAGAAAGAAATGGTTCGATTATGAGGGAACATATTCGCTAGTAGCTATGCTTAAATTGATCCGGATTCTTTTATTTATTGCTGCTCATATTAAATTATGAGGAACAACAAATAGATGTCAAGACAGCTTTCCTGATTGGAAGTCTTGAGGAAAACATCTATGTGAAGCAACCAGAGTGATTCATTGCAAAGTACTAATAGCATTTTGATAGTAAGCTTAAAAGTGTCCAGCGATGGACTAAAGCAAGCTATGAGATCGTGAAGCATCTGTTTTGATTAGGTAATCCAGTGGCACGGATTTAAATCAATCAGCGGATGTATCTTGTGTATTGTAAAGAGTGACGGAAACGTGGTGGTGGTTTTTGTACTATACGTAGATAGTATCTTGCTCATTGGAGACAATGAAAGAGTATTATCGGGCGTATGGGTACGGTTAATAAAGCGGTAGATATGAAGGACTTAAGAAAGGCAAATATATCCTTTTGATCACGGTAATACGGATCACAAGAAAGGACATTATGCTTATCTCAAGTTTCATAAATGATACAGTCCATACTCGTTTAGCATGTGAATTTATCTTAGTGAATGTGTCTTTGAGATACAAAAAGAAGATAAAGTAGATGAAAGCGGTTCCTTATGCTTCGGCGAATTAGGAAGCTTAATCTAAGGAATGCTATGAATGAAGTTGGATATCTGTTTTGCTGAATGCAAGAACAGTGGGTATCAACGTAATCCGGAACAAGAATGATGAACTGTGGTAAGACATATATGAAGTGCCTGAGAAGGACTGGAAATCATATATAGACTTACTGAGCAGATTCACTGCTTCTTGTGGATTACGGAGATTCGGATTTTTTAGTCAGATTGAACAGTAGTAAATTCTCCTCAAAGGTTATGTGTTTAATCTTAGGAAGTAGAGTCATAATGTGGAGGAGTGTTATATAGAAATATATTTCAGACTCCGGACTCCATCATGGAAAGATGATAAATTGGAGCCTATGAGGCAGCCAAAGTATCTATATGACTCTAGAAACTTCAAGATGGAATTTGAAGTATTTCTAAGTTTGCCCAAGGTAATCACAATTTACATTGTTGATATTGGTGCAGTTGCAAACTTGAAGGAATCACGAGTCCATAAGGCAATTATACACATGGAGCGCGAGTACCACCTGTTACGAGAAATCGTATGATGAGGGGAAGGTTGTTGTCGCCTAGATTGCATCGGATGATGACCTAGTAAATCCATTTACAAGGACCTTAAGGCGAGAGCTTTTAATGGTCGTGTAGTGGAAGTAGGAATCAGATGTATGGCAGAAGACATGACAACATAGTCTTTTAGTATAAGTGGGAGATTGTTGGATTGTATACTAAAAGTCTAGCTTTAGTATGAACAATGTTATAACAATATTTGAAATGAGAATCATATGATCAAATGATTGCATCTTATAATTTATTTTATATGCATGATGCAATAGTCCATTTACTTTATACTGTAGATAATATGTTGTTTGACAACACGCGGAAGATCATATTATCGGTTTCCTTATAAAGTATAAACAGATGCTCACAACTGAGATAGACGGGGACTCTCTATCGGTATGGTTGTAGTGTGTTTTGGTATTAGCTTGTCTTGGCTATAGAATCACATTAGTGCACTTGTGTGTATTGAGCAGGACCGCTTGAGATCGTTCTTCTTATACTGACTATATAGTAGAACTTGATCTCTGTTATTATGGAAGTTCGTGCTCTTAATCCCTATACAATAACCTCGACACGTAGGGCAGTATGTATTTCTTTGATTCATCAATGGGTGAGATTTATAAGTATTAAATCAACAAACTCGGTGAGTTGGGAAGTAGTGCTGTATATATGGTGTGCTGTTGATTGTAGAAGGAATCCATGTCCGTCATAGGTTGATGATGTCCCCTTGAGGAGCTCATAATGTTTATCATGTAAATCTTGCAAGTGGATTAATTTCCGGCATGATAATAAGGTTGAGTGGTACTACTCTCGGATGAGATATTAATTAATTTGAGTTGTCAGTAACTTAATTAATTAATGGACATTGAATATCTTAAACATGGGGAGACTGTCGGGCTTATAATAAGAAGGAGCCCAGAACATAATTTTGGGATTGGACGGGTAGTGCAGTAATAATATTTTAGTGGACTATATTATTATTATTGGATTTAATTAAAAGCTTTGGGCTAAGCTTGGTTAATTAAATTCAATTGAGGCCCAGCCCAATTTCTCCTCCTGGTCCCTGCTGTAGCCCAATATATAAGTGAACTCAGCTTCCTGGAACCCTTAGATTATTCCTGCGCCTCTTTTGGTGAGAGAAGGGAAGAGAAGCAGATTGAGAGATCCTGCAGACTGTTGCCCACACAACAACAGGATCACACTTGGGACATACAGTAGAAGATCAGAGGTAGTTCTCTGCAGTTCATCCTCTACACCAACCCAGAAGTACGGTAAACGGTTTAATTGCTTCTGCTGCTTATTGTTTACCTGTTTTACTAACGATCACGGTTGATCCACACGATCCAATTGCCAACAGGTGCTTGTTGAAGGAGCTGAAAAAGTATGTGTAGTGGCTGCCCAAGGGATGGATCCATGGTATGCGGATTATGTCAATTATATTGCCGTAGGAGAATTTTCGAGAGATCTCATCCGATACCAACTTGCAAAGTTCAAGCGAGATGTTGAGACCTTCATATGGTATGATCCGTTTGTCTATACAATATGTACGGATTTCATAGTCCGTAGGTGTGTGCCATAGATGGGGATGGAGAGTGTTCTTGAGTTTTTCCATGCACAACCTAACGGGTAGGGGGGCACTTTGGGGCTCAAAAGACAGCAGCGAAGGTACTACAGCCATCACTTTATTGGCCGACCTTGTTTAAAGATTGTGAGACCTATGTGGCGTCGTGTGATAGATGTCAAAAGATGGGGAACATAAGTTGACGAGATGAGATGCCACTTCAGCCGAGCATTGTTGTCGAGATCTTCGATGTATGGGGGATCGATTTTATGGGACCTTTTCCCTCATCTAATGGATTTCTCTATATTCTTTTAGCTGTAGACTATGTTTTTAAGTGGGTGGAAGCTATCCCCACTCGAGTGAATGATTCACGAACTGTTCTATCTTTCTTGAAGAAATATATCTTTGCCTGTTATGGAGTTTCTAGAGCATTAGTGAGTGATGGAGGTTCTCACTTCGTCAACAAGCTTCTTGAAAAGGTGCTTAAGGATTATGGAGTAAAGCATAGGGTCACTACACCCTATCACCTCAAGCGAATGGGCAAACGAAAGTCTCCAATCACCAAGTGAAGCAAATTTTGGAGAAGGTAGTCGGAACTAATAGGAAGGATTGGGCTATGAAGCTCGATGATATTTTATAGGGGTTCCGAACTGCTTTTAAGACAGTGTTGGATATGTCACCATACTAAATTCTCTATGGGAAGCCGTGCCACTTGCCTGTAGAGATTCAACACAAAGCTTTTTGGGCATTGAGAAGCTTGAATTTATCCTTAAAGGATCAAAGGGAGTTGAGGATGACTCATATTAATCAACTGGATGAGTTTAGGAATCGTGCTTATAAGAACTCAGTAATTTTTAAGAAAAGAATGAAGAAATGGCATGATTTGAAGATCTCTTACAAGGAGTTCAAGTAAGGTGATGAGGTATTATTTTTCAATTCTTGCTTGAAACTCTTCGCAGGGAAATTGAAATCGAAGTAGACGGGGCCGTTCATTATCCATAGAGCCTGCGAAGGGGGGAGTTTTGAGCTTATGGACAAAGATGGGGACATTATTGCGACAAATAGGCATCAGTTGAAGCATTACAAGTCGCCGGATGATGTTTGCATTGTCTTTGAGGATACCTTGCACTAGATTGGTACTGTCGTGACTCTCTGACGTTAAACATGATCGCCTGTTGGGGGCTTTCCCTCCCATTTTATTGCTTTAATTTCATTAGTGTGAGTAAAAAATTTTCTTATTTGACGTGCTTATCATTCGAAAATTATATCTCTTTATAAACTTAGTTTCACCGATGGTTTCTACTAAGTTTGAGGGGGTGTGATGTATACCTCATTATAGCACGGAGAATATGATCTTTTCTTCGTAATGTTTGCTAGGGGAGTTGGTTTTTTGCGGTATATTAAAACCTTAGCCGGTTTTGATGCATCAATTTTTTTGCAATTTGCCTAGTGTTTAGTGAGAGTTGTTATTTTTGGTATGATTGCGGAGTTGCACTTGAAGTTATATGGTTTCTCTATCTTAATTTGTGGATATCTTGATACTTGATGTTATCCTAGAGTTGAATATTGCTAGAAGAAACGAGAAGGGTATAAAATTGAGGGAGATCGTGGAGCAGTTCGACCAGGCTTTTTGGTCGAGCAACGGTTGAAAGTGTGAAAATCTTCCAGAGGAGCTGCTCGACTTAACCCTTTTAGCTCGACCACGATGCTAGAGTCGAGCACTGGTCGAGAAAATGATGGAAATCTTCCATAGAGTTTGTTCGACCAATCAGTGGTTGTTTTAATAAGGGTATGAGATCGAACATTGGTCGAGCAAGACAGAGAAGAATAGGGGGCGGATGAGGCAAGTTACTCGACTTCCAGCACCTGTTCGACCAAGATATGGAGGTCGAACGGAGGTTGAGCAAAATGTCAAAATTGTTCAGAAAAGCGGTTCGACTTAGCAGGAGTTGTTCGGCCATGACATGGTGGTCGAACAGAGGTCGAACAAGTCAAGAAAAAATAGGGGCTCGACTACACGCGTTGCTCGACTTCCACGTGCTATTCGACCAAGAAATTCAGGTCGAACGAAAGTCAAGCTAGGCAAATTTAAAAGGTTAGATCTAGCTCGTTCGACTTGCAAACATTGTTCGAACAAGCCTAATAAGTTGAGCGGAGGTCGAACGGAGGCTGGGAGCAGTTTTAAAAAAGGTATTTCATATATTCGACACACCCACTTTCGTCACCCTTTCTCGAGCACCACTTCGTAACTGTGCCGGGTTGAGTGTTTAGGTGTAGTGGTGATTCTTGCGTGAGTGGTTTGTATAATGATGATTGAATGATGGATATGATGTGCTTGGGATGAATTCATGTTATGAATGGGTTCTTATTGATGCATGATAATTTGTTAATGGCAAGCATGTTCTATATGTACTTGTAGTTCATAAGAAATTGATGTTGATTGCATGCTTTGAAGAGTGCTTAGGATTTTATTAACCTTGTGAGGATTTGAGCCTTTTGATCGTGCTATATGCATGTTTATTTATTCTTAAGAGACGTTTGTGTACTCGTATTCTAGAACTTGACTTGGAGTCTTGTGTGAAATCTATAATTGATAGGTACTGGGAAGTGATCTTAGGCCGTTATTGTTAATCGAGTTACTTAGCCAAATTTATCTTACCGTCTTATATAAGTATCTTTGCAAGCCCTATTGAGCCTTTTTCTTGGCAAGCTTTGATAATGAGCGGTTTACCCTTTTGAGCCTTTAACCCAATTGCTAGTAAAGAGTGGAGGTAGAGGAATGCTTTAAGTTTTGAAAAGGATGAGAGATTTGATGAAAGTAAACTCGAGAGACAAGAAGTTAAATCTTTTGAGGGATAGTGCCTGAAACCAGTATCCCGAATGCTAGAGAGGGTAGTGCCCGAAACTGGACCCTTATACTTGTAGAACACCGGAATTGGCGTGATACTACAGAGAAAGAGTTGAGCCAAGTAAAGATGGAGGAATGGTCTTTGATCGAGATCATTGATAAAGTAGTGAAGAGGGAACAATTGAAAGTAATATACTAAGGTAACTCTTTACTAGTAAAGTTAGTCACTTACCTATATTCTTCCACCTTAACCAAAGAGCCAACGTTACATCCTTGAAGCAAGTCCTTTGTGATCCTAGTATTGAGTCGATTATGGATGGAGTTTTGAGACCTTTGTCAAGCTTATGGTTAAGCGAGTACATAAATTAAAAGTGAGTGTTGATATCAACCATAAGGTGTATAGCTTTTACACTTGAGTGAGAGAGTAATCACTTACCCGGGTGCTAGATGACTTAGCACTCGTAGAAGTATTGTGATTGATTGATGTTTTTGAGTAAATGAAAGGTATGATAGTTTCGTGTTCTAAGTTAATATAATTGCATGTATTTTGTATGTTGTACCTGGCGATTACACTCTCGGTTTTATTTTCGTTGCCTCTGGACAAGTGACATGTAAGTTTGGGGGTTTGATGAGAGTATAAATTCGCATGTTTTGGACCTTGATTTGAGTGGAAATGGAGTACTATTTGGTCTTTTATCGAGACGAATCAGTACGTTTATGGAAAAGACACGAATCAAAGGGTACAATGGCTATTTGAGCATATTTGTATAGGAAAACAGGTGAAAAAGGCTCGGAATTGGAAGACACGATTTTGAAGGCGAGATTAAGGGATTGTTCGACTTCAAATGGCTTGTTCGACCTTCAATAGGTGATTGAACGGGAGGTGACAAGTCGAGCAGATTGCCAGAGCCCATCCAGTGAGCCAGTTCGACTTGGAGGATCTGCTCGACCAAGATCAATCTGGTCGAGTAAGAGCGGTTTGGTCGAGCAAATTGCCAAAATTGTCCAGAATGTTTGTTTGACCAGAGGCTTCTTGTTCGACATTGATGCAAAGGACGAATGGCGTGTCGCTGAATGCTATTTATGGTAATTCCGGATGTCTTTCACCAAATTTGACGTGTGCTTCAAGCAAAGGCCCATCCTAAGCCCATAAGGAGATTCTATGTGTATAAAAGAAGGGCTTCCACAAGAGAAAAAAGAGGACAAGACAACACATCTTCCTTAATCCACCAAGCCCTACCATCATCCGAAGGGGTCGTGAGAGAGGTGTTGGATTGTATACTAAAAGTCTAGCTTTAGTATGAATAATGTCATAACAATATTTGAAATGAGAATCATTGATCAAATGATTGCATCTTATAATTTATTTTATATGCATGATGCAATAGTCCATTTACTTTATTCTGTAGATAATATGTTGTGCGACAACACGCGGAAGATCATATTATCGGTTTCCTTATAAAGTATAAACAGATGCTCACAACCGAGATAGACGGGGACTCTCTATCGGTATGGTTGTAGTGTGGTTTGGTATTAGCTTGTCTTGGCTATAGAATCACATTAGTGCACTTGTGTGTATTGAGCAGGACCGCCTGAGATCGTTCGACTTATACTGACTTATAGAAGAACTTGATCTCTGTTATTATGGAAGTTCGTGCTCTTAATCCCTATACAATAACCTCAACACGTAGGGCATTATGTATTTCTTTGATTCATCAATGGGTGAGATTTATATGTATTAAATCAACAAACTCGGTGAGTTGGGAAGTAGTGCTGTATCTATGGTGTGCTGTTGATTGTAGAAGGAATCCATGTCCGTCATAGGTTGATGATGTCCCCTTGAGGAGCTCATAAGGTTTATCATGTAAATCTTGCAAGTGAATTAATTTCCGGCATGATAATAAGGTTGAGTGGTACTACTCTCGGATGAGATATTAATTAATTTGAGTTGTCAGTAACTTAATTAATTAATGGGCATTGTATATCTTAATCATGGGGAGACTGTCGGGCTTATAATAAGGAGCCCTGAACATAATTTTGGGATTGGACGGGTAGTGCAATAATAATATTTTAGTGGACTATATTATTATTATTGGATTTAATTAAAAGCTTTGGGCTAAGCTTGGTTAATTAAGTTCAATTGAGGCCCAGCCCAATTTCTCCTCCTGGTCCCTGCTGTAGCCCTTATAAATAAGTTATCTCAGTTCCTGTTAGCCCTAAGTCAGTGCCTCATTTGACAGTTAGAAAGAACAGGAGCAGATTGAGAGAATCCTGCGGATTGTTGCCCACACAACAGCAGGATTCAACTTGGGACATACTGCAGAAGATTGAGAGGTGGTTCTCTGCAACGGTTCATCCTCTACATCCACCCAGAAGTACGGTAAACAGATTTAATTGCTTCCGCTGTTTATTGTTTGCCTGTTTACTAACGATCACGTTTGAGCCACAAGATCCAATTGCCCAACAATTGGTATCAGAGCATTGGTTTCCTGGTGAAACGTGAGTCGTTTGGTGGGGTTTATGTGATTATTAGATTATGTGATTTGATCTGGTTATAATCGCATGTTTTAGTGCTTCTTGTGATTTATTTTCACATGATTGAAAGCATGTTTTAGTCTGTGTTCATTCTGCAACCCTTATATACATCTTTGGCTGTATATTATTATATTGTTGTTTATGAATATCTCAATACACCATGAGAAATTGAATTGCCCTGGTAATAATAAACAACGTTGAGAGTGCCGGGTGTTGGATGACTCACTGTTGATGGAGGCTGGACGGGGCTGGAGCAGGCGCATCGGGGCGGCGGCTGGGGTGTTAACCACCGAACCCAGGAACTGGACCATCTGGGGGTATAAACAGCAGCAGGTCGCAGCTGATGAGGCATGTGTCTGCAGCTATCATCGGGGTGGCGGCCTTGAGCGGTGTGATCGGTGGTGGATCAATTGGCGGTGTCGAACGGAGTGGTGAAAATCCGGCGATGGATTGAGATTGTGGATGTTCAGATCGATGCGTCTTATCTGAGCGATCTGGGCGGATTCCTTGCTGATCTACTGCACGATTTGGTGCGACTCACAGAGGAGTCGTTTGATCGAGGCAACCCACTCCAATCTCCGGGTGAAGCAGCAGCGTCTGATCGGTCGAGGATTCTAGTGGGCTGCTGATGGCGCGTGTGGGAAGCGCACAGCTGCGCGGCTGGTGCGGATGAACTCCGATCGGCGTCGTGCTGGCAGATGGCGAACTGATTAGGCTTCCGGCGCACATGGGCTGTGGACGAGTCGGCGGTGGCTTCGAGCGGGCCGACTCGGGATTTCGCAGCGCGTAAGTGAGAGGCTCCGGTGATGATCTAGTAGCGGCCGAGTCCAGGAGCGGATGGCAGTCGTTAGCCGTAGCGGCGCCTAGAAGCGCCGGCGGTAAGCTACTGCAGGTTGAGAGATGGCTGCAGGCAGTGACGCGGCGGCGCTGATCGAGTTGCATCGAAGTGGCGTCGAGCGACGAGCGGAGGCAGGTGGCTGGCGGCGGGCGTTAGCAGGGCGCGGTCGCCGGAGCCAGTCGGAGAGCAGCAGGAAGCGAAACAGCGGTTGGTCGGCGCCGCTGTAATGGCCGGAGTTTGCTGTCGGGTTCAGGGATGGCGGCGGCTGCGTTAGGGCAGCATTTCAAGGGCCCAATTTCTTGGTTTTGGGCTTCCTTGATGGGCTGTGGATTTAGGCTCCCCTTTGGACTGATTCAATTTGGTTTTGGGCTGGATTTAAAGGCCCATTTTAATTAAAATCTTAAGGGCTACTCATTTTATTTAATTTGGTTTTGGGCCTGGGTTGTTTTTATTAATTCAACTGTTTTTTGGGCCCAATTTTAATTAAATGGTAATGGGCTGCTGTGCTAATTATTTAATTAATTGTGGGTATTATGTTGGGCCTGATTTAAATATTGGGCTAGACCTTAATGTAGAAATTGGCAGGTTAAATGGGCTTAATTATTTTATTAATTGGTTGCTCATTTTTTTTTCTAATAAATTTTGGGTCAGCTGGGCCTATTTAATTGATCCAACATTTTATACAATTAATTAATGATATATAACTGATTTAATTATTTTAACTTAACAATTAATTGTTATATATGAAAGGCATGTTCTATGTGATTTATTTACTTAAATTGCTGTTAATAGAAGCATGCTAAGATGTATATTTTATTTATGAAATATTATATGCATGTTTAAAACCCTCGGTGTTAAATAACTAAGTGGGAGAGGGGATTGGTAATAAATTCCCGCGGCCTCCATTATTGGTTTGTAAGTGATGTGAGTAAACTTGCGTGTTGGCATAGGCCTTCCTCCCTAACGGATGAGTTTATTCATGGATCACTGGTACAGACTTCATAAATAATTATTGTTTGTAATGTGGCACATAAACTTGCGTGTTGGCATAGACCTTCCTCCCTAACGGATGAGTTTGTGTGCGGTACACTGGTACAAACTTATAATTGATGATTGTAGGAAGCTACCCGAGCGCGTGTGTACTTCTCCAACTGTAAGGCACATAAGCTCGCGCAGTGGACTTGGGATCAAATAATGGTGTACACTTAGGTGTAAATAATTAGTATCCTCCCCAACGGAGTCACTGCTATTATTTGCATGGCTAAAAAGTAACCGACTATTAATTATTTTGTCATAAAGTTAGGTTGACAAATGAAATTAATGGGTAAAACCTTCTCTTGTAAATGTTCGGGTTTGTAAACGTCCACACTAACGTGGCTTGCAGACTCACGGTGCTTGAGATGTCGGTGAATTTTATTTTATATTGTTTTGAGGGAAACAATATAAAAGGATAAAATTCGAAGTTTTGATCTGAATATTTATTTGTGATTCTCTGAATTTCGAATGGTATTATCTCACTAATTGTTAACTAAAAGACATTATATTTACTTGTCCAAATTAGTTGATTAGAAAAGAATCTTGGTTTTGAAAATTTACTGCTTAAGAAAATACAAGTGTGTTCTCTCATAGGACGGCTCATGATGCCTGTTAATGTCTCTAGTGAAGAGATGAGAGGTTCATAGAAATATGATGATCTCATGTAACTCTTTGGATACTTGAGTAATTTAAAAGGCGCAAGATCATGATAGAATTTGATGAATGAATTGGAAATATATATGGAATAGAAGTTGAAAGGGAAACCTAAGTCAATTTTATTCTACATAATTGCTTAAATGTTTTGAGTAAGTTCCACCTGAATTACAAAAGGATGTAAATGGTGGGAAACTTCTGACAAAACATGTGGCAAAGGGAAAGCCATTTTCATCATGATGTGAACAAGTTTAATATCTTATTTACTAATGATTTAAACATGATTAGTGATGGCATCTACTGACTCGAACTGTGTAGATACTGGAATCACTAAATGTTTTTCACTTAGTAAGGATAAGATTGTAATGACATGGGTAAAACTACAAAGGTAGTGGCTATTGCAGTGGGAGTTGTTTATTTATCTCATGATAAGAATAAACGATTGATTATGAGAAATTGCCTTTACGTACATTTCATAGAAAGAATTTGATTTCGGTTTCTATGCATTAACGGATGGACACTTCATTTCATTTAAATGACAAGGTCATAGTAATGAGGAATGAGGCTTTAATCCGTTAAAGTACGTTGGTGGATAATAAGTATACTCTTAAATCATGTTCATCCCACAGATGCAATAAATAGTAATTAAATAATGCATCTTCTAATATTAGTAAGAGAAAGGAACCTTCGGAGGTGAACTAAACATACATTTGGCGTCTAAGAATAGTTCATTTTACTTGAGTAGGATTCAAAAGTTGATAGCCGATAGACCGTAAGGTATATCTGAAGTGGAAACTATCAGACTTGCGAGTCCTGCTTGGAAGTAAAAATGATTAACTGCCTTTTCAAGGCTGTGGGGTGTAGAGCCAAAGATATATATGTTGGAATTAGTTCATTCTGATTCAAGCGAACCTAATATTATCCAGGCGAGAGGTGGTTATGAATATTCGAAAATTATTCTGGAAACCAATATATTTAAATGATGCACTGCATGTCTAAGTTCTTTGATTAATTCAAGAATTGTAAGGCTGGTATAGTGAAGCGTCATGAAAAATATATTAAGTCATTACGATTCAATCATGATGGCGAATACCTCTTGGGATAGTTAGGAGCTATTGATCAGAAGTTGAGATTAAATCTCAAGTTGACTACACCGGGTATTCCCCAGCTGAATGGTGTGGTGGGTAGAAGGTATTAGGCTCTTATGGTTATGATTAGATAGATGATGAATTATTTGAAATAATTAAATTCATTTTATGGATATGCCCTAGATACAGTAATTCGTGAAACGTTTGTCTGTATATAGGATATCCTAGAAAAATGAAGGGTGATTTATTTAGTCCAAAAGATTGAAGGATAATTGTTAACTCAATAACTAGATTTTTGGAAAAGGACTATGTAATAAATCACAAACCCATGTATAAGTTGTTCTAAAGGAAGTGAGAGGAAAACACTAAGTATAAGTACCAAGTGTACAAGAGGATATACCACAAGGTAAACTGCAACGCGTGTCACGTCTGATACACAATTACATGTAGTGCCTTGTCGTAGTGGGAGGGTTGTATGACAACCCATAAATATATGTTTTGGGAGAGTCGTGAGACTTGATCCCTAGTGAACATGGTATTGTCCCACAGATACGACGTAGCACTACAAGATGAAAATGCGGAATCTTAGTAAGTTGCAATGCATGTTGAAATAGAATCTACGGATTCTATATTAAGTCTGGGAACTTGTATGACCACTAAATGGTGTAAAAGCCATTGCAAGGGTCAAAGGAAATAAAAGAGGATCATACAGAAAGGTGAAAATCTTGGAAGCAAAGCTTGTTGCGAAAAGATGTACTCAGAAAGAAATTGTTCAATTATGAGGAAACATGTTCGCTGGTAGCTATGCTTATGTTGATCCGGATTCTTTTATTTATTGCTGCTCATATTAAATTATGAGGGACATCAAATAGATGTCAAGACAGCTTTCCTGATTGGAAGTCTTGAGGAAAACATCTATGTGAAGCAACCAGAGTAATTCATTGCAAAGTACTAATAGCATTTTGATAGTAAGCTTAAAAGTGTCCAGCGATGGACTAAAGCAAGCTTTAAGATTGTGAAGCATCTGTTTTGATTAGATAATCCAGTGGCATGGATTTAAATCAATGAGCGGATGAGTCTTGTGTATTGTAAAGAGTGACGGAAACGTGGTGGTATTTCTTGGACTATATGTAGATAGTATCTTGCTCATTGGAGACAATGAAAGAGTATTATCGGGCGTATGGGTACGGTTATTAAAGCGGTAGATATGAAGGACTTAAGAAAAGTAAAATATATCCTTTTGATCACGGTAATACGGATCATATGAAAGGATGTTATGCTTATCTCAAGTTTCATAAATGATACAATCCATACTCGTTTAGCATGTGAATTTACCTTATTGGATGTGTCTTGAGACATAAATGAAGATAAAGGAGATGAAAGCGGTTCCTTATGCTTCGGCAAATAAGGAAGCTTAATCTAAAGAATGCTATGAATAAGATTGGATATTTGTTTTGCTGAATGCATGAACAGTGGGTATCAACGTAACCCGGAACAAGAATGATGAACTGTGGTAAGATATATATGAAGTGCCTGAGAAGGACTGGTTATCATATATACACTTACTGGACAGATTCACTGCTTCTTGTGGATTACGTAGATTCGGATTTTTAGTCAGATTGGACGGCAGTAAATTCTCCTTAAAGGTTATGTGTTTAATCTTAGGAAGTAGAGTCATAATGTGGAGGAGTGTTATATAGAAATATATTTCAGACTCCGGACTCCATCATGGAAAGATGATAAATTGGAGCCTATGAGGCAACCAAAGTATCTATATGACTCTACAGACTTCATGATGGACTTTGAAGTGTTTCTAAGTTTGCCCAAGATTTTCACAATATATATTGCTGATATTGGTGCAGTTGCAAACTTGAAGGAATCACGAGTCCATAAGGCAATTAAACACATGGAGCGCCAGTACCACCTGTTACGAGAAATCGTATGATGAGGGGAAGGTTGTTGTCGCCTAGATTGCATCGGATGATGACCTAGTAAACCATTTACAAGGACCTTAAGGCGAGAGTTTTTAATGGTCGTATAAGTGGGAGTAGGAATCAGATGTATGGCAGAAGACATGACAACATAGTCTTTTAGTATAAGTGGGAGATTGTTGGATTGTATACTAAAAGTCTAGCTTTAGTATGAACAATGTCATAACAATATTTGAAATGAGAATCATTGATCAAATGATTGCATCTTATAATTTATTTTATATGCATGATGCAATAGTCCATTTACTTTATTCTGTAGATAATATGTTGTGCGACAACACGCGGAAGATCATATTATCGGTTTCCTTATAAAGTATAAACAGATGCTCACAACCGAGATAGACGGGGACTCTCTATCGGTATGGTTGTAGTGTGGTTTGGTATTAGCTTGTCTTGGCTATAAAATCACATTAGTGCACTTGTGTGTATTGAGCAGGACCGCCTGAGATCGTTCGACTTATACTGACTTATAGAAGAACTTGATCTCTGTTATTATGGAAGTTCGTGCTCTTAATCCCTATACAATAACCTCGACACGTAGGGCAGTATGTATTTCTTTGATTCATCAATGGGTGAGATTTATATGTATTAAATCAACAAACTCGGTGAGTTGGGAAGTAGTGCTGTATCTATGGTGTGCTGTTGATTGTAGAAGGAATCCATGTCCGTCATAGGTTGATGATGTCCCCTTGAGGAGCTCATAAGGTTTATCATGTAAATCTTGCAAGTGGATTAATTTCCGGCATGATAATAAGGTTGAGTGGTACTACTCTCGGATGAGATATTAATTAATTTGAGTTGTCAGTAACTTAATTAATTAATGGGCATTGTATATCTTAATCATGGGGAGACTGTCGGGCTTATAATAAGAAGGAGCCCTGAACATAATTTTGGGATTGGACGGGTAGTGCAATAATAATATTTTAGTGGACTATATTATTATTATTGGATTTAATTAAAAGCTTTGGGCTAAGCTTGGTTAATTAAGTTCAATTGAGGCCCAGCCCAATTTCTCCTCCTGGTCCCTGCTGTAGCCCAATATATATAGTCATCTCAGCTTCTGGAAACCTAAGCAACTGCGCCTCTTTTGACAGTTAGGGAAAGAAGCAGATTGGGAGAATCCTGCAGATTGTTGCCCACACAACAGCAGGATTCGACTTGGGACATACAACAGAAGATTGAGAGGTGGTTCACTGCTGTTCATCCTCTACATCGACCCAGAAGTACGGTAAACATTGATTTTCGCTTCCGCTTATTGTTTGCCTGTTTACTAACGATCACGTTTGAGCCACAAGATCCAATTGCCCAATAAGAGGTTCGTCTGGCGAGTCAAGTAAGATCATACCAACTAGCCATGATTATTCCTAGATCAATTATGGGCTAGAACCACCTTGGTATTTTATATATGATTGTGTTTTTTCAATTCATACTCACGGTTGTTTTGTACATCATTAACTGTTATGTAGAATTTGAATACATCTCTTGGTTATTGATTGATTGCGTTCACCGCTGAGTAGAATAACATGATATAATTCTAAGTGAAGGGATTCCAAAGTCTTATTAGAACTATCTTATAAAAATACTTGTTAATTGAATCGTATTCGGGTTAATAAGTAGGATAAAAAGTATTACTTTATAGTACCTAAAAAGGGAGATCAAATCGGGTTAGAGTACTAAGTGCTCGGGAAATAATTGATTATGATAGTACCTAGAAAGGGGGTAAAGTATACGTCTTGCTCCAAGGATATTCACACGTGTCATACCCTTGTTTGCTTGTGTCTATAGAATAAGCTTGAATGGTTTAGTGATGTGTCCATAAACCACAGGGCAGAGTCGGACATCAACGCATGGAAAGAAAATTAACGAATGAAACTGGATTACCTGAAGAACTACTCCATTAGTTACTTGATCACAACCAAATTTCTACTCTTATTTGTTTACTTACCTTGCTATTTTCATTATATGTTATTTAGTTTCTAAATCAAACCAACTTGAGTTTACCAACATAATCTTAGTTAATTAGTATATAATTAGATTGATACTAATCCGTCCCTTGGATTCGATATACACTTGGTCACCTTTCGAAACTACAATTGATATCCTTATACTTGAGGATTAATTTTGTGTGTTGAGAAAACGCTTATCAATGACCTAGTCCATATCAAGCGCGACACTGAGATTCGAAGCTTTGACGCTGAGTAGCCTCGGAGTCCACAGTTCCAGGGGTAGAGAGGGGAACTTCACCCACACCGGAACAATAGAGCTAGCTTCAGATTCAAACCGGAAGTTTTTAGGAAATCTCTTGAGCATAAGATAGGTGGGAATCCATGCGGACCTCCTGTAATCACTCTTTCTACATCAGCTTCACTTTATAGTTTGAATACTATCCATCCCGAGTGATAGTGGAAGGTTGTCACGGTTATGTTCCACTGGTTGGTGATCTCAAGTAGGGCTTGGTGGCCCGGGTGATGACCTATGAAGTACCCAACAAGAGAAAAGTTCCATTCATCAGTCATGTCTTCCTCAAGAAGGAATGCAATACCTGACTCGATCAGAGGGATAAATTGGAGTTTAGTAGAGGGAGTTGGTTGGCGATTATGGATAGGGTTTGAGGTTGGGGGTTTAGGGGGATTCATGAGTTGAGCAGAGGGACAGTTAGCTGCATGAGGGGGTGGTGTGAATGCCATGATAGAAGTAGGGATGTGGGTTGTAGGAGTGAGGATCGGCGCAACAAGCATTGGAGTACCTGCTGCATGTTTGGAATTGGAGGTAGAAGCTGGGAAGAAGGGCTTGGAGTCGAGAAAGGTTCCAAAGGTGACACGATTAGAGAGGGCATTGGGATTCATCGGGGTAAGGCTGCCGATGGTCGGGGGAGGGGAATATTCAGATGGGTTCATGTTTAGAGTTGGTGTGGGAAGAAGGGGAGAAAGGCTGGTTTTTATAGGGGGTAAAGTGAGGGTAAGGTTTGGCATAGGCATGAGATCTCACCAACCAAGAACTTCGAAAGATGTGAAATGGTTCTATCAGATTGGATGGGAGGGGAAACAACAGGAATGTTAGGGTTTGTAGAGCCAAGTGAAGGATGTGAACTATCCTCTTTTAGTAGGCTGGGACTGTAGGGTGTCTCCTCATCATTAAATGCATTCTTTAAGGTCTCCATGATGTGCATGTCACCCGAAAGGGTTGGGCTGTCCTTTTTTCGGAAAAAGTGGGATGGAGTACAAGCTAAATTTAAATTAGGAGAATCTGAAACAGCCTCGGGATATTCCAACTCAATCTCCGGCAGAGGAGCCGGTGCTGAGGATTTGGCCAGGGGAGAAACGGGTTCACTACGGAAAGAAGGGGTTGAGAAGTACTAACCTCAGCAGCAGCCTCATCCGAGCTCTATGTATCCTTTCCGTAAGTGGCAGCAGAATTCTTCAGCGAAGACAAACAGATCTTCGGGAAACTAGATTTCTTACTCGATCTCAACTTCCTGGTGGAGACCGGAATTAGTTTAGTACGTCTTCTTGGCATGAATAGCAGAAATCCGGTACCCAATGTGGTAGCTGTAATGTCAGCAGTGCTGGACACTCCGTTGATACCGGTACCACGGATAAACTTCGTTGATACCGGTACTAGGGATGAACTCCGTTGTATTATTGTAAGGTTATTAATATTATGTTTTATTTTTATTTTTAGGGTGTACAAGTATTCTTGGAATGAAGGGAGTATCACATTTTATTCATTCAATTGAATCTTGAAATAATCAATTGGACAAGTATCACTTTTCTTGATCATATATCACTTTTTATTAGTCCTATGAATTATTTATGAAATACTTAGTTTAATTGGTGACTATCGCTTTTTCATGATCAGTATAGCTTTTTATTAAATATATTACTCCCTCTTTCCCAGAATACCCTTCACACTTTCTACATTTGTCCGTCCTACAATACTATTCACACCCCAAATATAATAAAAAAAATTACCAATATATCCCCCACCTATTCAACCATTTTAAAAATTCTAATTGAGTTTAAACTCATAATTAGCGTTAATTTCTGGTCTTGGTCCAAATTTAAAATTCTAACTTAATTAACATAATCATAATCAACAATTAAATTTATATTTCAGTAGAATGCATTTAGAATCAGAATATTTTTCAATTTCATTCTACGCTCTCTCTCTCTCTCACTCTGTTGTCTTCTTCACCGAACAACACCCGTCCTTCTCATCGTCTTATTTGTTAAACAAATCCTCGCCCACTTTCTCATCATCGATCTAAATTTTTGTGTTGTGAAAAACACTAAGCCATTCTTTTGTTCTTATTGTCAGTTGATCTAAACCTCTCTTGTAACCCTCTCCAAGAGAGATCGCTTGAATCATCGTTGACATGGTTGTTCCCGACTTCCTCTTTCCCGGATCTGAGGATTTCGACTGGTGGTTGAGTACTCTGAGGGGCTTGATGTTGCTAGTGCTGTTCAATGCAGTCTCTTCGCTGGTGGATCTGGGCCCGCTTGTGGGCGGCGAAAAGGGCATTGGAGACTGGAGGGAGGGTTGAGCATGGAGGAGTGGAGTAGGGCCCGGGGTGGCGGGGAGGCGGTTGAGGGCGACGTTGAAATAGATTTGAGGTTAGGAGGGTGGCAACGACATGGAGTGGAGTGATCTGAGCGTAGGGATGGTAATTCGGCCCGGCACCACTCTTGCCCCATCCCGCCCCGCCCCGTGCACAGGCCAGTTCGGGTCTGGGTCCTAGTGTTTCCCCAACCCTCCCTGCATAATTTTTTCTATTAAATTTCTTTTTATCTATTTATATATTACAAAAATATATATAATTCCATATATATATTTACTTTCCTATCATTTGGGAATTATGTTTTCCAAATGTTGTATTTCATGGTTTGTAATGGATATTTTTATCTATGAACTTAGTTCTTTTATAATAACTTATGGTTGATATTGATGTTGGTTGTAATGAACTTATTATTGGTATTGATATTGTGGTTTGCAATGAAAATATTGTTGGTATTAATTATATAATATTTAAAATGATATGTTTCTCTTTAAGATAGATATTAGATGACTTTTTAAGTGAACAAAAATTTGAAATGCAAATTTTTATAACATATACATAAAACTAAAAGGGGCGGGGCGGGGCGACCAAACAAGAGCACGGGGAGGGGTGAAGAGGTACCCGCCCTGGCCCGCGCTATTGCCTTCCCTACCTGAGCGTGGCCACTCCGCCGTGCGAGGGTGAGGGAGAGTTTCAACAAGGAGGCAACCTTCGTAGAGAGTGTCTGCTGCAGTGCATCATTCAGGTACTTGGTGTTCATCATTTCTCAATTTGATATTGGATTTGGTTTTCGTTTTGTTTTTTTCTTTCTCATTGCCTTTAGATTCGATAGATTTGTGAATTTTATGAGTTTAATCTTATGTCATTTGTGTGATTTGTATTTTTTTTATTTTGTGTTATTCGTTTGATTTGTTCATGGAATATTTTACGTTTACAATGGCCTAAATCGAAAATGATTTATCGTTGTTCTTTTTGTTCGTATAGACTTTATTAGATCTATTTGTGATTTGTTTTGTTTTGATGTACATTCATCAAATCTACTGATATGTAATTGATAAATACATTCTGTGATGCAATTATGTAATTCAAAGGCATTGAATAGTTAAATCATTTTTAATTTTATCTAATCACATTCAATGGTGTTTCTCAATATCTACAAGATGGTTTGTTTCATAGTTGCTGTGAGGCTGGTTCAAATGTTATGTAATAATTTCTAATTGAATGTAATAAATTTATGTATTACTAGTATAATTTTTGTAATTGTTGTTAATTTTTTAGGCTACAATTTTATTTTTTAATATTGTTGAAATTTCAGAAGCTTTTAAAGTTTAAGGGAATTAATTAAAAAAAGAAATGGTAGATTATGTTTTGAGTTAATAAAGTTAAATTGAATCATAAACTCAATTATATGAACATTTTTACTTTTGAAAAAGTCAAAAACAACTTTTTTTAAAGAACGTAGAACAGTAAACGTGAAGGGTATTTCGGGACGGAGGGATTATTATTTTTTATTTGTCATACAAATTATTTATAAAATAATTTAATTTCAATATCACTTTTTCTTCATCAGACATCACTTTTATTAAAAATGTTATCACTTTTTTTTAAATATAATATAGTACTAATAAAGTAATCATTATAAAATATTAAATATAAATATACATAAAAAGAAAATAGTAAAATAATTATAATATAATAATAATAATTTAATTTATATGTAATAGTTTAATTATAAAATAAATAAATAAATAAAAAGAAAAGAAATAAATATAAAAAATAAAATATGCATTTTTTATTCATTCAATTGAATTTCAAAATAATTGGACAGGTATTACTTCTACTATCACTTTTTATTAGTTTTATGGATTATACGGAAATAACTTAGTTTAATTGGATGGTTATTAGGGTTGTGCATGCTAATTGAATGTTACCGAATCTATATCGAAAGCGAACCAAAAATTTTCGAATTGAAAAAAAATCGTTGAATATTTAATTTTTTCGAACCAAACTAAACTAAAATAATTTACGGTATGTACTTGGATATTGTCTGATAAACTGTATCAAAAACTAAATCGAACCATACTGAACCGAAAAATCGAATACAAATATACTTTAAAATAAAATTTTACACCTTATTAAAACTCAATAATGAAAAAAATTCTATTCTAGCTTAAATTAATATCTTCCTACTAAAATAATATTTATATTTTTTAATAATTTATACTCATAGTATAAAAATTGGTCATATTTTGCTTTACATATTAAAATATTATTAATTAATACCTTCGTCCATCCTTAATCTATCAATTTTATAATTTTAGGGCCGTCCACTCTTAATCTATCCATTTCCCCTTTTAGACACATGGGACCCCCACACACAACTAATAAAATTAAAATATGAGACTCACACACGCCACTATAATACAACTACCAACTACACTTAAAATAATAATATTCCTTAATTTATGTACAAAAAACAAATGAATAAATTGACAATGGACGGAGGGAGTATTTAACTTCTATTTTATAAATGCATAAATTCATGTATAAATTTATTTTCTTTAATTATATATAATATGATGATAAGGATTGGTATATTTATTTTATTTTATTTACTTTACCTTTCATAATTATTTGTATAGAGTATTTGCTATAATATTTTAAAATAAAATATAAAATATATTTTCATTTAATATTTTAATTTATTTAAAATGTATATATAAAATTATTAAATATAAATGGGTTAATTGCAAAAAAAAATCTCAACCTTTACTTTTATTGCAAATTAATCCCAACCTTTGAGAAATTGCAAAAAAAAAAAAAACTCGACCTTTAGGTTACTTGCAAAACGCACCCAATGGGCAGGAGAGGGTTGCCCGACATGCGACAGGGCGCTGACCTTTGCTACGTTCAGATTTGAGTTTGTTGCAGAAAAAACCCCAACCTTTACTTAAATTGCGATTTTATCCCCAACCTTTTAGATTTTGGTAAAAAAGACCATCAAATTTTATTTTTTATTTTAAATTGCACCCATTATATTTTATATTTAAAATTTAAATTCTAAAAAATTATTAACTAAAATAATAAATTTATTTTAATTTTTAAAATATTTTATTCATTATAAATTTTTTTATAATTTATAAAATCAAAGTATTCTTGAATACGTCTTAAGATTTTTTGTGATTTTATGTTATATTTAATATGACAATATATATACATAAATATTTAGATGAAAAAAAATTATACAAAAATAGTTTATAATTCATGTAGACTTAATTTATAAACTCATAGTTTTATATGGACAAAAAATATTATTAATTATACAAAGTTTTATGTACTCCTTTCGCCCATTTCAATCTTTACATATTTTTATTTTTTGCGTCTTATTTCAATTTTTACGTTTCTCTTTTTGGCATATGACCCACCTAAAACAATTAATATATTACCATGGGACCCACATACGATAATAATATACTTACATTAAATATTATATCTTTAAAGTCAATATCCATTAAAATACTATATTCCTTACGTAAGCATTGAAAAAAAACGTAAGTATTGAAATGTAAGTTTTAAATATTACATAATATTTTTTGAGAATATAATTTTAATATAAAATATAATTTTTTATTAGATTGGTGCAATTTAAAAAAAATAAAAAAATTGATGGTTATTTTTTACCAAATTCTCAAAGGTTGGGATTTATTTGCAATAGAAATAAAAGTTGAGTGTTTTTTTTTTTTTTTGCAATAAACTCAAAGCGAACGTGGCAAAGGTCAATGCCACATCAGACGTCGAGCAACCATCTCCTATCCGTTGGGTGAGTTTTGCTCGAAACTTAAAGGTCGAAATTTTTTTTTACAATTTATCGAAGGTTGAGATTTATTTACATTAAAAGTAAAAGATTGGTTTTTTTTTTAATTAACTCTTTTAAAGAACTCAAATTTTATTATATTGGGTGATATATATTAAATAATAATAAAATTACAGTTAGATTTGTACAAACACATTGAAATAGTACTTATGTAATAATATCATGCAATTATGTAAATATTCGTATATGAGATTGGGAAAATTTTGGAGTTTTTTTTTTCAGATTTTTCACTTTTCACAAATTTAACATCACAAATATGAAAGTTTTTTTTTTTTAAATAATTATTAATAGATACATATCTTGTACCCATTATTATTATAAGGTACATTAATGTAAAACCATTACTCCTACATACAAAAATTTAGAATCAAATTCCAAATATATCCCTAATCCCAACTAAAATTTTATTCCAATTTTAATGAAAATTAGGTAGAGAATTCAAACTTTCTTTATTCAACGATAGATAAATTCTTGTGCCCTAATATTTTTACATAATTTCAAAGAAGGATTGATTAAGATTTATTATATATTGGTGTTATATTTTATTATATGTTATTTCACACATAATAAGAAATTAAATTTAATTGATAAAACAAAAGCATGAAGCCTTACAACAAGGGTATATATAATCTTCTTTGTCAATAATTTAACTCTTAAATAATTTGAATATAAAAATTACTTAATGTATAAAAATGGGTCATAAAGAAGAAATTACAATAGTGCTGAATATACTAAATTACAATTTTTGTCAATGAATTTATTACACAGCTTATAGCTCATAAAGAGGAGAATTTGCATGTCTTTATGGCTCACTCATAAAAATAAATAACAAAGCAAGCATTGGCTCCCAACATAACATGCACTATATTCCAAATTATTGTGAGGATGAGGAAGCAGAATTGTAATCCTCAAGCAGGTCATCATTGGTTGATCTGAGCATCCCAGAAAATTTGAGAGGCTGTACCATCCATTCCTTCCAAAACTTGAGGCTCTTGTACTGAAAAAATAGACAAATTTTCTTTAAAATTCGGATGGGGCTCCAGAACTTCCATTAACTCCATCTCATCCTTCCCGTCCTCAAGATGTTTCTCAATTCTACTCCCCAAGCATCCTCTACCACCTTCTCAAAGATATCCACTAAGATGGATTAACTCTTTCATCAAACTTAACTTGTTTCCGCCACTTCTTCTTTCAACTGAACATATGCACCAAATGCAGTTAAACAATTTAAATAATGTACCTAATGCATTACACGGATACACTTTTAAAAAAATTGCACGCACCTTCTTAGACACCAAGTTCATTACATAGAATTTGACAATCGATTAAATTTGACTCGATTAAAAAAATTGCATCTAATGCACCTTCTTAAACACCAAGTTCATTACATAGAATTTGACAATCGATTAAATTTGACAATCGATTAAAAAAATTGCATCTAATGCACCTTCTTCGACACCAAGTTCATAAAAAATTGCACCAAAAGCTGATCTAATGCATCTAATGCACCTTATTAGACACTAGGCTTGTACACATGCTCCACATGCATATTACTTCACTAAAAAGGCCATTAAACTACCCATTTAATCCATACCAAAAGCTGATCAAATTACTACACATGCGTCTACAATCAACAAGTTCAAATTTTGCTTTAAGATTTACTTTAAAACATTCACCGAGATCACAAACTTCTTTAACAAATGCACCAAATTTAGCTCAAACTACACCAAGTGCATTAAAATGCACCAACTGCATTACTATAGAACGCACCAAATGCACCGATTTCAAAATTTGCATCAACTGCATTGGTTACATCAACAAATTCACCAAATGCAGCTATTTTATAACATTCTAAATTTGCACTAAATGCATCTCTAACAATTTAATTAGCACCAAATGCACCTCTGACTCCTCACATTGACAATCAACACAATCAATTAAACCTGTAAT
Source organism: Pogostemon cablin (assembly GCA_023678885.1). Classification (NCBI taxonomy): domain Eukaryota; kingdom Viridiplantae; phylum Streptophyta; class Magnoliopsida; order Lamiales; family Lamiaceae; genus Pogostemon; species Pogostemon cablin. Next base: position 21,861,889 of record CM042993.1, on the reverse strand, counting down.
TGCGCCAAATGCAGCTCTTAATACATTTCAGAATACTCCAACAACATCTCACATAAAACCAATCATAAACCCGTAACCCATACTACTCACATACTCCATAACTCAAAGCCCAGATACCCGCCTCATTGCACAACATGCATAACATGAGTATAAAGTAATTGACATTCAAATTTGACTCGCAAATCATAATCCACATCGTGCAAATTGAGTATTGAGATTCAATTTTACACTAACTTAATTGACTTTTTAATCCCCCAATTCTCAAAAAAAAGTTAGGGTTCCCCAGAAGAATGGTTTAAACTAAATTAATCGTAGAAAATGCCAATGAAAATTTCAAAGAAGGAGTACAATAGTAACATGCACGAAATGCATAACCCCAAAAAAACACTACGCACCTCAATTTCGAAGGAAAACAACCGACGCAAGATGAGGGTTTCCGCAAGACTCCGATTCTTCGCGATTGACGGAGAAGGTGTAGAATTTCGGGTCTCACGCTCCGGTCGGTAAGATTAGAAGAAGGATTGGGGCGACAGATCGGTGGTTCGCGGAGGCCACAGATTCGCGGCGAAAGGGAAGCTCCGGTTGACAACAGTTTGATTTTCTTCTTCGTCGCCGGATTTGGGAATGAAAGGAAAATGGGTTTAATTCTACACATATAAATTCGAAACCTACTTCTATTATGCACTAGCGGGATTTTAGAGAAAATCCCTCAATTGAGGGATATAGGAGAGAGATAGAAGTTGGGTTGAATTTCTGCACCTTGTGAAACTCCATGCTCGAACCGCCCACACCTAAAATTAAGGGGAAATATGAGATAATTGGGTTGATTTACCATGGAAATAAAATTGGGGTAATGCAGAAATTGAGGGCATATTGATCAAGCCATTTTGAAATTTTGTAGTTAGGAGTACTAATATTAGTACCGTGTATCTCACAGTAAATACACTATAAGCTATGTACCTAATAGTTATCAACTCTTTTTTTTATAGGGACTTAGTTAGAGAGATATAAAAATAACGACTTATTTACATATTACACTTCATTTCACATATATTCAATATTTAAAGAGCTCAATCCACTTGTTAAGAAAATACACTATAGTGAAAAAAGTTGCCGCCACCACACTAACGAAGAAACTAACATTAACGAAGAAAGTCATAGGTGGATTCTGATGGCGGAAAAGCGTCACTCTCAAACTCAAAAATACTCCCATGTCAATCGTCAATCTATTCCTCTTATACTTATAATATAACTATTCATTTTATATACAAATGAATATCTTATTGTCAATCTATTTATTTGCTTTTTGCACGCTAATTAAAAAATATAAATTGTTCAAAATAACAACAAATACCTCCAACTCACTAGTTATAAAAATACACAAATTAATATAATTTCTGACAAATATACTATTCTAAAATCTCATTTGCAATTAATTATTTTATTAATAATTTATACTATAAATAAAAATGGATAATATTTGGTGGGGTTGTCATTTCTAAAATATATTACTTTTTCATACTATTATTATTTTTTAAAGAGTTATAGTTATATTACTATAACAAAATCTGCAAGAGGGTCTTACCCAGCTATAGATGGCCATATGCCAACCACAAGAAACCTACTGTCGGCAACAAATACGGCATACGAATTTTTGATAGACAAAATCATGCGCAAATCCTATACAAACCATTGCGTGCTTCGGTTCTGTATATAGGCCCATATTGACATCTTCCCGTTCTTGATTCATATTCCGGCAGATAAGAGTGTATGGTTTACCCACATGCCAACCACAAGAAACCTACTATCGGCAATAAGGTGTTCCAGTCTTACCAAGCTTTGGATGGCCACATGCCAACCACAATAAAACTACTGTCATCAGGTTATGCTAATCTATTTGCCAAAATTAGTTCAATTGATTTTTATTACTCATTATTCTTTTCCTTGTCTATTTTCTCAGTATTTTATTATGGATAGTATTTCAGTTGTATAATGATTACTAATTAATATGTTTCCTCAATTTAACTACAAGAGTTATTAGATATCAAATTTTATCTCCTCCAACAAGGAGAATAGATTTAATTCTTTAGTACATGCGACATCCACGTTACTCTCCACACTTATTTTATTCCCTAACTATATGTTTTAACACTACAGGATTTGTAAAAATTAATTTACAAAATATCACACCCAAATGAGATTACAGAAATCAATCTACTGGGTGAGTTCACTAAATTGCTCTCAAACCCAAGATTCATTTTGGTTGGAATGTACATACAATAGAAGTCGGAGAGGCTTAATATGGATCAAGTCCTAAACTTGTAAATTTGGTTAAATTTGTTGATCGTTATGGAAAGGGTCCGTGTTTGGGGAGATCTTTACATAAACTACTTCTTTGTTCAACAAAATCAACTATTATGCTGCAGACTGCTCCAGAAATGATAGATCCAGAAGTAAGTCTTTTGTGCATGGCACAATCAACACCTCCATAGGGTCACATTTTCTTGGAAAATTCGAAAAAAAATGCTGAATTTTTCAAATTTTGGAAAATTTAGAAAAAATTCTGAATCGCGTGACAATCAACATGATGGTAAAGGGAATTTTATGTTGTTTTTATGACATATCTTCATAAAATATAGATTTTACAAATTGTGATGTGTCAAGATTAGGGTATTTATGTTTTTTTTTTTAATTTTGTGAGGGGTCAGTTTAGATTGTTAGGGCATTTATAATTTTTAAATTTTGTGAGATGATAATTTATTATTAGGACATATATGACAACTTTTTTTCTCTATTTTTAAATAGTATATAATATCCTATTTATATATGTCTATAAAAATTGCAATGAATAAGTTATGAAAATGTTTAATAAAATATAAAATAATAAATTTATTAATTATAAAAATGTTAGATAATTTCTATATTTGTTTACACAATTTATGTATATGATATCATTTACAATATTAAGTACATATATATGTAAAATTTCTTACATATAATTTTGAATTTTTAATAATTAATAAGGCAAGTTCTAAATATATATCATCTCTGATTATCCATATTTACATTAAGAATGGATAAAATCATTTAAGTTCATACAAACTTCAATAAGTAGCATAAGTTTTTTTTTCCAAAACTTAATTTCATCACATTATTAGGTTTTTTTGTTTTTTTTTAAATTTTGGATTTTGATAATTGATATATACAAACCTACACATCGGATCTTCTGTGTCATTTTCATACATCATCTTGTGTGTCACACGTTAAATAATTGACATGTAAAAGATGAAATAAACCCAATGCTCCTAGGATTTAAGCATTCCTAAATATGGTATAGTTTCTCTCTTTCTCATACGTATCATCCATCCAACGGTATGGCTCATGAGATTGTTGTTGGCGTTCGATCATTTGATTAACGTGTGAACCGTTAGGGTTTCACACGATTCTATATCAGCGGAAGCAAGAACATAAAATCATATTACCTTTCACCATGGTATGTTGAAGAGAGAATGAATTCTCGCCGGCAGCATGCGCGATCTCACTGTTTTGGGCATAACTCCCTTATCCAATCTACGATTTAAGTGATCTATGCACCAAAATAATTCTCTCTTCCGTGGCTTTCCAACGGTGTATCACACGACTAGTTTTAAGTTCCAAACGATTACAAAAAAATTGTGGAAGTTGACGATGAGGTTGCTGAAAATAACCTCTGAATCTTCTGCTATATTCTCAAGTCCAATTTTGACGTCGTGTGGGCGACGATCCTCAAGATCCTCTCATTGGGCCTCCATTGGGCTTAAGTATCCAAGTTTAGCCCAAAACTTATACTTAAATCCAATAATAATAATATATTCTACTAAAATATTATTACTGTAGTGCCGCTCTAATCCCATAATTACATTATGGGCTCCTTCTTATTATGAGCTCGACAATCTCCCCGTGTTTAAGATATACAATGTCCATTAATTAATTAAGTTACTGACAACTCTATTAATTAATATCTCATCCAAGAGTAGTACCACTCAATCTCATTATCATGCCGGAATAAATTCACCTGCAGGGTTTACATGATAATCCTTATGAGCTTCTCAAGGGAATATCATCAACCTATTTTATTGGACACGGTTTCCTTCTACAATTAACAACACACCATAGAAATAGCATTATGACCCAACTTACCAAGTTTGTTGATTTAATTACATGTAAATCACGCCCATTGATGAATCAAAGAAATACATACTGCCTTACGTGTCGAGATTATTGTATAGGGATTAAGAGCACGAACATCCATAATAACTGAGATCAAGTTCTCCTATACTCCTATATGGTCAGTATAAGTTGAACGATCTCAAGCGGTCCTACTCAATACACACAAAGTGTACTAATGTGATTCTATAGTCAAGACAAACTAATACCAAATCACACCACAACCATCTTGATAGAGAGTCCTCGTCTATCTCGGTTGTGAGCATCTGTTTATACTTTATAAGGAAACCGATAATATGATCGCACAACATATTATCTACAGTATAAAGTAAGTGAAATATTGCATCGGATATATAAATAAATTATAAAATGCAATCATTTGATCAATGGTTCTCATTTCAAATATTTTTAAAACATTGTTCAAACTAAAGTTAGGCTTTTAATATACAATCCAACAATCTCACACTTATACTAAAAGACTTTGCTGCCATGTCTACTACCATACATCTGATTCCCACTCCCACTACATGACCATCAAAAGTTTTCGCCTTAAAGTCCTTGTAAAAGGATTTACTAGGTTATCATCCGATGCAATCTAGGTGACAACAACCTTCCCCTCATAATATAATTTCTCGTAACAGGTGGTAGTTGCTCTCAATATGTTTAATTGCATTGGACTCATGATTCTTTCAAGTTTGCAATTGGACCATTATTATCACAATAAATTGTGATACCCTTGGGCAAACTTAGAAACCACATCCAAGTCCATCATGAAGTTTTTAAAGTTATACAGATACCTTGGCTGCCTCAGAGGCTCCAATTTATCATATTTCCATGACGCAGTCCAAAATATATTAAACACATAACCTTGAGGTAGATTTACTGCCGTCCTACCTGACTTAAAAAAATTGAATCTACGTAATCCACAAGAAGTAATGAATCTGTCTGGTAAGCCTATATATAATTTTCAGTCTTTCTCCGGCAGTTCAAATACATCTTACCGCAGTTCATCACTCTTATTTCGGGTTACATTGATATCGACTCTGCATGCTTCAGCAAAACAGATATCTTTTTTCGTGCATAGTATTCCTTAGATTAAGCTTCCTTATTCGTCGAAGCATAAGGAACCGCCTTCATCACCTTTATCTTCTTTTATGTCTTCAAGACACATTTCCTTAGATAAAGTCACATGCTAAAATGAGTAAGGATTGTATCATTTCATGAAGCCTGAGATAAGCACAACATTCTTTCTTATGATCCGAATCACCATGATTACAAGAATATATTTTGCTTCTCTTAAGTCCTTTATTTCATATTGCTTTATGAACCATACCCATATGCCTGACAATACACTTTCATTGTCTCCAATGAGAAAGATACTATCTACATATAGTACAAGAAATACCACCACATTTTCGTCAATCTTCTCAATACACAAGACCCATCTGAGCATTGATTAAATTCATATCACTAGATTTCCTCATCAAAATAGATGCTCCAAGATCTTGAAACTTGCTTTAGTCCATCGCTAGATAATTTTAAGCTTATACTCAAAATACTCTTAGCTCTTTGCAATGAATCACTCTGGTTATTTCAAATAGATATTTTCTTCCAGACTTTCAATCACGAAAGTTGTCTTGAAATCTATTTGTTATACCTCATATTTCAATATGAGCAGCAATAAAAGAATTCGGATCGACTTAAACTTAGCTACCAGTGAAAAGGTTTCTTCATACTCGAACTCACCCTTCTTTCTCAGTGTACCTTTACGTAACAAGCTTGTTTCAAAGTGTCACCTTACCGTCTGATCGTCTTTTATTTTGTAGAGCAACTTCAAATGGCTTTCACACCATTTCGCGATTCTACAAGTTATCTAGATCTAATTTAGAATCCATAGATTCAATTTCAGAAATCATTGCACTTTGCTAAAATTCTGCAATTCTATCTTGCAGTGCTTCGTCATACCTATGGGTCGATTTAATGTTTACTAGGGACCAAGTCTCACGAATCTCCCAAAATATAAATCTTTCAAGCTTGTAGAACAACCCTCCCACTACGACAAAGCACTATACACAATTGTGTATCAGACGTATCAAGCAGTGCAATTTTTTTGTGGTATATCCTCTTGTACAATTGGTACTATACTTTATGTTTTCCTCTCACTTCCTTAAGAACAATTCATACATGGATTTGTGTTTTATAACATAGTCCTTTTCTTAAAAAAATAGTGTTCGTGTTAACAATCACCCTTTGATCTTTTGGACTATCAAATAAAACACCCTTAATTTTTCTAGGATATCCCACAAACAAAAAAACATCCTTACGACATGCTGTTTCTAGGGCATACCCATAAAATAAATTTAGTAATTCCAAATAACTCATCATCTATCCTACAATTTCCATAAGAGTCCTATCCTACTTTTCTCCACACCAGTCGGTTGGAGTTAGCCCGGTATTGAAAACTTGGAATTCAATCCCAACCTCTGATAGCTCCTGAACTATCCTAATAGGTACTCACTGATGAGAGTGGAAATTTACATCTTTTCGGTCTCACAATATACTGTTTTTGTTAGAATAAGGCCATATATTCATGTGGGATTACGTTGTTTATGTATTTAGCGTGATTATGGTGCTACTAAGGTATTTTGTGGTGTTTTGATAGGAAAAGGGGATAAAAAAATGCAAAGTTGGAATGAGGGTGAATTTGTACTACTTGCAAGCAAACAAACGTCCACTTTCTATAATTTTTCTGTACTCGTGTGGGAGTTAAAACTAGTCGTATGAGACATGGTTGGAAAGCCAAGGAAGAGAGGAACGCGTGGCCGCAAGAATCACCTCAATCGGAGTTCAAATGAGAAAGTTATGAATTAAACAGTGAGGTCGCGCAGCTGCAAAGAGGATGTGCGAAACTTCACAAATTTGGCCCATGACAACACTTCCATGCCCAATCCATCAAACAAATACAGTTAATGGGTTGTGGGCCGTACTGATTTTTAAGTAGTAGGAGTGGGGCCCGCACACATGCTTAGTTGATTCAAAAATCAATTTCATTCTAAGGTTAAGCATGTAGTTCCACGTAAGAGTTCAAGGATCAAATAAAAGTGGTGGGCCCATATGTAAGTCTTTGATTATCAATTAATGGAAGCCCACACTCCACCACCCAGGGGAGAAGCCCACGTACACGCCTCAGCCCTTTTGGTCCAGCGTGAGGAAAAAAAAGAGGCAGAACACCCAAGTGGGGATTACACACCAGAGGTCCCTGTTCGAACAGAAGCGAAGAAAATCAGAACAGAGTGCGAGGGACAGGGGGCGATCATTACCGATTATTCATCCCAAGATTTAAGTGTGGTTGAGAGAGTCTATCCAATCGGAGAGACGGAAGGGGAACGAGAACCACGTGACACTAGGGTTTCGTATTTTCTTCTATTCTTTTCAATTGTTGATTTTGTTATGAATCTTACACCCATGAGAAGTGTTTGTAATCTTATGGGCTAAATAATCTTTACAGTTCTAAGGATTGAAGGTTAGAGTAATTGATTTGGGAACCCTAGATTGAGTATTGTGAATTCGTGATATTAATATATTCTTATTTATTTGATTTAATTCAGATTATGTTATATGTTTGTAACGTCTTCATAGCATATTATTGATGTTGCCCGTGATGCTTGATATGTTATGTTAGCTTGTGTGCATTCATACTTAATATTGTCTGCTCGCTAGGGATTAAAGTAGTTTGCCCGTGAACACGATAATCCTAAGGGCTGGTAAATTGGATGCTTGATTATCTTAGTGGAACAATGCAATTAAGAAATCAAGTAGGAAGTGAATAAGTTTGAGTAGTACTTTCAGAGAATATATGTTAGTCAAATTGGCCATCCGGAGGTTTATAAAAATTGCCTTACTAGTATCTAGGAAGGGGGTTCAAAACTGTTCACGCGTCATCTTGTGACGTATTTCCATTAAAATAGCATGAATGAACAATAGGACGTCTAGGGAAATCAAATTAATTACACTACACCTGATACCTTAGAGCTGTTATTTCTCTCTTAATTCATCTTGAATACTTCTTCCTGCTTTTAATTTATTTCGTTAATTGTTATTTAAATTCTTTAGTTATTAATCATCTCAAATCATTGGAAATTTGTTACAATAATTCTAATTGAATAGTAATAGAAATTAAATAAATAATTAGCTGTCTTAGCAGGATTGATAATTTAACTTGGGTACTTGCTGCTACAATTGACATCCTTATACTTGAGGATTAAATTATAGTGCGTAGAAAAAGCCTATCAAGTTTTTGGCGCCGTTGTGCCGGGGACAGTTTTAATTATTTATTTTCTTTTATTACTTAGTTAATTAGAATATTTTCTTTGGGATTTAATTGTTTTTCTTTGGATTTTTCTTGAAGTTGCATGCAAACTAGGTCAAAGACGAGAGCACAGGATCTTGAATTTGATCCGGAAATTGAAGCTTCTGCGAGAAAAAGAAGAGTAAAATCAAAGAATACCAAAGCACCTCCTAAAGCAATTTTAGAGGAGGAAGAAGTGCAGATTGAGAATCAGGCTATCCTAGAAGAGGCTGAATCGGAGTTTGAATCAGAATCTGAGACAGAACCTGAAACAGCATCAATGGGAGAAAGAGTCGATGAGGATGACATCGTCATCCGAGAAACATTCAAGTCCACCAATCTAGGAGGATCAGGCGTAGTTGGAGCCATTCAAGCTGATGAAACGAACGACATAAGGCCAGCCCTGATTCATATGGTGGAGAAAAACCCCTTTGCCGGAGGCGTTTTTGATGAGCCCTATGGCCATCTTAAGCGTTTCAACAGCTACATGGATACAGTGAAAGCTGCTGATGCTACTAATGATAGATGGAAGATGAGGCTTTTTCAGTTTTCATTGGTTGATAAGGCAAGGGAGTGGTATGATAAGCTAAAGGGAGACAGTTGCTCAAACTGGACTGAGTTGCAGCAGTTGTTTGTGGATCGATTTATGCCACCAGGAAAGGTTCTTTTACTGAAACAGGAGATCAATCAATTCAAGCAGCGGAGAGATGAGTCGTTTGGAGAGGCTTGGGAAAGGTTTACTGATGCGTTGAGGAGATGCCCTCAGCATGGATTCAAAAAGTCTCAACTCATCAGTGTCTTCTATAATGGCCTTGACAACGAATCGAGAGTATTGGTTGATGCTTCTGCTGGAGGAACAATCTTTGGCAAGACATCCAATGCAGTAGAGAAATTGTTTGATGATATCTCTTTGTACTCAAGGGATTGGCCATCTGAGAGGATCCGAGGGACTTATATACTTGGTAAAGTTGCAAAGGTTGAAGAGAAATTTTCTGAAGCTGATAAGAATGATAAGGTTGTCGCTCAATTGGAACAGATGAATAAGAACCTGATTACTCTGATATCAGGTAATAATGGGGGAGGCAACCGAGGGTCTGCTAGTGATGATGTAGTGATGAACCTTCAAGAGGTCGAGGATGCTAATTGGGCTATGGGGCAGAGTCTTCAGGGTTCGAGAGCTCCTCAAAATTGGCAAGGAAATAGGTACCCTCAAGGTAATTCGAACCAGAGGAATATCCAAGGGGGAGGTCCTAATAATCAAGGAGGCAATTGGCAGAATCAGAGGCATGAGAACTTCTCTTATTCAAATCCGAATAATGCAGTTCCATATCCTCCTAATTTTGATCATGGTGCTAAGACTGAAGAAGGGAAGTCCAGTATTGACGATGTGTTAGCAAGATACATGAAGAAGAATGATGCCGACATAAACAAGATCAATAACTGCATTGTTCTCATGGACTCGAATATGACCAAACAGAATGAGGAAGTGAACAAGCAGTTGAAGAATTTGTCATATAACATAGGGCAGATCTCCACTACAGTAAATCAGCAGCAAGTGCAGTTGCAGAAAGGAAAATTTCCTTCGGATACGGAAATCAACCCAAAGGAGAGTGTTAATGCGATCACTTTGAGATCCGGAAAGCATTACGAAAGTCCAGAATTGGTACAGAATGAATCAGAACTGATGCAGAATGATACAGAACAGAAGCAGGACGAAACAGGGACGGGACAGGGTCAATCTTCCGCCGCTCGGCCACCCGCTCGGGCCGAGCCACCTCCCGCCGATGCCGAGTCGCCGCCGAGTGGGGTTCCGACCGGTTCACTTGAGTCCTCTGGTTCGGGAGGAACCCAGCTCGGCTCAGTTCTTCCACAGCTCGGCTCGAGCGAGCCAACAAGCTGTCCTCCGGGTTTTCCAGTGTGTCCGAATTCTGTACAGAGTCAGTCTGATCTGGAAATCGCTGATAAAAAGTGGCAGAAAGCAAAGAAACTGAGAGAAACAGAAGTGGTATTCAAGAAAGACAGTTTGGGATTACCGATCACAAAGGTACCAATTCCTTTCCCTCAGAAATTCTTGTCAAAAAGCTTGGATGAGAAGTTCAGAAAGTTTGCTGATGTAATGAGGAACATACAAATCAATATTCCTTTTTCTGAGGCTTTGGAGTCAATGCCATACTATGCAAGATTCATTAAAGAACTCATCTCCAGAAAGAGAAGCTTGAACAGTGTGGAAACAGTGAACTTGACAGAAAATTGCAGCTCTGTGATTCAGAAGAAGTTACCTGAAAAGTTAAAGGATCCTGGAAGCTTCATCATACCTTGTGAGATTGAAAAAGGACAAGTGAGGAAAGCGTTATGTGATCTTGGAGCCAGTATAAATTTGATGCCCTTCTCGGTATTCAAGAAGCTTGGTTTGGAGGAATTGAAGCCTACGTCTGTGGCTTTACAATTAGCAGATAGATCATTGACATACCCCGAGGGAGTCATTGAGGATGTGTTAGTGAAGGTATCGAATTTGGTTTTTCCTGTGGATTTTCTGGTTCTTAACATGGAGGATGATAAGGATGGAACGCCTTTGATCTTGGGACGTCCATTCCTTGCAACGGGAAGAGCTCTGATCGATGTGTTCAAAGGAGAGTTGAGGCTTAGAGTCAATGAACAAGAAATTGTCTTCTCCTTGAACAAGGCGATGCAGTGGCCAGCAGAAGAGCAGCAGTGCAAGTTTGTGGAAATAGTAGAGGAGATTATGGAGGATGATTTGCCTTTGATCCTATCAAAGGATCCTGTTGAAACATGCATCCGCGAATCTCTTACTTTACCTACTCCTAATGATATTTTACTTGATGATTTGTCTAATGAGCTTGCTATTGATTATCTTGAAACCTTACTCAATCTTGATGAGAGCAGGTACAAGCAAGAAGACTCAGCAATGGAGGAAGTTCTGTGGACAAAGCAATATTTGCCTCTACGTGTTGAAGGGGACAGTAGCAAGGAAGAGAAAGAGATCGAGCTCAAGCCACTTCCTGAACATCTCAAGTACGCTTATTTGGGGGAGAATAAAACTTTTCCGGTAATAGTATCTTCTTCTCTATCTAAAGATGAACTTGATAAATTGTTAGTTGTTTTGAGAAAGCATAAGACTGCAATAGGGTGGACAATTGATGATTTGAAAGGGATTAATCCTACTTTTTGCATGCATAAGATAAGACTTGAAGATGAAAATAAATGTTCTGTGCAGCATCAGCGAAGGTTGAACCCTGCTATGCAAGAGGTTGTTAGGAAACAAGTGCTTACCTGGTTAGATGCAGGAATTATCTTTCCTATTAGTGATAGTACCTATGTGAGTCCGTTGCATGTGGTCGCTAAGAAGGGGGGAATGACTGTTATATTGTCTGATGATGGTGAAGTGCTTGCTACTAGGGTACCTACGGGGTGGCGTGTCTGTGTTGATTATAGAAAATTGAATGAGAACACCCGTAAGGATCACTTTCCTTTGCCCTTTATGGATCAGATGTTGGATAGACTAGCAGGTTATGATTTTTATTGTTTCTTGGATGGATATTCTGGTTACAATCAGATAATGATTACACCGGGAGATCAGGAAAAGACTACATTTACCTGCCCATATGGCACTTTTGCCTTTAGAAAGTTGTCCTTTGGTTTATGTAATGCACCTGCGACTTTTCAAAGGTGTATGATGGCTATTTTTGAGGGTTTGATTGAAAGAGTCATGGAAGTATTTATGGATGATTTCTCTGTTTTCGATTCTTCTTTTGACTCTTGTTTGTCTAACTTGTCTTTGGTCTTGGAGAGATGTGAAGAGACTAACCTCGTCTTGAATTGGGAAAAATGCCATTTCATGGTAAGAGACGGGATAGTTTTGGGCCATCATGTTTCTGCTGCAGGTCTTCAGGTTGATCGTGCTAAGGTAGTGGCAATTGAGAAGCTTCCACCGCCCACTAATGAAAGAGGAGTCCGGTCATTCTTGGGGCACGCGGGATTTTATAGGAGATTTATTAAAGATTTCTCCAAATATTCAAAACCACTGTCCAGGTTACTTGAGAAGGATGTGAAATTTGATTTTGATGAAGTTTGCTTACATGCTTTTCAGGTTCTTAAGGAAGCATTGATAACTGCTCCGATTCTTGTTACTCCGGATTGGACTCAGCCCTTTGTACTGGAGTGTGATGCTAGTGAAGCTGCTTTGGGAGTCGTGTTGGGGCAGATGAGAGAAAAGAAGTTTCATGCCATATACTATGCTAGTAAGACGTTCGATTCTGCTCAAAAGAATTACACTGTTACTGAGAAGGAATTTTTGGCAGTGGTGTATGCCTTCGATATGTTTCGGCCTTACTTGGTGGGCATGAAGACTGTGGTGTACACTGATCACTCGGCTATTCGATATTTGATGGACAAGAAGGATGCAAAGCCGAGGATACTTAGATGGATTCTCTTGCTTCAGGAGTTTGACATGGAAATTCGTGATAAGAAGGAGAGTGAGAACGTCTTAGCCGACCACCTGTCGCGTTTAGAGACGAAGGAGCATTGTGATAATACTGCTGAGGTGATCAAAGACCATTTTCCTGATGAAAGGATATTAATGGTGGATATTCACAAGGTTTTCGCAGTCTCGAAGTCTTATCCTGAGAAGGAGATGAAGGATGCTCCGTGGTATGCTAATTTTGTTAACTATATTGTCCCGGGAGTGAAGCCTTATGGGCTGAGTAGACACCATATGGTCAAGTTTCTGCATGATGTTCAATTTATCTTATGGGAGGAGCCATGGGTCTACAAAATCTGCACGGATTCTATAATCCGTAGGTGTGTTCCTGAGGTTGAATGGGAGAGTGTCCTTGATTTCTGCCACTCGCAACCGAATGGGGGTCATTTTGGCGCCCAAAAGACTGCTCAAAAGGTGCTTCAGTCTGGTTTGTATTGGCCTACCCTGTTCAAAAGTTGTCAAGAGTATGTGGATACATGTGATAGATGCCAGCGGATGGGGAATATATCAAAGAGAGATGAGATGCCTTTGCAGCCTAGCATCGTAGTAGAGGTTTTTGATGTTTGGGGGATTGATTTTATGGGGCCGTTTCCCCCATCTAATGGATTCCTCTACATTCTGCTTGCAGTTGACTACGTTTCGAAATGGGTGGAAGCAATTCCAACCAGGACGAATGATGCTAGAGTGGTTCAAGAGTTCATCAAGAAAGACATTTTCAGCCGTTTTGGAGTACCTAAGGCGCTCATAAGCGATGGAGGAACCCATTTCGTTAATAAGATGTTGGAGAAGGTTCTTCGAGATTATGGAGTCAAGCATAGGGTTACTACACCCTATCATCCGCAAGCAAATGGGCAAGCCGAGGTTTCAAATCGACAGATTAAGCAAGTGTTGGAGAAGACAGTTGGAAGTACAAGGAAAGATTGGTCTGTGAAGCTTAATGATGCTTTGTGGGGATTCAGAACAGCTTTCAAGACTGTCTTGGGGATGTCGCCTTATCAGATTGTTTATGGAAAATCTTGCCACCTTCTTGTGGAGATTGAGCATAAAGCTTATTGGGCTGTTAGACGTGTGAACTTGAGCATGGAGGATGCCAAGGATTTTCGTCTTACTCAGATCAATGAGTTAGATGAATTTAGGGAGAGAGCTTATGAGAATTCAAGGATCTTCAAGGCAAGGATGAAAAGATGGCATGATGCAAAGATCCGATTTAAAGAGTTCAATGTTGGCGATCAGGTACTCTTATTTAACTCTCGTCTCAAGTTGTTTGCAGGTAAGCTGAAGTCCAAATGGATTGGACCATATGTGATTCATAGAGCCTGTGGAGGGGGGAGCTTTGAATTGAAAGATGAGAAAGGTGATATCATGGTGGCGAATGGACAACGACTGAAACACTATAAGTCGCTACTTGATAAGCAAGTACTCTCTCTTGAGTACTTAAGTTAGAGGTATTCCGTCGTGACTCTCCGACGTTAAACATGAGCGCCTGTTGGGGGCCGACCCTCCCATTTTTATTGCTTTATTGCGTCTGTGTCAATGTAGAAATTTTATTAGGTGTTGCTCGATTATAGTATATACTTCTTTGCAAACTTATGCTCTCACTTTGTTTGATCTAAGTTTGGGGGGGATACGTATATACTTGTGTCTTGATGCACCAAAGTAAAGTATCTTCATTATGTTGTGTACTTGGATAATTAATTTTTTGCGATTTTTCGGTATTTTTGGATTAATTTGATTATATTGAGAGGTCGATTTTTTGTGATTGTCCAGGTACGTGTCGTTTGTTTGTTTTTGTTGCGTGTTTATCCTAGTTCATTGTGGTTATTTTTTATTTCTTGAGGATGATTGTTAGTTCTTTCTAAGCACTTGAATTGAATTTGTGATTGATTGAATTTAATTGAATATGTGGTGTGATGATAGTATGCATTGGTGATTAACCAAGCTAGATGTGTACTTGGATGTTGGAATACTTAAAATTATTGCATGTATTAAAATTGGTTCACTAACCTATGAAGGAGTGCTCATTATTCTATTATACCCATGTGAGATTTGAGCTTTGATAGATCATAGAATTACACATGATTGGTTTTATTCTTGAGAGCATCGTTTACATGCATGTATTTTAGAACTTGACTCTTAATCTGCTTGAGACTAGATGATTGATTAGATGATGGGAAATGATCTTAGGCCATTATGTTCTTTATTGAGTCACTAGCCAAATATTTATCCTACCTTGAAATTTAATCCATAGTTCCCCGTTTGAGCTTTTAAGCCTTATTCGTTGGAAGCCTATGAAGATAGCCAATTAAATCCTTTAAAAGCCTTTGAATACCTATCCTAGTAGAGAAATAAAGGAGACAAATTGGAGTTGTATGAAAAGAAAGTTGGTAAGATGAATGTGAAGGAGTGTGATTGAAGTGCAAAATAGTTAAACCTTGTGAAAGGGGGTAGTGCCTGAAACTGGTACCCCGATAGGGTAGTGCCTGAAACTGGTACCCTATGTGAAGAGAAGAAAAAGAAATTAAAAGAGGACGTTGATCTGGTGCGAAGGGAAAAGAAAAAAAAAAAAAAAGGAAAAAAAAGAAGGGAAAAAAAGTGAGATTGATTTGTCAAGCAAACGTGTTGAGAATGTATCTCTATTGTTGATTCTCTACTAGTGATCGAGTCACTTATCCCATAATTACTTACCCTTGTCCAAAGAGCCAACGTTACAACCCTAAGCAAGTCCTTTGTGATCCCATCATGTTCTCTACTAAGGTATTTTGTGGTGTTTTGATAGGAAAAGGGGATAAAAAAATGCAAAGTTGGAATGAGGGTGAATTTGTACTACTTGCAAGCAAACAAACGTCCACTTTCTATAATTTTTCTGTGCTCGTGTGGGAGTTAAAACTAGTCGTGTGAGACATGGTTGGAAAGCCAAGGAAGAGAGGAACGCGTGGCCGCAAGAATCACCTCAATCGGAGTTCAAATGAGAAAGTTATGAATTAAACAGTGAGGTCGCGCAGCTGCAAAGAGGATGTGCGAAACTTCACAAATTTGGCCCATGACAACACTTCCATGCCCAATCCATCAAACAAATACAGTTAATGGGTTGTGGGCCGTACTGATTTTTAAGTAGTAGGAGTGGGGCCCGCACACATGCTTAGTTGATTCAAAAATCAATTTCATTCCAAGGTTAAGCATGTAGTTCCACGTAAGAGTTCAAGGATCAAATAAAAGTGGTGGGCCCATATGTAAGTCTTTGATTATCAATTAATGGAAGCCCACACTCCACCACCCAGGGGAGAAGCCCACGTACACGCCTCAGCCCTTTTGGTCCAGCGTGAGGAAAAAAAAGAGGCAGAACACCCAAGTGGGGATTACACACCAGAGGTCCCTGTTCGAACAGAAGCGAAGAAAATCAGAACAGAGTGCGAGGGACAGGGGGCGATCATTACCGATTATTCATCCCAAGATTTAAGTGTGGTTGAGAGAGTCTATCCAATCGGAGAGACGGAAGGGGAACGAGAACCACGTGACACTAGGGTTTCGTATTTTCTTCTATTCTTTTCAATTGTTGATTTTGTTATGAATCTTACACCCATGAGAAGTGTTTGTAATCTTATGGGCTAAATAATCTTTACAGTTCTAAGGATTGAAGGTTAGAGTAATTGATTTGGGAACCCTAGATTGAGTATTGTGAATTCGTGATATTAATATATTCTTATTTATTTGATTTAATTCAGATTATGTTATATGTTTGTAACGTCTTCATAGCATATTATTGATGTTGTCCGTGATGCTTGATATGTTATGTTAGCTTGTGTGCATTCATACTTAATATTGTCTGCTCGCTAGGGATTAAAGTAGTTTGCCCGTGAACACGATAATCCTAAGGGCTGGTAAATTGGATGCTTGATTATCTTAGTGGAACAATGCAATTAAGAAATCAAGTAGGAAGTGAATAAGTTTGAGTAGTACTTTCAGAGAATATATGTTAGTCAAATTGGCCATCCGGAGGTTTATAAAAATTGCCTTATTAGTATCTAGGAAGGGGGTTCAAAACTGTTCACGTGTCATCTTGTGACGTATTTCCATTAAAATAGCATCAATGAACAATAGGACGTCTAGGGAAATCAAATTAATTACACTACACCTGATACCTTAGAGCTGTTATTTCTCTCTTAATTCATCTTGAATACTTCTTCCTGCTTTTAATTTATTTCGTTAATTGTTATTTAAATTCTTTAGTTATTAATCATCTCAAATCATTGGAAATTTGTTACAATAATTCTAATTGAATAGTAATAGAAATTAAATAAATAATTAGCTGTCTTAGCGGGATTGATAATTTAACTTGGGTACTTGCTGCTACAATTGACATCCTTATACTTGAGGATTAAATTATAGTGCGTAGAAAAAGCCTATCACTCACCACCACGATTAAATCGTAATGGCTTGATATATATTCGATGACCCTTCACCCATGAGACCATCATATTTCTATGAACCTCTCACCTCTCCAATAGACACTTTAATAGGCATCATAGGACATTCTTAGTGAGAACACATATGTTTTCTTAAGCAGTAAAAATCAAAACCAAGATTCTTTTCTAATTATCTAATTTTAGACCAGTAAATATAATTTCTTTTAGTTAACAATAAGTGAAATAAACCATTTGAAAATACAGAGAATCACATAAATAAATACACCGATCAAATCTTTGAAATTATCCATTTATATTATTTCCCTCAAAACAATATAAAAATAAAATTCACCTACATCTCAAGTACCGAGAGTCTGCATGCCACGCTAGTGTGGAAGTATACAAACTCAAACATTTACAAGAGAAAATTTTACCCATTAATTTCATTCGTCAACCTAACTTTATGACAAAATAATTGATAGTCGGTTCCTCTTTAGCTATGCAAATAATAGCAGTGACTCCGTTGGGGAGGATACTTATTACTTACACCTAAGTGTATACCATTATTTGATCCTAAGTCCATTGCGCAAGCTTATGTCCCTTACAGTTGGAGAAGTGCACACGCGCTCGAATAACTTCCTTCAATCATCATAAAGAAGTTTGTTCCAGTGATCCATGAATAAACTCATCCGTTGTGGTCCTGTGGATGAAGGCCTATTGCTAATACGCAAGTTTACTCACATCACTTACAAACTAATAATGGAGGCCGCGGGAATTAATTATCAATCTCTTCTCCCACTTAGTTATTTAACACCGAGGGTTTTTACATGCATATAATATTTAAAATAAATTATGCAACCTAGCATTCTCCTATTACACCAAATAAGGCAGTAAATCACAGAGAATTATGTATTACATATATAACAATAATCAGATAATCAAATTAGAATTATGAACAGTTATACATTACCGAATTTGATTGTTCGCTACCAAGCATGAATATCGGCAAAGACTTCCAGATTCAAATTTTCAAAAAAAAATTAGATTATCAAATTTTGAAACAATCAATATCGACCATCGATATTATCCAAATTATCGAAATCATCGATATCGACCCTACTATCAAATTTTTAAAAAACTTCCAGATTACCAGAATTTCTAAACTATCGATATCGCCGATATCGTCCAAATTATCGAAATCATCGATATCAACTTTGACCAGATTATCAAAATCATCAATATCGACAAACAACCATATATAACAATAATAGATAATTAAATTAATTATGGCAGTTATATATCACGAATTAAATCACCACTAAATAAGGAAGTCTTGTCCAACACTCCAGCTGTTGAACTGACGCCTTACGCAACAAGCAGGATTACTAGCGCCCTAAGTCGTTCATCATCATGGATTGTCTTGACCCAGAACACGCCGAAACACATCGCACAAAAATAAATTTTCAGCCCACGCTACAAGCCGGCCAGGCACCCTGCACGACTCGTACAGCTGATCAGCACGACGCGTGCCGAACCCACGTAGTCGTCGTTCGCTATCGATGCGTGCAAGCCAGGCAATCACTCTAATGCCGGCACGACTCGTACCATGTATCCTGCAGCTTCTGCACGCCTTCGATGTCCGTCCAGCCATACTCCGTCCCACGTCACGCTTACCTCTACTTCCTGCCAGCACGACTCGTGCCGGCCATTGCATGCAGTCATGCCGATGAAGCTTCCAAGTCATGCCGCCGCCTCGCTGCTCATCCAGCGTCGTCCGCTTGTCGTGCATGCCAGGTTACTGCTTGTCAGTGCCGCACGACCAATGCACACCCGCCGCACACCATCATTTCTCTGTTGGCACGACTTGCGCCAACCTTTGGCACGACTCATGCATTGGTATTTCCACCCAGTCGTCTGTAGCTGCCGCTCATGCCATCATACGCCGCCGCATGCGCTGCTGTATGTCGCGCCAATAGTCTCTCGCTCATCGTCAAAATTCATCGACGACAATCATACCAATGTATCTGGATAGAGTATTGAACAAGAAACAATGATTTCTAAACAGTAGTCCACGTTTGCCACACAAACCCTAGCCTAACATTTCACGCTTCTCCACGAAACCAAAACTCTGATACCAATTGTTGGCGTTCGATCGTTTGGTTAACGTGAACCTTTAGGGTTCCATGCAATTTTATATTAGCAGAAGTAAGAATATAAAATCATATTACCTTTCACTAGGTTATGTTGAAGAAGAGAATGAATTCTTGCCGGCAGCATGCGCGACCTCACAGTTTTGGGTATAACTCCATCATCTAATCTCCGACTTGATTGATCTACATGTCAAAATGATCCTCTCTTCCGTGGCTTTCAAAATGTGTATCACACAACCAGTTTTGAGTTCTAAAAGATTACAAAAAAATCGTGGAAGTTGAAGATCAGATTGCTGAAAATAACCTCTTGATCTTCTGTTGTATTCCCAAGTCCAATCTTGACGTCGTGTGGGCGACAATCTTTAAGATCCTCTAATTCTGTAATCCTCTCTCAAACTCACACGTGTTAAGTACAGGAATTAGGATTTCCGGATCACTAAGATGACTTATATATGGACTATAACAGGGACAGGAGGAGAAATTAGAGTTGGGCCTTCATTGGGCTTAAGTATCCAAGTTTAGCCCAAAACTTATACTTAAGTCCAATAATAATAATATATTCCACTAAAATATTACTGCACTGCTGCTCTAATCCCATAATTACATTATGGGTTCTTTCTTATTATGAGCCCAACAGTCTCCCCGTGTTTAAGATATACAATGCTTATTAATTAATTAAGTTACTGAAAACTCCATTAATTAATATCTCATCTGAGGGTAGTACCACTCAACCTCATTATCATTCTAGAATAAATTCACCTGCAGGGTTTACATGATAATCCTTATGAGCTCCTCAAGGGGATATCATCAACTTATTTTATTAGATACGGTTTCCTTCTACAATCAACAACACACCATAGAGACAGAATTATGTCCCAACTCACCAAGTTTGTTGATTTAATTACATGTAAATCTCACCCATTGATGAATCAAAGAAATGCAAACTATCTTAAGTGTCGAGGTTATTGTATAGGAATTAAGAGTACGAACATCCATAATAACTTAGATTAAGTTCTCCTATATGGTCAGTATAAGTTGAACGATCTCAAGTGGTCCTGCTCAATACACACAAAGTGCACTAATGTGATTCTATAGTCAAGACAAACTAATATCAAATCACACTACAACCATGACAATAGAGAGTCCCCGTCTATCTCGGTGGTGAGCATATGTTTATACTTTATAAGGAAACCGATAATATGATCTTCCACGTGTTGTCGCACAACATATTATCTATAGTAAAAAGTAAGTGGACTATTGCATTGCACATATAAATAAATTATAAGACTGATGCGCGTTTTCTTTTTATGCAAAATTTATCCCCAAGTATGAAGGATATCAATTGCAGCTTAAGCAAGCGACCAAGTGAATTATCGAACCCAAAGGACAGCGTATTATCAATTTAATTATTAACTAAATTAAATAAGATGAAGGCAATTCAATTTGAGGTTTGATTATCAACTACGAAACAATTAATTAAAATAATAAATAAAATAAATAACACTAGAAGAATACGAAGTGGATCAAGTAGGAGAATAGGTAGCTCTAGGATAATTCAATTTCACTCATTAATCTCCCTTTCATGTGTTGATGTCCGACTCTGCCTTGTAGAATATGGACGCATCACTAAACCCTGCATATCTACTCTGTAGACACAAGTAAACATGCGTGTAACACGTGTGAATAACCTCAGAGCAAGAGATATAATTCCATCCTCCTTTCTAGGTACTATCAATATCAATTATTTTCCTGGCCAATTGGTACTCTAACCCGATATGATCTCCCTTTATAGGTACTATAAAATTATCCTCTTTATCCTACTTAATAACCCGAATTCAATTCAATTAATAAGTATTCATATATGATAGTTCTAATAAAATTTCGGAGTCCCCTAACTTAGAATCATAACATGAAATCCTGTTCAGCGGTGAACGCACTCAACTTTGATGTCCGTCCAGCCATACTCCGTCCCACGTCACGCTTACCTCTACTTCCTGCCAGCACGACTCGTGCCGGCCATTGCATGCAGTCATGCCGATGAAGCTTCCAAGTCATGCCGCCGCCTCGCTGCTCATCCAGCATCGTCCGCTTGTCGTGCATGCCAGGTTACTGCTTGTCAGCGCCGCACGACCAATGCACACCCGCCGCACACAATTATTTCTCCGTTGGCACGACTTGCCCCAACCTTTGGCATGACTCATGCATTGGTATTTCCACCCAGTCGTCTGTAGCTGCCGCTCATGCCATCATACGCCGCCGCATGCGCTGCGGTATGTCGCGCCAATAGTCTCTCGCTCATCGTCAAAATTCATCGACGACAATCATACCAATGTATCAGGATAGAGTATTGAACAAGAAACAATGATTTCTAAACAGTAGTCCACGTTTGCCACACAAACCCTAGCCTAACATTTCACGCTTCTCCACGAAACCAAAACTCTGATACCAATTGTTGGCGTTCGATCATTTGGTTAACGTGAACCTTTAGGGTTCCATGCAATTTTATATTAGCGGAAGCAAGAATATAAAATCATATTACCTTTCACCAGGTTATGTTGAAGAAGAGAATGAATTCTTACCGGCAGCATGCGCGACCTCACAGTTTTGGGTATAACTCCATCATCTAATCTCCGACTTGATTAATCTACATGTCAAAATGATCCTCTCTTCCGTGGCTTTCAAAATGTGTATCACACAACCAGTTTTGAGTTCTGAAAGATGATAAAAAAATAGTGGAAGTTGAAGATCAGATTGCTGAAAATAACCTCTTGATCTTCTGCTGTATTCCCAAGTCCAATCTTGACGTCGTGTGGGCGACAATCTTCAAGATCCTATAATTCTGTAATCCTCTCTCAAACTCACACGTGTTAAGTACAGGAATTAGGATTTCCGGATCACTAAGATGACTTATATATGGGCTATAACAGGGACAGGAGGAGAAATTAGAGTTGGGCCTTCATTGGGCTTAAGTATCCAAGTTTAGCCCAAAACTTATACTTAAGTCCAATAATAATAATATATTCCACTAAAATATTATTGCACTGCTGCTCTAATCCCATAATTACATTATGGGTTCTTTCTTATTATGAGCCCAACAGTCTCCCCGTGTTTAAGATATACAATGCCTATTAATTAATTAAGTTACTGAAAACTCCATTAATTAATATCTCATCTGAGGGTAGTACCACTCAACCTCATTATCATTCTAGAATAAATTCTCCTGCAGGGTTTACATGATAATCCTTATGAACTCCTCAAGGGGACATCATCAACTTATTTTATTAGATACGGTTTTCTTCTACAATCAACAACACACCATAGAGACAGAACTATGTCCCAACTCACCAAGTTTGTTGATTTAATTACATGTAAATCTCACCCATTGATGAATCAAAGAAATGCAAACTACCTTAAGTGTCGAGGTTATTGTAGAGGAATTAAGAGTACGAACATCCATAATAACTTAGATTAAGTTCTCCTATATGGTCAGTATAAGTTGAACGATCTCAAGTGGTCCTGCTCAATACACACAAAGTGCACTAATGTGATTCTATAGTCAAGACAAACTAATATCAAATCACACTACAACCATGCCAATAGAGAGTCCCCGTCTATCTCGGTTGTGAGCATCTGTTTATACTTTATAAGGAAACCGATAATATGATCTTCCACGTGTTGTCGCACAACATATTATCTACAGTAAAAAGTAAGTGGACTATTGCATTGCACATATAAATAAATTATAAGACTGATGCGCGTTTTCTTTTTATGCAAAATTTATCCCCAAGTATGAAGGAATCAATTGCAGCTTAAGCAAGCGACCAAGTGAATTATCGAACCCAAAGGACAACGTATTATCAATTTAATTATTAACTAAATTAAATAAGATGAAGGCAATTCAATTTGAGGTTTGATTATCAACTACGAAACAATTAATTAAAATAATAAATAAAATAAATAACACTAGAAGAATACGAAGTGGATCAAGTAGGAGAATAGGTAGCTCTAGGATAATTCAGTTTCACTCATTAATCTCCCTTTCATGTGTTGATGTCCGACTCTGCCTTGTAGAATATGGACGCATCACTAAACCCTGCATATCTACTCTGTAGACACAAGTAAACATGCGTGTAACACGTGTGAATAACCTCAGAGCAAGAGATATAATTCCATCCTCCTTTCTAGGTACTATCAATATCAATTATTTTCCTGGCCAATTGGTACTCTAACCCGATATGATCTCCCTTTATAGGTACTATAAAATTATCCTCTTTATCCTACTTAATAACCCGAATTCAATTCAATTAATAAGTATTCATATATGATAGTTCTAATAAAATTTCGGAGTCCCCTAACTTAGAATCATAACATGAAATCCTGTTCAGCGGTGAACGCACTCAACTTTGATGTCCGTCCAGCCATACTCCTTCCCACGTCACGCTTACCTCTACTTCCTGCCAGCACGACTCGTGCCGGCCATTGCATGCAGTCATGCCGATGAAGCTTCCAAGTCATGCCGCCGCCTCGCTGCTCATCCAGCATCGTCCGCTTGTCGTGCATGCCAGGTTACTGCTTGTCAGCGCCGCACGACCAATGCACACCCGCCGCACACAATTATTTCTCCGTTGGCACGACTTGCGCCAACCTTTGGCACGACTCATGCATTGGTATTTCCACCCAGTCGTCTGTAGCTGCCGCTCATGCCATCATACGCCGCCGCATGCGCTGCGGTATGTCGCGCCAATAGTCTCTCGCTCATCGTCAAAATTCATCGACGACAATCATACCAATGTATCAGGATAGAGTATTGAACAAGAAACAATGATTTCTAAACAGTAGTCCACGTTTACCACACAAACCTTAGCCTAACATTTCACGCTTCTCCACGAAACCAAAACTCTGATACCAATTGTTGGCGTTCGATCATTTGGTTAACGTGAACCTTTAGGATTCCATGCAATTTTATATTAGCGGAAGCAAGAATATAAAATCATATTACCTTTCACCAGGTTATGTTGAAGAAGAGAATGAATTCTTGCCGGCAGCATGCGCGACCTCACAGTTTTGGGTATAACTCCATCATCTAATCTCCGACTTGATTAATCTACATGTCAAAATGATCCTCTCTTCCGTGGCTTTCAAAATGTGTATCACACAACCAGTTTTGAGTTCTGAAAGATGATAAAAAAATCGTGGAAGTTGAAGATCAGATTGCTGAAAATAACCTCTTGATCTTCTGCTGTATTCCCAAGTCCAATCTTGACGTCGTGTGGGCGACAATCTTCAAGATCCTATAATTCTGTAATCCTCTCTCAAACTCACACGTGTTAAGTACAGGAATTAGGGTTTCCGGATCACTAAGATGACTTATATATGGGCTATAACAGGGACAGGAGGAGAAATTAGAGTTGGGCCTTCATTGGGCTTAAGTATCCAAGTTTAGCCCAAAACTTATACTTAAGTCCAATAATAATAATATATTCCACTAAAATATTACTGCACTGCTGCTCTAATCCCATAATTACATTATGGGTTCTTTCTTATTATGAGCCCAACAGTCTCCCCGTGTTTAAGATATACAATGCCTATTAATTAATTAAGTTACTGAAAACTCCATTAATTAATATCTCATCTGAGGGTAGTACCACTCAACCTCATTATCATTCTAGAATAAATTCTCCTGCAGGGTTTACATGATAATCCTTATGAACTCCTCAAGGGGACATCATCAACTTATTTTATTAGATACGGTTTCCTTCTACAATCAACAACACACCATAGAGACAGAACTATGTCCCAACTCACCAAGTTTGTTGATTTAATTACATGTAAATCTC
This sequence comes from Pogostemon cablin, assembly GCA_023678885.1. Lineage (NCBI taxonomy): Eukaryota > Viridiplantae > Streptophyta > Magnoliopsida > Lamiales > Lamiaceae > Pogostemon > Pogostemon cablin. The sequence continues at coordinate 21,836,447 of CM042993.1, read as the reverse complement.
ACCCATTGATGAATCAAAGAAATGCAAACTACCTTAAGTGTCGAGGTTATTGTAGAGGAATTAAGAGTACGAACATCCATAATAACTTAGATTAAGTTCTCCTATATGGTCAGTATAAGTTGAACGATCTCAAGTGGTCCTGCTCAATACACACAAAGTGCACTAATGTGATTCTATAGTCAAGACAAACTAATATCAAATCACACTACAACCATGCCAATAGAGAGTCCCCGTCTATCTCGGTTGTGAGCATCTGTTTATACTTTATAAGGAAACCGATAATATGATCTTCCACGTGTTGTCGCACAACATATTATCTACAGTAAAAAGTAAGTGGACTATTGCATTGCACATATAAATAAATTATAAGACTGATGCGCGTTTTCTTTTTATGCAAAATTTATCCCCAAGTATGAAGGAATCAATTGCAGCTTAAGCAAGCGACCAAGTGAATTATCGAACCCAAAGGACAACGTATTATCAATTTAATTATTAACTAAATTAAATAAGATGAAGGCAATTCAATTTGAGGTTTGATTATCAACTACGAAACAATTAATTAAAATAATAAATAAAATAAATAACACTAGAAGAATACGAAGTGGATCAAGTAGGAGAATAGGTAGCTCTAGGATAATTCAGTTTCACTCATTAATCTCCCTTTCATGTGTTGATGTCCGACTCTGCCTTGTAGAATATGGACGCATCACTAAACCCTGCATATCTACTCTATAGACACAAGTAAACATGCGTGTAACACGTATGAATAACTCAGAGCAAGAGATATAATTCCATCCTCCTTTCTAGGTACTATCAATATCAATTATTTTCCTGGCCAATTGGTACTCTAACCCGATATGATCTCCCTTTATAGGTACTATAAAATTATCCTCTTTATCCTACTTAATAACTCGAATTCAATTCAATTAATAAGTATTCATATATGATAGTTCTAATAAAATTTTGGAGTCCCCTCACTTAGAATCATAACATGAAATCCTGTTCAGCGGTGAACGCACTCAATCTACAACCAAAATATATATTCAGACTCTATATACCAATTGAGGATGCACAAAACGACCGTGAATATGGATTAAAAACACATAGTTATATATAAAATAAATACACAAGTAGTGTTGTATGGAGTTTACACACAAAAGTTCAATTAGTAAAAACCTTCACAACCCTAGTTCTACCAAAAAGGCTCTAGCCCATGATGTTACAAAGAACAATCATGCGTGTTGGATAGATTTTACCCGGATGTCTAGAAAATTACAAGATAAATTAGGAAACGAAATAAACCCTAGATATGGGAGTCGTCGCGTCCTTCTCCATCTTGAATCCTCCTCTTGGTTCTCCTCTTGATTCCACAGACGAATCTTCAAAGTGATGGATGGATGGAGGAAAGAATGTGGATGATGGTTGGGGGGTGAACCCCCCTTGTGGGGTGTAGGATGGTTGTGTTGTGTTGTATCTAATCCGTATGCCTTCTTGGTGTGATCTACATCCCCTTTTATACTTGTAAGTTCTCTTTATGGACCTAGGATGGGCTTTTTCTTAGAAAATATGCAAAAGCATGCATTAGGGGTGTAAAAATCGGATTCGGACACGTCCAATGCATGTGGTTCGACCTAGGGTTCAACCTAGGGCTTGGTCGAACCCTTGTCGAATCGAAATCGGAGATTTTTCACACTTACAGACTTCTGGTTTGATCGAAATGGCTGTGGTTCGACCAAGATGTCTAGTTGAACCAAACTGTCGTGGTCGAATCACACTTGTCCCGTCTCATTGTTTCATGTATAACTTCCACATCTGGACTCCGATTTGAGTAATTCTTGTGCTCACAAGATCCTCTCTTCCTTGGCTTTATATCTATATAAAGAACTTACAAAAAAATCAAGAATTGAAGGTGTAACATGCCATGGAAAGTGACACAGCCGTTCTGTTCGGCATAGCTCGAGCGACGTCACCTCTTTGATAATAACTTTCTCGTTTGGAATCCAATTGGGGTGTTCTTTATCCCAAAACGACCCTCTCTTCTGTGGCTTTCCAACTATACATCATAGTTCCCATTCAGAGCTTCCACACAAATACAGAAAAATTACACAATTTTGACATGCGTTTTTCAGCATTCTTGCACAAATTGCACATTTTCTCCAACTTTGCACTTTTGATCCTTTTTCCACCTAAAACACAATAAAACACCTCAAGTGTACTTTTTCTCATATATATTGAATATAAGACACTTGTGCTAATATATGACAACAATTCCAATCAAAGAATGTGTTAAATTGGACACTATAACACACTTATTTTCACTCTTATCAATCCCCCAAACTTACCCGTTGCTCGTCCCGAGGCAACAAAATAAAAATAATGAGAAAGATAGTAAGAAAATTAGCAGGGAAACAAGGACTATGACAAATACTCTATTCAAAATACAATTGTCCTCAACTTAGGTCATGTAACTCTCATTACATGTAATAATCAATTCATAACATACAAGATAAGACAATCACCACCAATTCAAATGCTCCATTGACATGTTCCCACGGGAAGTATATATCACTCACACTCAAGTATAAAAGATGTACACTTATGGGTTAAGGTGTTTACGCTTAATTTCAATTCAAGTGCATGCGTAACCATAAGCTTGCCAAATGTCTCAAACTCTCCACCACTTAAAGTATGATTCGACAATGGGATCAAAAAGGACTTTCATTAGGATGTAATGTAGGCTTTTTGATAAGGATAGGAAACATATGGATAAAGTGACTCAATTAGTAGAGAATTAAAACCGGAGATCTTTTGTACTGCAGATTTTTACACTTCAAGACTATCCAGCTTCATGTTATTCTAATTTTATTTTCTCTCCTTTCCTTCAAGCTCAACATACTTTTTCTTTCCTTTCTTTTTTTTCTCGAGGTACCAGTTTCGGGCACTACCTCTAACATCTCGGGGTACTAGTTTCGGGCACTACCCCTAAGTAACTTATTTTTAAGCTCATTATCACTTGTATATCTCCAAATATTTTATTCCTTCCAAACTACATCAAAATCAACTTCACACACTTGGACAACATTTAATTCTCCACTAAATATAGGAATTTAAGGCTCAAATAGGATATTAAAGTGGCTATCTTTGTAGGTTACCAAAGAAATAAGGCTTTTAGGCTCAACGAGGCTAACTACGGATAAACATCATTCGGGTAGGAAATTATTTGGCTAAGTGACTAATAAATTCAAGGATTGCCTTAAATCATCTCCCATCATCTAACACACATATAGTTTCAAGTAAGACAAGAGGCAAGTTCTAGAATACACACACAAGAACGATACTCACCAGAAAAGAAAAATCATATGATTATGTTCATGATCAACGAGGCTCAAACTCTCACATGGGTTTTTACGAGTAACAGAGCACTTTTAACGGTAAGTAATATCCCACAAGTACACATAGAACTTCATACCACAATAAAACTTAAGTACACTTCCTTCATCAATTTCAAGAACATATGAATTTTAGGCACAATTTAAAAATATAAGCTCATATGGATCACCGAAACTAAGATCTCAATCCTTCCACTCCTACTAATTAAAAGCACACATAAAAATTAGAATAAGGAAACGAGGGCACATGGTTTTTCTTCAAAGTATGCACGAGCTTCTCGAGTCAAAGTCTCAATGTAGAACTCGTCTTGCCACCTAGTTACCTTTTTCTATCATCAAACCTCAAGCACACTCATCATCACATGATTCATCATAATAAAATAGGAGAACTATAAGAAAATACTCAATTGACTATCTAATCGACTCCACACACTAGAAACACACTAAACACTAGATAATTTGCAAAAAATCAACACATCTAAACCAATTAAAGTTTTAACATACCGAAAAAAATCAAATCCCTTAGCAAACATTACAAAGAAAAGATTATACTATTGGTGCTGCAATGAGGTAATAACATCATACCCCCAAACTTATTAAAAACGTAAGTTGAAACTAAGTTTACAAAGAGATGTAATTTTCGAAGAATAAGCACGTCAAATATAACAATTTCTTACTCACACAAAAATAAATAAAGCAATAAAATGGAAGGGCAAGCCCCCACAGGCGCTCATGTTTAACGTCGGAGAGTCACGACAGTTTACCACTTTTGAACTATTGGATCAGATGGCGGTCTACTTGCATCCTCACCTTCAAATACTTTCTTTCCCTCTTCTTGTCTACACTCAGCACTTCACTTTTTTTGGTAACAAGTATATGATCCTTGAAATTTTCTTCCTCCCATGGTTGTCTAGACACCTCATTGTCAATCTTCTACTTAAATTCAGAATAATTTATCTCATTAAAATCAAGATTAAACAAGTTAGGAACCACATCTATGCTCTTGCAAGATTGAGTTTCCATGGGCATCTTCATAGCTTGATCAATAGAGAAAACCACATCTTCATTATCCATCTGCAGTCTAAGTTTGCTTAGATAAATCTTCATGCTTAGCATTCATAGTAGCCTCGATGCAGTCAACCCTTGCATCATTCTCAGCCATCTATCGATTGAAGGTTACTTCAACACTCTTCACTTCGTGCTGCTTCATACTAGGCCCCCTTTATGTCAACTCTGTAATCTGCTTCTGCTGGGACTCTAGTAGCTTGTTAATGTTAGCTAGACTAGAGACGATCTTATCATCCCTATTCGGCTTCACTTGATGTTCAACCTTCGCTACCTTGCTAAGTACATATGATCCTCTATCTCTCTCCGTAGGCCAGTCACGTGAATTTATAGAGATTTCTTCGAACAACTTTTCTGCTTCTATTATTGTTTTAGATAACAGCGCTCCACCTGATGATGCATCAATAAAAACACGCGACTCACAATCTAATCCATAGTAGAAGATACTTATGTATTGAGCCTTAGACATTCCATGATGTGGACACCTCCTGAGCATATCTTTAAACCTATTCCATGCCTCATGAAATTGCTCACCCTGATTCATAACAAATTGAGTAATGTCTTGCTTCATTCTTAAGATCCTTGATGGTTGCATGTATCTCTCCAAGAACTTCTGCTGCAGTTGGTCCCATGTAGTGCAATATGTGGCATCAAGAGTCTCATACCAAGCTTCTGCCCTATCAATCAAAGAGAACTTGAATAAGGCGATCTGCCTAGCATTATCATTAGCTCCATCTCTCTTTTGAGTGTTTGCATAACCAAGAAATCTTCGGAGATGCTGATATGGATCTTCAAATTGACCTCCAGAAAAGGGATTCTTTTCCACCATATTAATAAGAGCGGGATGTATCTCAAAATCATCATCTTCCCCCTTGCTCCTATATATCCCATGTTACCAATTTCATAGTTCGTGAAAATTTCACGTATGGCAATATTATTTGGATTCTGCCTTGTTCCGGCCATATTTTGCTCACTGTGTTATTCTTTTCTTTCCTCCTCTCCTTTTCCTAGTGCACAAGTACCTCAGAAAAATTCAATGTTAGATAGAAATAAATAATCACAAATAAAAGTCTTAATCAACTAGAAATAATAAACTAATAATAACAGTCGTCCGGGCAACGGCGCCAAGAACTTGATGCGCGTTTTCTTTACACACAAAATAAATCCCCAAATATGAAGGATATCAATTTTAGCTTAAACAAGCGACCAAGTGAATTATCAAACCCAAAGGACAGCGTATTATCAATTTAATTATTAATTAAATTAATTAAGACGAAGGCAATTCAGTTTGAGGTTTGATTATCAACTACGAAAAAATTAATTAAAATAACAAATAAAATAAATAACACTAGAAGAATACGAAGTGGATCATGTAGGAGAATATATAGCTCTAGGATAATCCAGTTTCAGTCATTAATCTCCCATTCGTGTGTTGATTTCCGACTCTACCTTGTGGAATATGGACGCATCACTAAACCATGCATATCTACTCTATAGACACAAGTAAACATGCGTGTAACACATGTGAATAACCTCAGAGTAAGAGATATAATTCCACCCCCTTTCTAGGTACTATTAGTATCAATTATTTCCCTGGCCAATTGGTACTCTAACCCGATATGATCTCCCTTTATAGGTACTACAAAATTATCCTCTTTATCCTACTTAATAACCCGAATTCAATTCAATTAATAAGTATTCATATATGATAGTTCTAATAAAGTTTCGGAGTCCCCTCACTTAGAATCATAACATGGAATCCTGTTCAGCGGTGAACGGACTCAATCTACAACCAAGATATATATTCAGACTCTATATACCAATTGAAGATGCACAAAACGACCACGAATATGGATTAAAAATGCATAGTCATATATAAAATAAATCCACAAGTAGTGTTCTACGGAGTTTACACACAAAATTTCAATTAATTGGTAAAAATATTCACAACCCTAGTTCTACCAAAAAGGCTCTAGCCCATGATGTTACGAAGAAAAATCATGCATGTTGGATAGATCTTACCCAGATGTTTGAAAATTGACAAGATAAATTAGAAAACGAAATAAACCCTAGATTTGGGAGTCGTCGCGTCCTTCTCTATCTTGAATCCTCCTCTTGGTTCTCCTCTTTATTCCACAGACGAATCTTCAAAGTGATGGATGGATGGAGGCAAGGATGTGGATGATGGTTGGGGGGTGAAACCCCCTTGTGGGGTGTAGGATGGTTGTGATGTATCCAATCCGTATGCCTTCTTGGTGTGATCTACATCCCCTTTTATACTTGTAAGCTCTCCTTATGGACCTATATGGGCTTTTTCTTGGAAAATATGCAAAAACACGCACTAGGGGTGTAAAAATCAGATTCGGACGCATACAATGCATGTGGTTCGACCTAGGGTTCGACCTAAGGCTTGGTCGAAACCTGGTCGAATCAAATCGAAGATTATTCTCGCTTACAGGCTTCTGGTTCGACCAAAATTCCTGTGGTTCGACCAAGATGTCTGGTCGAACCAAACTGTCGTGGAAGAATCACACTTGTGACGTCTCATTGTTTCGTGTATAACTTCCACATCTAGACTCTGATTTGAGTGATTCTTATGCTCACGTGATCCTCTCTTCCTTGGCTTTCTATCCATATAAAGAACTTATAAAAATTCCAAGAATAGAAGGTGTAACATACCATGGAAATTGAACAGCCGTTCTGTTTGGCACAGCTCGCGCGACGTCACCACTTTGATAATAACTTTCTCGTTTGGAACCCAATTGGGGTGTTCTTTACACCAAAACTACCCTCTCTTCTGTGGCTTTCCAACCATTTATCACTGTTCCTATTCAGAGTTCCATAAAAACACAGAAAAATTACACAAGTTGGACATGCGTTTTATAATATCTTAGCCCAACTAGATTTTTTTTTAGAAAGCCCAAAACCTATTTATTTATTTTTATGGCCCAAAAGGCCAGCTCTATCTTAGCCCAACTAGATTTTTTTTAGAAAGCGCAAACTTATTTATTTATTTATTTTATGGCCCAAAGTTTCAGCTCACTTAAATGGCCTGATATATAATTATTAAGGCTAAAGTTTAAAAAAAAAGAAAAGAAAAGAAAGAAGAACGGGAGAAGAAAAACAAAAGAGGGGAAAGAAAAGAGTGAAGAGGAGAAACCCTTGTTGATCAAATTCTCCCTTACAACCCTCATCCTAAGTGGTTTCTAAGTTGTTTTGAGATAAGTGATGTGTGAATTAAGCTTCCTTCTTCCATGATTTTGTAATTTTGTGGGGTTTTTCTTTTTGGTATGTGGGTAATTCGTAGACTGTTCGGACTGATTTTGACATAGCTATTGCCCTTGAAAGTTTGCAAACTTAAATTCTGTACGTATCTGAACTCGTTAGCTTTCCGTAGCCACTTGAAACGCCTCAATCTGATTATTCTACAATTAGTTATGATTTTTCTCGTAAACTGCCGCTAGCTGAAAAATTTCAGAATTTATGTCGAATTCAAATTTATTTTCTATCGTTTCGTTTACTTAATGTATTGAAACGGGTTATGTGGGATTGGGAACAGATGTTAAGGAGTTACATGCCATTTTTATTTTAAAATCGACTCGTTCGAACTCGATTAGGATTTGTTTTTAGCAATGAAATGTGATGTTACCGCTAATAGTTAGTTATATTTGATTTGTCTTTAATTGCTCATCTCCTTTCTAGGTAAAGAACCATCGACGAAGGGCAAGGGACCGACTCCAAATTCCGGAGAGAGTTATTCACTTCCTTGTGAGTTGATAATTCGGGAACGCCTTCTCTTGTGGAAAATGTGGACCCTCGATAAATGTGTATTTATTTTAGTTTTAGTTAATTGATAAGAAAATTATTTGGTATTGTGTTATGTGGTAAAGAGCCTGATTGGCTCGATTGCTCTGGTTAGAGTCCTGTTAGCCATTTTATGAGTATTATTAATTTTAACTTATGTTGAAGACCCTTGCCGGCTCGATATCTCATAGCATTTATTGTGAATTATTTGAGAATTGATTTCTGGTTATTCTTGTGTGCCAATTAAGACTCTAACTTGAGTCGTTATTCATCTTATGATGCATATGCATATGTATGCCTGGTACCAAGGTTAAGTAGCTTGAATTGGTCACGGTTCAGGTGAGTTGGAGCGACATTGATTAAGTAGTCCGAATTGTCACGGTTCGGGTGAGTTAGAGTGAAAACCAAGTTGCCCGTTGCTTGGCAAACCCGGGTTAGTTAGATCTAACGGGGCACCTGTCCATTTGCCAAATACTGATACTCTGGAGGGTGATCGTTAGATGGATCAGTCTATTATAGGCTCAGTCAACGTCAACGGTGTGGGACATGCATGTCATATATGTTTATATGTTTTATCATTTCAAGTATTCACGTCGATATTGAATTGTGAATTTTAGCACTTGGCGTGTTGAGAAAGAATATTAATGTGCATTTTATCTAGAGTAACGGTTACGGGCTTGGACTGTCTCTCGACGGAGAGCTCAGTTCGAGGAGGATATTGACTACCCACGCGTCTTTTATGTGATAACATGTTGTTTGAACTAAATGTGTTATTTGTAAATGTGCACTAAGGTTTTTATTTTCATTAATATATATACTGATTGAGAAATAGTTATTGTGGGATGAAATATTGGATTTTATGTTATGAATCGCGAGCGGGAATACATGCTTTGTATAAACATCGGGGTGATCGGCTTATCACCTCACTGAGCTAGTGGTTTTGCTCACCCCATCATTCTTTCCTTTTCAGGCTATTGATATCGTTTTGGTTGGAGGTTTGCCTATCGTTTGCTCATCATCCAATCAGTGTTTTGGGTACTTTCTCTTTTATGTAAATTGATGGATTCATTGGCAAGATTGTATAGTTTATATTTGGTGACCCCCTTGATGTTCTTTTTGTACCCTCGCAATGTTATATCGTTCATGTATATTTTCTTTAAACTAAGTTACATCGTTGTATTTTGTACCTTTGTAAATCCTTGTTGATACTTTATGAGATGATGTCCTCGGGTTGTACCTGTTATTATCAGTTGTTCAGTTCTACAGGTACTTGATAGCAAGCCTTATGTTTTCTATAAACTTTGTGGAGTGGAGTGCACCCATTTCGTGAAATTTATGGTTAACGTGGATGTTGTCGCGTTCTGTCTGGGGTCGGGGCGTGATAACTTTCTTGGTATCAGAGCCTGGTTTTATGATTCTCATTCTTTTTTAGTCGAGCCAATTGGTCCAACTTTGTTTCTATGTCATCCTAAGGTATCGTATTGCCTTGATGTTGACCTTGCATTTTCTTTCCTTTCTTCCTTTCAGTCATTATGGCACCTCCAGTTCGTCGTCGAGGACACGCTCCTCGTGATCCTCCGAGTCGTCTACTCTCTTCTGTTCCTCGTGGACCTCGAGGACATGTTTCTTCTGATCATGCCGTTCCTTCGAAGGTTACGGACCCTATCAATTCTGATCATAGGGTTCCAGTTTCCCAGGTAGAGCAACCACGGGCCTAGTTGTGGGTTGAGCACATGATGACATCGGAGCAGTACCAATTGTATTATGATCACCTTCGAATACATGGTGTTCCACCACCTACAACGGCTCATATGACTACGAGTGTCACTGAAGAGGTTCTTCGTGCTAATGAACCGATTCGACCTACAACTAATGTACCAGTTTTTACTCCATAAATGGCTTTAGGAGGTTCTACTTCTCGAGGTGCACTTTTTATACCTGATTTGGTAAAAGCAGTTGAAAACATGGGGACTTCAAAATTTGACGGTGCAAGAGATGTTTCTAAAGCGGGGGCATGGTTAAAGGAGATTACAGAGACCTTTGACACCTTGATGATTGAAGAATGTTATCATGTGGTCATTGCGACCAAGCTGTTAGGCCCAGATGCACGACGATGGTGGCAGAATCTAAAAGAGACATCTTCGGTTACTATTAAGTGGGCTATCTTTGTGGAACGATTCAAAGATCAATACTTCTCTCAGTACATCAAGGATCAGAAGAGAAAGGAGTTCTTCAACCTCTTTCAAGGCATTATGTCGGTCGTGGAGTACGAAAGCAAATTTCTGGAATTGCGAGAATTCGCTCCTGAGTCATATACGACGAGATACTTATGCAAGAGATTTGAAGATGGTCTTAATTTAAATATTCGAGATCGCATTAAGTCCGGAGACAAGTACGAGAGTCTTGACGATCTCGTAGAAGAAGCCCTGAGGGTAGAAAATTTAGTTCAGGCGAGACATAAGCTTGCAGGATGATCTCAAAAGAAAAGGCAAGGGAGCTCATTTCCAGGAAATACATCGAAGGTGTATAGGGGCGTGGGATCTTCGCGTGGCGCACCAAGTTCGGTATCTATTAGTTTTCCTCAACCTCGGGAGCAGTTTAGTAGAGGTGGGAGCAATGTCTCGGGAACGGTTGGTGAAAATTGCAAGTACCAGAATTGCTTAAAATATCACGACGGCCCCTGTAAGGCTCCTCAAGTATGTTTTCAGTGTCGACAGTCGGGGCATATGTGAAGTTCTTGTCCTCAGCTTATGGGAGCGAGCAGTCAGTGTTCTGGTCAGCTTCGTGGTAAACTAACATATTCTACACCCAGAGATACTTGATCTGCAGCTACCAGAGTGCCCGATGCCTCAAGCGGCCCTAGCACTCAATCACCTATGCAAGAAAGGAAGCAAACTAGAGTATTTCATATTTCCCAGGAAGAGGCTCTCTCAGATCCAAAGGTTGTGACAGGTAATTTATAATATGAGTATTTTTACATGCTAGATCTAACCCCGCATTGTTATGCCACTTGATTACGAATAAAACATTCGTAAGAAATTCTATCTTTTTGAATTTTTAAATCACAATCTCACCTAATATTGCTTCTTTAGGCCATGTGTTTGTGGGAGACCGTCAGGTCTACGCTTTATTTGACCCAGGTTCTGATAGGTCTTATATCCGGGATGATCTTACTGCGATCTTAGATTATCCTATCTCTCATTTGTCACCTGGAATCATCGTTCATACCCCTCTTGGAGAGTGTCTAATTCGTGATTCGGTATTCATTGGTTATCCATTGAAGATCAAAGATGTCATTCTAGAGGCTGAATTGATACCATTGCCTTTGATTTATCTTGATGTTATTCTTGGCATGGATTGGCTTTCTTCTCATCATGCAATTCTCGACTGCCACGAGAAGCTTGTTATTTTTCTTAGACCAGGATTCTCAGAACTTGCTTTTGAAGGTAAATTTCAAATGTGATCCCTCTCTTTTATTTCAATGTTGACTGCACATAAATTAATGTGTAAGGGTTGTGAGGCATTCTTGCCATTTGTCATCGATACTTCTCTTTCTGAAACTAAACTAGATGACATCCCGATCATGAATGAATTTCCTGATGTCTTTCCCGAAGACTTACCAGGACAACCTCCGAATCGAGAGATTAATTTTTCCATTAACGTACTTCCTGGAATCACACCTATATCGATTACACCATATCAAATTTCACCTGCTGAGCTCAAGGAACTCCAGACACAACTTGGGGAATTATTAGAGAAGGGGTTCATACGACCTAGCATATCTCCGTGGGGTCCTCCAGTTCTTTTTGTCAAGAAGAAAGATGGATCACTTCGCCTATGTGTCGACTACCGTCAATTGAACAAGGTGACAATCAAGAACAAATATCCTCTTCCAAGAATCGATGATCTGTTTGATCAATTGCAAGGAGCAACTGTGTTCTCAAAAATTGATTTGCGATCTGGTTATCACCAACTCAAGATTAGGGAATCTGATATCCCTAAGTCTGCTTTTTGAACCAGATACGGTCATTTTGAATTCTGTGTTATGCCTTTTGGACTCACAAATGCTCATGCAGCTTTTATGGATCTTATGAATCGGGTCTTTCGGCCGTACTTAGATAAGTTTGTCATCATCTTCATTGATGACATTCTTATTTATTCTAAATCGGACGACGAGCATTCTCATCATCTAAGAATTGCTCTGAACATTCTCAGAGAAAATTAGCTTTATGCTAAATTCTCGAAGTGTGAATTTTGGTTTCGTGAGGTAAGCTTTTTTGGTCATCACATTTCTAAAGAAGAAATTTACGTCGATCCAGTGAAGATTCAAGCTATACTAGATTGGGAGCGTCCAAAGAACGTGACAGAGATTCGTAGTTTTCCGGGATTAGCTGGATATTATCAATGGTTTGTCAAAGACTTTTGGTTATTGGCTTCATCTTTGACTAAATTGACTCGGAAAGGGGTAAAATTTGAATGGAGTGAAGAATGCGAGGAAGCATTTCAAGAATTGAAAAGATGACTCGTTTCAGCTCCTATTCTTGCTTTGCCAGACCCAGCGATTGGAGAATTTACCATTTATAGCGACGTCTCGAGACAAGGATTAGGATGCGTTCTCATGCAAGATGGAAAGGTTATTGCCTACGCTTCAAGGCAATTGAAGAAGAATGAAGAAATTTATCCTACACATGATTTAGAGTTGGCTGCAATCGTCTTTGCATTGAAGATCTGAAGGCACTATCTGTATGGTGCAACTTGTCGGGTTTTCACTGATCACAAGAGCTTAAAGTATATCACCACGCAAAAGGAGCTCAACCTCAGGCAAAGGCGATGGATGGAGTTGATTAGTGACTATGACTTAGTCATCGATTTTCATCCTAGCAAGGCGAACGTTGTTGTAGATGCTTTGAGTAGAAAGTCTTCCACCTCACTTGCTTCGATTCAATCTTTTTATCTTCCTATGTTGGAGCAATTTAAATCTTTACACATTTCGCTCGATTACGAAAAGTCTAATGATTCTGCCTTAATCACCAAATTCGAGGTTAGACCTACCTTGTTCGAGCAAATTCGAGAAAGACAATCACACGATGTTCATTTACAACAGAAGATGGCAAAGCTAAATCAAGGAAAATAAACAGAATTTCAAATTCGAGATGATGGACTTCTTACTTTTAAAAATCGTGTTTGTGTTCCATCAGAACTTGATGTTCGTAGAGTTATTCTTGAGGAAGCCCATTCTTCAGCCTATGCTATACATCCTGGTAGTACCAAAATGTACAGAACACTTCGGGAGCATTATTGGTGGCCAGGTATGAAATGGGACATTGCTGAATTTGTATCAAAGTGCTTATCATGCCAACAGATTAAAGTAGAACACCAAAAACCAGCCGGCATGCTTCAACCACTACCTATTCCTGAGTGAAAATGGGAAAACGTCACGATGGATTTTGTTTCTGGTTTACCTCGAACCTAAAAGGGTCATGACTCAATTTGGGTCATTGTCAATCGTCTGACGAAATTGGCACATTTCCTTCCAGTGCATACCAACGAATCTTTAGAGAAACTTGCCAAGTTATATGTCGATGAGATCGTGAGATTGCACGGAGTACCAGTGTCAATCATATCTGATCGTGATCCAAGATTCACTTCCCATTTTTAGCCTAGTCTGCAGAAAGCGCTAGGTACAAAATTACTATTCAGTACCTCGTTTCATCCACAGACTGATGGACAGTCAGAGAGAACTATACAGACACTAGAAGACATGCTACGTGCAGTGGTGTTGAATTTGGGAGGTAGCTGGGATAAGTACGTGACTTTGGTGGAGTTCGCTTATAACAACAGTTATCATTCAAGCATTGGAATGCCCCCCGTACGAAGCTCTGTATGGCCGAAAGTGTCGAACACCGCTCTTTTGGGATGAGATTGGCGAGAGACAAATTGAACAAGTAGAGCTTATCGAAGATGCGAAGGTAAAAATACAACTTATTTGAGATAAACTTAAGGCAACGCAAGATCGATAGAAAAGCTACGTAGATAATAGGAGGCGCGATTTGGAGTTTAATGAAGGAGACAAAGTTTTTCTGAAAGTTTCTCCATGGAAGGGCATGTTGCGATTCCGCCGTCAAGGAAAGTTGAGTCCAAGGTATATTGGCCCGTTTACGATCGTGCAAAGGATTGGTCATGTCGCGTATCGACTTGAGCTACTATCGGAATTGTCAAAGATTCACGATGTCTTCCATGTCTTTATGCTTAGAAAATATGAACCAGATCCTTCGTACGTGCTCAAATATCCCCCAGTTGTATTAAGGAAAATCTATCGTACGAAGTACAACCTGTTCAAATTGTAGATCACCGAGAGAAAATACTTCGTAACAAATCCATTCCTATGGTGAGAGTTCTATGGAGAAGTGATCAAATTGAAGAAGAAACATGGGAACCAGAGTCAGTCATGCGTCAACAACATCCAAATCTCTTTTTATCTCTAGGTATGTTTATGTTTCGAGGACGAAACTTTTTAGAGGAGGGGATACTTTATAATATCTTAGCCCAACTAGATTTTTTTTTAGAAAGCCCAAAACCTATTTATTTATTTTTATGGCCCAAAAGGCCAGTCCTATCTTAGCCCAACTAGATTTTTTTTTAGAAAACCCAAACTTATTTATTTATTTATTTTGTGGCCCAAAGTTTCAGCCCACTTAAATGGTCTGATATATAATTATTAAGGCTAAAGTTTAAAAAAAAAAGAAAAGAAAAGAAAGAAGAACGGGAGAAGAAAAACAAAAGAGGGGAAAGAAGAAAGTGAAGAGGAAAAACCCTTGTTGATCAAATTCTCCCTTACAACCCTCATCCTAGGTGGTTTCTAAGTTGTTTTGAGGTAAGTGATGTGTGAATTAAGCTTCCTTCTTCCATGGTTTTGTAATTTTGTGGGGTTTTTCTTTTTGGTATGTGGGTAATTCGCAAACTGTTCGGACTAATTTTGACATAGCTATTGCCCTCAAAAGTTTGCAAACTTAATTTCTGTACGTAGCTGAACTCGTTAGCTTTCGGTAGCCACTTGAAATTCCTCAATCCGATTATTCTACAATTAGTTATGATTTTTCTCGTAAACTGCCGCTAGCTGAAAAATTTCAGAATTTTTATGTCGAATTCAAATTTATTTTCTATCGTTTTGTTTAGTTAATGTATTGAAATGGGTTATGTGGGATTGGGAACTGATGTTAAGGAGTTACATGCCATTTTTATTTAATATCGACTCGTTCGAACTCGATTAGGATTTGTTTTTAGCAATGAAAGGTGATGTTACCGCTAATAGTTAGTTATATTTGATTTGTCTTTAATTGCTCATCTCCTTTCTAGGTAAAGAACCATCGACGAAGGGCAAGGGACCGACTCCAAATTCCGGAGAGAGTTAATCACTTCCTTGTGAGTTGATAATTCGGGAACGCCTTCTCTTGTGAGAAGTGTGGACCCTCGATAAATGTGCATTTATTTTAGTTTTAGTTAATTGATAAGAAAATTATTTGGTATTGTGTTATGTGGTAAAAAGCCTGATTGGCTCGATTGCTCTGGTTAGAATCCTGTTAACCATTTTATGAGTATTATTGATTTTAACTTATGTTGAAGAGTCTTGCCGGCTCAATATCTGATAGCATTTATTGTGAATTATTTGAATATTGATTTCTGGTTATTCTTGTGTGCCAATTAAGACTCTAACTTGAGTCGTTATTCATCTTATGATGCATATGCATATGTATGCCTAGTACCAAGGTTAAGTAGCCCGAATTAGTCACGGTTCGGGTGAGTTGGAGCGACATTCATTTCCTTCATCATGATGCATGTTTCCTTCATCATGATGCCTATATCCTACATCATTATGTTTATTTCCTTCACCATGAAGCATATTTCCAGCAACAAGATAAACATTTCCATCATAATGATGCTTATTTCCTACATCATGATGTTCATTTATTTCGTCATGATTCTCATTTCATTGATCATGATGTATATTTCCGTCATCATGATGCTCATTTCCTACATCAAGACGCATATTACTTTAATCACGATGCTCAATTCATTCATCTTATTAATCGTTTCCTTAATCATGACACTCAATTCCTTTATCATGATGCATATTTTCTTCATCATGATGCTCATTACCATCATCGGGATTCTTATTTCCGTCATAATGATGCGTATTTCCTTCTTCGTGATGCTCATTTCCTACATCATGATGCTAATTTCCTTCATCATGATGCATATTTCCTACATCTTTATGATCATTTCTTTAATCATGATTCATATTTCCTTCATCACGATGCTTATTTCAACATCATGAAACCAATTCCTTCATCGTTATGATCATTTCCTACATCATTGTGATCATATCCTTAATCGTGACGTTAATTTCCGACATCATGATGCTCACTTCCTTCATCATGATGCTTATTTATTTCATCATGATGCAAATATCCTTCATCATGATGCTCGTTTCCTTCATCATGATGCATATTTCTTTCAAAATGATGCTCTTTCCTACATCATGATGCATATTTCCTTCATATTGGTGCTCATTACCTTCGCCATGGTACTCATTTCCTTCATCATGATACTCATTTCCTTCATTATTATGCATACTTTCTTCATCATTATTCAATTTTCCTTCATTATGATGCTCATTTCCATCATCACGATACATAAATCTATCATCATGATGCTCATTTCCTTCATCAAGATGCATGTTTCCTACATCGTATGCTCATTTCTTTCGTTATGATGCAGTTTTTTCCTTCAACATGATAATCATTTCCATCATAATGATGCTTATTTCCTTCATCATGATGCATATTTCCTTCATCTTGATGCTGATTTCCTACATCATGATGTTCATTTAATTCATTATGGTGCTCATTTAATTGATCATGATGTATATTTCCTTCATCATGATGCTCATTTCCTTCATCATGGTACTCATTTCATTCATCATGATGCCTATTTCCTATAGAATTATGTTTATTTCCTTCATTATGAAGCATATTTCCTGCAACATGATAATCATTTCCGTTATAATGATGCTTATTTCCTTTATCATGATGCATATTTCCGACACCATGATGTTCATTTAATTCATCATGATGTTCTGTTCATTTCATTGATCATGATGTATATTTCCATCATCATGATGCTCATTTCCTACATCATGACGCATATTTCTTTAATCTTGATGCTCACTTCATTCATCTTATTAATCCTTTCCTTAATCATGATACTCAATTCCTTTATCATGATGCATATTTCCTTCATCATGATGCTCATTACCATCATCGGGATTCTTATTTCCATCATCATGATGCGTATTTCCTTCATCATAATGCTCATTTCCTACATCATGATGCTAATTTCCTTCATCATGATGCATATTTCATACATCTTTATGATCATTTCTTTCATTATGATTCATATTTCCTTCATCATGAGGCTTATTTCCTACATCATGAAGCATATTTCTTCATCATACGATCATTTCCTACATCATTGTGGCCATATCCTTCATCGTGATGATCATTTTCTTCTTTTTGATGCTTATTTCCATATTCATGATGTTTATTTCTACTATCATGATGCTCATTTCATTCATCATGATGCTCATTTATTTCATCATGATGCATATATCCTTCCTCATGATGCATATTTCTTTCAAAATGATGCATTTTCCTACATCATGATGCATATT
Organism: Pogostemon cablin; assembly: GCA_023678885.1. Classification (NCBI taxonomy): domain Eukaryota; kingdom Viridiplantae; phylum Streptophyta; class Magnoliopsida; order Lamiales; family Lamiaceae; genus Pogostemon; species Pogostemon cablin. Next base: position 21,818,459 of record CM042993.1, on the reverse strand, counting down.
TCCTTCATAATTATTCTATTTTCCTTTATTATTATGCATACTTTCTTCATCATTATTCTCTTTTCCTTCATCATGATGCTCATTTCCATCATCACGATACATAAATCTATCATCATGATGCTTATTTCTTTCATCATTATGCATGTTTCCTTCATCATCATGCCTATTTCCTTCATCGTTATGCTCATTTCTTTCATTATGCTGCATTTTTTTCCGTTCAACATGATAATTATTTCCATCATAATGATGATTATTTCATTCATCATGACGCATATTTCCTTCATCTTGATACTCATTTCCTACATCAAGATGTTCATTTAATTCATTATGGTGCTCATTTAAGTGATCATGATGTATATTTCCTTCGTCATGATGCTCATATCCTTTATCATTATGCTATTCATTTCCTTTATCATTATGCATCTTTACTTCATCATGATGCCTATTTCCTAAATCATTATGTTTATTTAGTTCATTATGAAGCATATTTCCTACAACATTATAATCATTTCCATTATAATGATGCATATTTCCTTCATCATGTTGTTGATTTCATACATCATGATGCTCAGTTAATTCATCATGATGCTCATTCCATTGATCATGATGTATTTTTCCTTCATCATGATGCTCATTTCCTTCATCATGGTACTCATTTCATTCATCATGATGCATACTTTCTTCATCATTATTCTCTTTTCCTTTATTATTATGCATATATCCATCATCATGATATACTATCATCACGATGTTCATTTCCTTCATCATTATGCATCTTTCCTTCTTCAAGATGCCTATTTCCTATAGAATTATGTTTATTTCCTTCATTAAGAAGCATATTTCCTGCAACATGATAATCATTTCCATTATAATAATGCTTATTTCCTTCATCATGATGCTTATTTCCTGCACCATGATGTTCATTTAATTCATCATAATGTTCTATTCATTTCATTGATCATGATGTATATTACCATCATCATGATGTTCATTTCCTACATCATGACGCATATTTCTTTAATATGATGCTCACTTCATTCATCTTATTAATCGTTTCCTTAATCATGATACTCAATTCCTTTATCATGATGCATATTTCCTTCATCATGATGCTCATTACCATCATCAGGATTCTTATTTCCGTCATCATGATGCGTATTTTCTTCATCATGATGCTCATTTCCTACATCATGATGCTAATTTCCTTCATCATGATGCATATTTTCTACATCTTTATGATCATTTCTTTCATCATGATTCATATTTCCTTCATAATGATTCTTATTTCCTACATCTTTATGATCATTTCTTTCATCATGATTCATATTTCCTTCATCACAATTCTTATTTCCTACTTCATGAAGCCTATTCCTTCATCATTATGATCATTTCCTACATCATTGTGGTCATTTCCTTCATCATGATGCCAATTTCCTACATCATTATGTTTATTTCCTTCATTATGTAGTATATTTCCTGCAACATGATACAAATTTCCATCATAATGATGCTTATTTCCTAAATCATGATGTTTATTTAATTCATCATGATGCTCATTTCATTGATCTTGATGTATATTTCCATCATCATGATGCTCATTTCCTACATCAAGACGCATATTTCTTTAATCACGATGCTCACTTCATTCATCTTATTAATCGTTTCCTAAATCATGATACTCAATTCCTTTATCATGATGCATATTTCCTTCATCATGATACTCATTACCATCATCAGGATTCTTATTTCAGTCATCATGATGCGTATTTCCTTCATCATGATGCTCATTTCCTACATCATGATGCTAATTTCATTCATCATGATGCATATTCCCTACATCTTTATGATCATTTCTTTCATCATGATTCATATTTCCTTCATCACGATGCTTATTTCCTACATCATGAAGCCTATTCCTTCATCATTATGATCATTTCCTACATCATTGTGGTCATATCCTTAATCGTGACGTTCATTTCCTTCTTCATGATGCTTATTTCTATATTCATGATGCTTATTTCCACCATCATGATGCTCATTTCCTTCATCATGATGCATATATCCTTCATCATGATGCTCATTTCCTTCATCATGATGCTTATTTCTTTCAAAATGATGCTCTTTCCTACATCATGATGCATATTTCCTTCATAATGATGCTCATTACCTTCGCCATGGTACTCATTTCCTTCATCATGATACTTATTTCCTTCATTATAATGCATACTTTCTTCATCATTATTCTCATTTCCTTCATCATGATGCTCATTTCCATCATCACGATACATAACTATCATCATAATGCTCATTTTCTTCATCAAGATGCATATTTCCTACATCATGATGCCTATTTCATACATCGTATGCTCATTTCTTTCATTATGATGCAGTTTTTTCCTTCAACATGATAATCATTTCCATCATAATGATGCTTATTTCCTTCATCATGATGCATATTTCCTTCATCTTGATGCTAATTTCCTACATCATGATGTTCATTTAATTCATTATGGTGCTCATTTTATTGATCATGATGTATATTTCGTTCATCATGATGCTAATTTCCTTCGTCATGGTACTCATTTCATTCATCATGATGCGTATTTACTTCATCATGATGCTCTTTCCATCATCGTGATGCTCATATCATTAATCATGATGCATATTTCCTTCTTCATGAAGCTCATTTCCATCATCATGATGCTCATTACCATCATCAGGATTCTTATTTCCATCATCATGATGCGTATTTCCTTCATCATGATGCTTATTTCCTACATCATGATGCTAATTTCCTTCATCATGATGCATATTTCCTACATCTTTATGATCATTTCTTTAATCATGATTCATATTTCCTTCATCACGATGCTTATTTCCAACATCATGAAGCCAATTCCTTCATCATTATGATCATTTCCTACATCATTGTGGTCATATCCTTAATCGTGACGTTAATTTCCAACATCATTATGCTCATTTCCTACATCATGATGCTCATTTATTTCATCATGATGCATATATCCTTCATCATGATGCTCATTTCCTTCATCATGATGCATATTTCTTTCAAAATGATGCTCTTACCTACATCATGATGCATATTTCTTTATATTGGTGCTCATTACCTTCGCCATGGTACTCATTTCCTTCATCATGATACTCATTTCCTTCATTATTATGCATACTTTCTTCATCATTTTTCTCATTTCCTTCATCATGATGCTCATTTCCATCATCACGATACATAAATCTATCATCATGATGCTCATTTCCTTCATCAAGATGCATGTATCCTACATCGTATGCTCATTTCTTTCATTATGATGCAGTTTTTTCCTTCAAAATGATAATCATTTCCATTATAATGATGCTTATTTCCTTCATCATGATGCATATTTCCTTCATCTTGGTGCTAATTTCCTTCATCATGATGCATATTTCCTTCGTCTTGATGCTAATTTCCTAAATCATGTTGTTCATTTAATTCATTTTGGTGCTCATTTAATTGATCATTATGTATATTTCCTTCATCTTGATGCTCATTTCCTTTGTCATGGTACTAATTTCATTCATCATGATGCATACTTTCTTCATCATTATACTCTTTTCCTTAATCACGATGCTCATAACCATCATCATGATATACTATTATCATGATGCTCATTTCCTTCATCATGATGCATCTTTCCTACATCATGATGCCTATTTCCTACATCGTTATGTTTATTTCCTTCATTATGAAGTATATTTCCTGCAACATGATAAACATTTCCATCATAATGATGCTTATTTCCTACATCATGACGTTCATAGATCATGATGTATATTTCCTTCATAATGATGCTCATTTCCTTTGTCATTATACTCTTTTCCTTCATCATGATGCTCATAACCATCATCATGATATACTATCATCATGATGTTCATTTCCTTCATCATTATGCATCTTTCCTTCATCATGATGCCTATTTCCTATAGAATTATGTTTATTTCCTTCATTATGAAGCATATTTCCTGCAACATGATAATCATTTCCATCATAATGATGCTTATTTCCTTCATGATGATGCTTATTTCCTACACCATGATGGTCATTTAATTCATCATGATGTTCTGTTCATTTCATTGATCATGATGTATATTTCCATCATCATGATGCTCATTTCCTATATCATGATGCATATTTCTTTAATCACGATGCTCACTTCATTCATCTTATTAATCGTTTCTTTAATCATGATACTCAATTCCTTTATCATGATACATATTTCCTTCATCATGAAACTCATTACCATCATCGGAATTCTTATTTCCATCATCATGATGCGTATTTCTTCATCATGATGCTCATTTCCTACATCATGATGCTAATTTCCTTCATCATGATGCATATTTCATACATCTTTATGATCATTTCTTTCATCATGATTCATATTTCCTTCATCACGATTCTTATTTCCTACATCGTGAAGCCTATTCCTTCATCATTATGATCATTTCCTACATCATTGTGGTCATATCCTTCATCGTGACGATCATTTCCTTCTTCTTGATGCTTATTTCCATATTCATGATATTTATTACCACTATCATGATACTCATTTCCTTCATTATGTTGCTTATTTATTTCATCATGATGCATATATCCTTCCTCATGATGCATATTTCTTTCAAAATGATGCACTTTACTACATCATGATTGTCACGCCCCGACCCCAGACAGAACGCGACAACCTCCACGTTAACCATAAATTTCGCGGAATGGGTGCACTCCACTCCACAAAGTTTATAGAAAACATAAGGCTTGCTATCAAGTACCTGTAGAACTGAACAACTGATAACAACGGGTACAACCCGAGGACATCATCTCATGAAGTATCAACAAGGATTTACAAAGGTACAAAATACAACGATGTAACTTAGTTTTAAAGAAAATATGCATGAACGATATAACATCGCGAGGGTACAAAAAGAACATCAAGGGGGTCACCAAATATAAACTATACAATCTCGCCAATGAATTCGTCAATTTACATAAAAGAGAAAGTACCCAAAACACTGATTGGATGACGAGCAAACGATAGGTAAACCTCCAACCAAAACGATATCAACAGCCTGAAAAGGAAAGAATGATGGGGTGAGCAAAACCACTAGCTCAGTGAGGTGATAAGCCGGTCACCCCGACCCTTATACGAAGCATGTATTCCCACTCGCGGTTCATAACATAAAATCCAACATTTCGTCCCACAATAACTATTTCTCACTCAATATACATATTAATGAAAATAAAAACCTTAGTGCACATTTACGAATAACACAATTAGTTCAAACAACATGTTATCACATAAAAGACGCGTGGGTAGTCAATATCCTCCTCGAACTGAGCTCTCCGTCGAGAGACAGTCCAAGCCCGTCACCGTTACTCTAGATAAAATGCACATTAATATTCTTTCTCAACACGCCAAGTGCTAAAGTTCACAATTCAATATCGACGTGAATACTTGAAATGATCAAACATATAAACATATATGACATGCATGTCCCACACCGGTGACGTTGACTGAGCCTATAATAGACTGATCCATCTAACGATCACCCTCCAGAGTATCAATATTTGGCAAATGGACAGGTGCCCCATTAGATCTAACTCACCCGGGTTTGCCAAGCCACGGGCAACTTGGTTGACACTCTAACTCACCCTAACCGCGACAATTCGGGCTACTTAATCAATGTCACTCTAACTCACCCGAACCGTGACCAATTCGGGCTACTTAACCTTGGTACCAGGCATACATATGCATATGCATCATAAGATGAATAACGACTCAAGTTAGAGTCTTAATTGGCACACAAGAATAACCCGAAATCAATTCTTAAATAATTCACAATAAATGCTATCAGATATCGAGCCGGCAAGGCTCTTCAACATAAGTTAAAATCAATAATACTCATAAAATGGCTAACAGGACTCTACCAGAGCAATCGAGCCAATCAGGCTCTTTACCACATAACACAATACCAAATAATTTTCTTATCAATTAACTAAAACTAAAATAAATGCACATTTATCGAGGATCCACACTTCCCAAAAGAGAAGGCGTTCCCGAATTATCAACTCACAAGGAAGTGATTAACTCTCTCCGGAATCTGAAGTCGGTCCCTTGCCCTTCGTCGATGGTTCTTTACCTAGAAAGGAGATGAGCAATTAAAGTCAAATCAAATATAACTAACTATTAGCGGTAACATCCTTTTCATTGCTAAAAACAAATCCTAATCGAGTTCGAACGAGTTGATATTAAATAAAAATGGCATGTAACTCCTTAACATCAGTTCCCAATCCCACATAACCCATTTCAATACATTAACTAAACGAAACGATAGAAAATAAGTTTGAATTCGACATAAAAATTCTGAAATTTTCCAGCTAGCGGCAGTTTACGAGAAAAATCATAACTAATTGTAGAATAATCGGATTGGGGCATTTCAAGTGGCTACGGAAAGATAACGAGTTCAGCTATGTACAAAAATTAAGTTTGCAAACTTTGGAGGGCAATAGCTATGCCAAAATCAGTTCGAACAGTCTGCGAATTACCCACATACCAAAAAGAAAAACCCCACAAAATTACAAAACCATGGAAGAAGGAATCTTAATTCACACACCACTTACCTCAAAACAACTTAGAAACCACCTAGGATGAGGGTTTTAAGGGAGAATTTGATCAACAAGGGTTTCTCCTCTTCACTCTCTTCTTTCCCCTCTTTTGTTTTTCTTCTCCCATTCTTCTCTCTTTTTTTTTTTTAACTTTAGCCTTAATAATTATATATCAGGCCATTTAAGTGGACTGAAACTTTGGGCCACAAAATAAATAAATAAATAAGTTTGGGCTTTCTAAAAAAAATCTAGTTGGGCTAAGATAGGGCTGGCCTTTTGGGCCATAAAAATAAATAAATAGGTTTTGGGCTTTCTAAAAAAAATCTAGTTGGGCTAAGATAGGGTTGGCCTTTTGGGCCATAAAAATAAATAAATAGGTTTTGGGCTTTCTAAAAGAAAATCTAGTTGAGCTAAAATATTATAATGATGCATACTCTCTTCATAATGATACTTATTACCTTCGTCATGGTACACATTTCCTTAATCGTGATACTCATTTCCTTCATTATTACGCATACTTTTTTCATCATTATTCTCTTTTCCTTCATCATGATGATCATTTCCATCATCACGATACATAAATCTATCATCATGATGATCATTTACTTCATCATGATGCATGTTTCCTACATCATGATGCCTATTTTTCCTTCATCGTTATGCTCATTTCTTTCGTTATGATGCATTTTTTCCATTCAACATGATAATTATTTCCATCATAATGATGATTATTTCATTCATCATTACGCATATTTCCTTCATCTTGATGCTCATTTCCTACATCAAGATGTTCATTTAATTCATTATGGTGCTCATTTCATTGATCATGATGTATATTTCCTTCGTCATGATGCTCATTTCCTTCGTCATGGTACTCATTTCATTTATCATGATGCATATTTTCTACATCATTATTCTCTTTTCCTTCATCATGATGCTCATATCCATCATCATGATATACTACCATCATGCTGTTCATTTCCTTCATCATTATGCATCTTTACTTGATCATGATGCCTATTTCCTAAATCATTATGTTTATTTAGTTCATTATGAAGCATATTTACTGCAACATTATAATCATTTCCATTATAACGATGCATATTTCCTTCATCATGATGCTGATTTCATACATCATGATGCTCAGTTAATTCATCATGATGCTCATTCCATTGATCATGATGTATTTTTCCTTCATCATGATGCTCATTTCCTTCATCATGGTACTCATTTCATTCATCATGAAGCATACTTTCTTCATCATTATTTTTTTTTCCTTTATTATAAGGCTCATATCCATCATCAGGATATACTATCATCACGATGTTCATTTCCTTCATCAAGATGCCTATTTCCTATAGAATTATGTTTATTTCCTTCATTATGAAGCATATTTCCTGCAACATGATAATCATTTCCATCATAATAATGCTTATTTCCTTCATCATGACGCTTATTTCCTACACCATGATGTTCATTTAATTCATCATGATGTTCTGTTCATTTCATAGATCATGATGTATATTTCCATCATCATGATGCTCATTTCCGACATCATGACGCATATTTCTTTAATCACGATGCTCACTTCACTCATCTTATTAATCGTTTCCTTAATCATGATACTCAATTCCTTTATCATGATGCATATTTCCTTCATCATGATGCTCATTACCATCATCAGGATTCTTATTTTCATCATCATGATGCTTATTTCCTTCATCATGATGCTCATTTCCTTCGTCATGGTACTCATTTCATTCATCATGATGCGTATTTACTTCGTCATGATGCTCTTTCCATCGTCGTGATGCTCATTTCCTTAATCATGATGCATATTTCCTTCTTCATGAGGCTCATTTCCTTAATCATGATGCATATTTCCTTCATCATGATGCTAATTTCGAACATCAAGATGCACATCACAATGCATATTTCCTTCATCATGATATTCATTTCCTACAACATGAAGCATATTTCCTTCATCATGATGTTCGTTTCCATCAATATGATGATGATTTCCTTCATCATGACGATAATTTCCTTCTTCATGATGCTTATTTCCATATTCGTGATGTTTATTTCCACCATCATGATGCTCATTTCCTTCATCATGATGCGTATTTCAAAATGATGCTCTTTCCTGCATCATGATGCTCATTTCCATCATCACGATATATGAATCTATCATCATGATTCTCATTTCCTTATTTCATGATGCATGTTTCCTACATCATGATGCCTATTTCCTTAATCGTTATGCTCATTTCTTTCATTATGATGCATTTTTTTACTTTCAACATGATAATTATTTCCGTCAATAATTATTTCATTCATCATGACGCATATTTCCTTCATCTTGATGCTCATTTCCTACATCAAGATGTTCATTTAATTCATTATGGTGTTCATTTCATTGATCTTGATATATATTTCCTTTGTCATGATGCTCATTTCCTTCGTCATGGTACTCATTTCATTCATATTGATGCATATTTTCTTCATCATTATTCTCTTTTCCTTCATCATGATGCTCATATCCGTGATCATGATATACTATCATCATGATGTTCATTTCCTCCATCATTATGCATCTTTCCTTCAACATGATGCCTATTTCCTACGTCATTATGTTTATTTAGTTCATTATGAAGCATATTTCCTGTAACATGATAATCATTTCCATCATAATGATGCATATTTCCTTCATCATGGTGCTGATTTCATACATCATGATGCTCAGTTAATTCATCATGATGCTCATTTCATTGATCATGATGTATATTTCCTTCATCATGATGCTCATTTCCTTCATCACGGTACTCATTTCATTCATCATGATGCATAATTTCTTCATCATTATTCTTTTTTCCTTCATCATTATGCTCATATCCATCATCATGATATACTATCATCATGATATTCATTTCCTTCATCATTATGCATCTTTCCTTCATCATGATGCCTATTTCCTATAGAATTATGTTTATTTCCTTCATTATGAAGCATATTTCCTGCAACATGATAATCATTTCCATCATAATGATGATTATTTCCTTCATCATGATGCTTATTTCCTACACCATGATGTTCATTTAATTCATCATGATGTTCTCTTCATTACATTGATCATGATGTATATTTCCATCATCATGATGCTCATTTCCTACATCATGACGCATATTTCTTTAATCACGACGATCACTTCATTCATCTTATTAATCGTTTACTTAATCATGATACTCAATTCCTTTCCACGATGCATATTTCCTTCTTCATGATGCTCATTACCATCATCAGGATTCTTATTTCCATCATCATGATGCGTATTTCCTTCATCATGATGCTCATTTCCTACGTCATGATGCTAATTTCCTTCATCATGATGCATATTTCCTACATATTTGTGATCACTTCTTTCATCATGATTCATATTTCCTTTATCACGATACTTATTTCCTATACCATGAAGCCAATTCCTTCATCATTATGATCATTTCCTCCTACATCATTGTGGTCATATCATTCATCGTGACGATCATTTCCTTCAGCATTATGCTTATTTCCATATTCATGATGTTTATTTCCACCATCATGATGCTCATTTCCTTCGTCATGATGCTCATTTATTTTGTCATGATGCATATATCATTCATCATGATGCATATTTCATTAAAAATGATGCTCTTTCCTACATCATGATCCATATTTTCTTCATCATGATGCTCACTACCTTCGTCATGGTACTCATTTCCTTCATAATTGTACTCATTTTACCTCATCATTATGCATACTTTCATCATCATTATTCTCTTTTCCTTCATCATGACGCTCATTTTCATCATCACGATACATAAATGTATCATCATGATGCTCATTTCTTTCATCATGATGCATGTTTCCTACATCATGATGTAGATTTCCTATATCGTTATGCTCATTTCTCTCATTATGATGCATTTTTTTCCTTCAACAAGATAATCATTTCCATCATAATGATGCGTATTTCCTTCATCATGATGCATATTTCATTCATCTTGATGCTCATTTCCTGCATCATGATGCTCATTTAATTCATTATGGTGCTCATTTCATTGATAATGATGTATAATTCCTTCATCGTGATGCTCATTTCCTTTGTCATGGTACTCATTTCATTCATCATGATGCTATTAACCATAATCATGATATACTATCATCATGATGTTCATTTCCTTCATCATGATGCATGTTTCCTTCATCATAATGCCTATTTCCTACATCATTATGTTTATTTCCTTCATTATGTAGCATATTTCCTACAACATGATAAATAATTCCATCATAATGATGCTTATTTCCTACATCATGATGTTCATTTAATTCATCATGATGCTCATTTCATTGATCATGATGTATATTTCCATCATCATGATGCTCATTTCCTACTCATGACGCATATTTCCTTCATCATGATGCTCAATTCTTTTATTATGATGCATATTTCCTTCATCATGATGCTCATTACCATCAACATGATTCTTATTTACTTCATCATGATGCGTATTTCCTTCATCATGATGCTCATTTCCTACACCATGATGTATATTTCTTACATCTTTATGGTCATTTCTTTCATCATGATGCATATTTCCTTCATCATGATGCTCATTTCCTACATCATGAGGCCTATTCCTTCATCATTATGATCATTTCCTACATCGTTGTGGTCATATCCTTCATCATGATGTTCATTTCCACCATCTTGATGATCGTTTCCTATATCATGATGCTCACTTCTTTAGTCTTGATGAATATGTCCTTTATCATGATTCTGATTTCAACCATCCTGATGTTCATTTTCTTCATGGTGATGCATATTTCCTTCATCATGATGCTCATTTTCTTTATCATGATGATCATTTCCTTTATCGTTATGGTTATTTCCTTCATCATGATGATCATTTCAACCATCTTGATGATCGTTTCCTTCATCGTGATGCTCATTTCTTCATCATGATGCATATTTCCTATATCATGATTCTTATTTCCAGCATCATGATGCTCATTTCCTTCATCATAATGATCATTTCCTTCATAATTATGCATATTTTCTTAATAATGATGCTAATTTCCATCTTCTTGATAATGGTTTCATTCATCGTGATTCTCATTTCTTTCATCATGATGCATATTTCCTACATCATGATGCTTGTTTCCATCATCACGATTCTCTCCTTTATAATGATGCTCATTTTCATTTAAAGTGATGCATATTTTTTTTATCATTATGCTCATTTCCTTCATTATGATGCTTATTTCCTTAATCATGACGCTCTTTTCTACGTCATGATGCATATTTTCTTCATCATGATGATCATTTCCTACATCATAATGCATATTTTCTTCATCATGTTGATCATTTCCATCGTCTTGATAATCATTTTCTTCATCTTGATACTCATTTCCTTCATCAAGATGCTTAGTTCCATCATCATGAGGCTCTCCTTTATCATGATGCTCATTTCATTCATCATGATGCATATTTCCTTCATCATGATGCTTATTCCTTCATTATGATACATATTTCCTTCATTGTGCGCTCTTCCTACAACATGATGCATATTCCTTCGTCTCAATTCTTAATGACTTCATCATAATGCTCATTTCCTTCATCATGATGCATATTTACTTCATCATGTAGATCATTTCCTACATCATTATGGTCATTTCCTTCATCATGATGCTCGTTTCCTTCATCACGATGCATATTTCATTCATAATGATGTTCATATCCATTAACTTAATAATCATTTTCTTCATCATGATGCTCATTTCCATCATCTTAATGATAGTTTCCTTCATCATGACGTTCATTTCATTAATCATGATGCATATTTCCTTCATCAATATGCACATTTCCTAAATCATGATGCATATTTCCGTCATCACGATGCTCATTTTCGTCATCTTAATGAACATTCCCTTCATCACGATGATCATTTCCCTTCATCATGATGCTCATTTTTTTCATCATTATGCATATATCCTTCATCATGATGCTAATTTCCTTCATCAGGATGAATATTCCTTTTAAAATGATGCTCTTTCCTATGTCATGATGCATATTTCCTTCATCATGATGCATATTTCCTACATCTTTATGATCATTTCTTTCATCATGATTCATATTTCCTTCATCACGATGCTTATTTCCTACATCATGAAGCCTATTCCTTCATCATTATGATCATTTCCTACATCATTGTGGTCATATCCTTCATCATGATGTTTATTTCCATCATCTTAATGATCGTTTCCTTTATCATGATGCTCACTTCTTTAGTCTTGATGAATATTTCCTTCATCATGATTCTGATTTCATTCATCGTGATTCTCATTTCTTTCATCATGATGCATATTTCCTAAATCATGATGCTTATTTCCACCATCACGATGCTCTAGTTTATAATGATGCTCACTTTCCTTTTTAGTAATGCATATTTTATTTATCATGATGCTCATTTCCTTCATTATGATGCATATTTCCTCATCATGATTATGAAAATGATCATCGTGATGAAGAAAATGAGCATCATGATGAAGAAAATATGCATCAGGATAAAGAAAAAAGCATCATGATGAAGAAATTGAGCACCATGATGAAGAAAATGAGCATCTTGATGAATAAAATGTGCATCATGATGAAAAAAATATGCATCATGAAAAATAAAATGAGCATCATGATGAAGAAAATGAGCATCATGATGTAGAAAATATGCTTCATGATGAAGAAAATATGCATCATGATAAAGAAATAACCATCGTAACATCATGATGAATAAAATGAGTATAATGATGAATAAAATATGCTTCATGATGAAGAAAATGGGCATCATGATGAAGAATATATGCATCAAGATGAAGAAAATGAGCATCATTATGAAGAAATTGAGCATCATGATGAAGAAAATGAGCATCGCGATGAAGAAAATGAGCATCGTGATGAAGAAAATATGCATCATGATGAAGAAAATGAGCATCATTATGAAGAACATATGTATCTTGATTATGAAAATGAGTATCGTAATGAGAAAAGTGAGCATCATGATGAAGGAAATGAGCATCATGATGAAGGAAATGTGAATCATGATGAATAACATATTCATCATGATGAATAAAATGAGCATCATGATGAAGAAAATATGCATCATGATGACGAAAATGAAAATCATGATGAGGAAAATATGCATCATGATAAAGAAAATAAGCATCTTGATGAAAAAAATGAGTATCATGATGAATAAAATGAGAGTCTTGAAGAAGAAAATATGCATCATGATGAAGAAAATGAACATCATGATGAATAAATTGAGCATCATAATGAAGGAAATGAGCATCATGATGAAGGAAATGATCTTCATGATGAAGAAAATATGCATCATGATGAAGAAAATGAGCATCATGACGAAGAAAATAAGCATCAGGATAAAGAAAAAGAGCATCATGATGAAGAAATTGAGCACAATGATGAAGAAAATGAGCATCTTGATGAATAAAATATGGATCATGAAAAATAAAATGAGCGTCATGATAAAGAAAATGAGCATCATGATGCAGAAAATATGCATCACGATGAAGAAAATATGCATCATGATAAAGAAAATGAGCATCATGATGAGGAAAATATGAATCAAGATGAAGAAAATGTGCATCTTGATGAAAAAAATGAGCAACATGATGACGAAAATGAAAATGATGATGAGGAAAATGAAAATGAAAATGATGATGAGGAAAATATGCATCATGATGAAGAAAACATGCATCATGATAAAGAAAATAAGCATCTTGATGAAAAAAATGAGCATCATGATGAATAAAATGAGAATCTTGAAGAAGAAAATATGCATCATGATGAAGAAAATGAGCATCATGATGAATAAATTGAGCATCATGATGAAGAAATTGAGCATCAAGATGAAGAAAATATGCATCACGATGAAGAGAATGAGCATCATGATGAAGAAAATAAGCATCAGGATAAAGAAAAATAGCATCATGATGAAGAAATTGAGCACCATGATGAAGAAAATGAGCATCTTTATGAATAAAATATGCAACATGATGAAGAAAATATGCATCATGAAAAATAAAATGAGCGTCATGATGAAGAAAATGAGCATCATGATGTAGAAAATATGCGTCATGATGAAGAAAATATGCATCATGATAAAGAAAATGAGCATTATGATGAGGAAAATATTCATCAAGATGAAGAAAATGAGCATCATGATGAAAAAATCATGATGAAGAAAATGAGCATCATGATGAAGAAAATGGGCATCATGATAAAGATAATGAGCATCGTGATGAAGAAAATATGCATCATGATGAAAAAAATATGCAATATGATGAAGAAAATGAGCATAATATGAAGAACATATGCATCATGATTAAAAAATGAGTATTGTGATGAGGAAAGTGAGCATCATGATGTAGGAAATGAGCTTTATGATGAAGAATATATGCATCATGATGAAGAAAATATGCATCCTGATGAAGAAAATTAGCGTCACGATGAAGGAAATGAGCACCATGTTGAAGAAAATGAGCATCAGGATGAAGAAAATGTGCAACATGATAACGAAAATCTGCATCATGATGATGAAAATGAGCATCATGATGAAGAAAATGAGCATCGTGATGAAGAAAATATGCATCATTATGAAGAAAATGAGCATTTTGATGAAAAAAATATGCATCATATTTAATAAAATAAGTATCGTGATGAAAAAATGAGCATCATGATGAAGAAATTATGCATCAGGATAAAGAAAAAGAGCATCATGATGAAGAAAATGAGCATCTTGATGAATAAAATATGCATCATGATGAAGAAAATATGCATCATGAAAAATCAAATGAGCGTCATGATGAAGAAAATGAGCATCATGATGTAGAAAATATGCATCATGATGAAGAAAATGAGCATTATGATGCAGAAAATATGCTTTATGATGAAGAAAATATGCATCATGATAAAGAAAGTAACCATCGTGACATCATGATGAATAAAATGAGCATAATGATGAATAAAATATGCATCTTAATGAAGAAAATGTGCATCATGATGAAGAAAATATGCATCAAGATGAAGATAATGAGCATCATGACGAAGAAATTGAGCATCATGATGAAGAAATCATGATGAAGAAAATGAGAATCATGATGAAGAAAATGAGCATCGTGATGAAAAAAATATGCATCATGATGAAGAACATATACATCATGATTAAGAAAATGAGTATCGTGATGAGGAAAGTGTGCATCATGATGAAGGAAATGAGAATATTGATGAACAAAATATTCATCATGATGAAGAAAATGAGTATCATGATGAAGAAAATATGCATCATGATGACGAAAATGAAAATCTTGATGAGGAAAATGTGCATCATGATGAAGAAAATATGCATCATGATAAAAAAAATAATCATCTTGATGAAAAAAATTAGCATCATGATTAATAAAATAAAAATCTTGATGAAGAAAATGTGCATCATGATGAAGAAAGTGAGCATCATGATGAAGAAATTGAGCATCATGATGAAAAAATCATGATAAAGAAAATGAGCATCATGATGAAGAAAATGGGCATCATGATGATGATAATGAGCATCGTGATGAAGAAAATATGCATCATGATGAAGAAAATGAGCATAATGATGAAGAACATAGGCATCATGATTAAAAAATGAGTATTGTGATGATTAAAGTGAGCATCATGATGTAGTAAATGAGCTTCATGATGAAGAATATATGCATCATGATGAAGAAATTGAGCACCATGATGAAGAAAATGAGCATCTTGATGAATAAAATATGCATCATGATGAAGAAAATATGCATCATGGAAAATAAAATGAGCATCAAGATGAAGAAAATGAGCATCATGATGTAGAAAATATGCATCATGATGAAGAAAATAAGCATCATGATGCAGAAAATATGCTTCATGATGAAGAAAATATGCATCATGATAAAGAAAGTAACCATCGTGACATCATGATGAATAAAATGAGCATAATGATGAATAAAATATGCATCTTGATGAAGAAAATATGCATCAAGATGAAGATAATGAGCATCATGATGAAGAAATTGTGCATCATAATGAAGAAATCATGATGAAGAAAATGAGCATCATGATGAAGAACATATACATCATGATTAAGAAAATGAGTATCGTGATGAGGAACGTGTGCATCATAATGAAGGAAATGAGAATCTTGATGAACAAAATATAAATCATGATGAAGAAAATATGAAATGATGAACAAAATATGAATCATGATGAAGAAAATGAGCATCATGATGAAGAAAATATGCATCATGATGATGAAAATGAAAATCATGATGAGGAAAATGTTCATCATGATGAAGAAAATATGCATCATGATGAAGAAAATATGCATCATGATAAAGAAAATAAGCATCATGATGAAGAAAATATGCATCAATATGAAGAAAACGGGCATCATGATGAAGAAATTGAGCATCATGATGAAGAAATCATGATGAAGAAAATGAGCAACGTGATGAAGAAAATATGCATCAAGATAAAGAAAATGAGCATCATGATGAAGAAAACATGCATCAAGATAAAGAAAATGGACATCATGATGAAGAAATTGAGCATCATGATGAAGAAAATGAGCATTATGATGAAGAAAATGAGCATCGTGATGAAGAAAATATGCATCATGATGAAAAAAATATGCATCATGATAAAGAAAATGAACATCATGATAAAGAACATATGCATCATGATTAAGAAAATGAGCATCCTGATGAGGAAAGTGAGGATCATGGTGTAGGAAATGTGCTTCATGATGAAGAATATATGCATCATGATGAAGAAAATATGCATCTTGATGAAAAAATGAGCATCACGATGAAGGAAATAAGCACCATGTTCAAGAAAATGAGCATCAGGATGAAGAAAATGTGCAACATGATAACGAAAATATGCATCATGATGAAGAAAATGAGCATCTTGATGAAGAAAATGAGCATTATAATGAAGATATTGAGCATCATGATGAAGAAAATGAGCATCATGTTGAAGAAAATGGGATCGTGATGAAGAAAATATGCATCATGCTGAAGAAAATGAGCATTTTGATGAAAAAATATGCATCATGATTAAGAAAATGAGCATCGTGATGAAAAAATGAGCATCATGATGAAGAAAATAAGCATCATGATAAAGAAAAAGAGCATAATGATGAAGAAATTGAGCACCATGATGAAGAAAATGAGCATCTTGATGAATAAAATATGTATCATGATGAAGAAAATATGCATCATGAAAAATAAAATGAGCGTTATGATGAAGAAAATGAGCATCATGATGTAGAAAATATGCTTCTTGATGAAGAAAATATGCATCATGATAAAGAAAATACCCATCGTGACATCATGATTAATAAAATGAGCTTAATGATGAATAAAATATGCATCGTGATGAAGAAAATGAGCATCACGATGAAGAAAATATACATCAAGATGAAGAAAATGAGCATCATGATGAAAAAATTGAGCATCATGATGAAGAAAATGAGCATCATGATGAAGAAAATGAGCATCGTGATGAAGAAAATGAGCATCGTGATGAAAAAATATGCATCTTGATGAAGAAAATGAGTATCGTGATGAAGAAAATATGCATCATGATAAAGAAAATAGGCATTTTGATTAAAAAAATATGCATCATGATTAAGAAAATGAGCATCGTGATGAGAAAATAAGCCTCATGATGAAAAAAATATGCATCAGGATAAAGGAAAGAGCATCATGATTAAGAAATTGATCACCATGATGAAGAAAATAGGCATCTTGATGAATAAAATATGCATCATGATGAAAAAAATATGCATCATGAAAAAAAAATGAGCGTCATGATGAAGAAAATGAGCATCATGATGCAGAAAATATGCTTCATGATAAAGAAAATATGCATCATGATAAAGAAAGTAACCATCGTGACATTATGATGAATAAAATGAGCATAATGATGAATAAAATATGTATCGTGATGAAGAAAATGAGCATCATTATGAAGAAAATATGCATCAAGATGAAGATAATGAGCATCATGATGAAGAAATTGAGCATCATGATGAAGAAATCATGATTAAGAAAATGAGCATCATTATGAAGAAAATGAGCATCGTGAAAAAAAAAATAAGCATCATGATGAAGAACATATACATCATGATTAAGAAAATGAGTATTGTGATGAGGAAAGTGAGCATCATGATGAACAAAATTGTGAATCATGAAAAAGAAAATATACATCTTGATGAGGAAATGATCAGCATGATGAAGAAAATATGCATCATGATGACGAAAATGAAAATCATGATGAGGAAAATGTGAATCATGATGAAGAAAATATGCATCATGATAAATAAAAAAAGCATCTTGATGAAAAATATGAGCATCATGATTAATAAAATAAAAATCTTGATGAAGAAAATATGCCTCATGATGAAGAAAATGAGCATCATGATGAAGAAATTGAGCATCTTGATGAAGAAAATAAGCATCATGATGAAGAAAATGAGCTTCATGATGAAGAAAATATGCCTCATGATGAAGAAAATGAGCATCATGATGAAAAATATAAGCAACAGGATAAAGAAAAAGAGCATCATGATGAAGAAATTTAGCACCATGATGAAGAAAATGAGCATCTTGATGAATAAAATATGCATCATGATGAAGAAAATATGTAACAAGAAAAAGAAAATGAGCATCATGATGAAGAAAATTTGCATCAAGATGAAGAAAATGAGATCATGATAAAAAAATCGTGATGAAGAAAATATGCATCATGATGAAAAAAATATGCATCATGATGAAGAAAATGAGCATCATGATGTAAAACATATGCATCATGATTAAGAAAATGAGCATCGTGATGAGAAAATCATGATTAAGAAAATGAGCATCAGGATAAAGAAATGAGTATCATGATGAAGAAATTGAGCATCATTATGAAGAAAATGGGCATCGTGATGAAGAAAATATGCATCATGATGAAGAAAATGAGCATTTTGATAAAAAAAATGCATCATGATTAAGAAAATGAGCATCGTGATGAAAAAATGAGCATCATGATGAAGAAAATATGCATCAGGATAAAGGAAAAGAGCATCATGATGAAGAAATTGAGCTCCATGATGAAAAAATGAACATATTGATTAATAAAATATGCATCTTGATGAAGAAAATATGCATTATGAAAAATAAAATGAGCGTCATGATGAAGAAAATGAGTAACATTATGTAGAAATATGCTTCATAATGAAGAAAATATGCATCATGATAAAGAAAATAACCATCGTTACATCATGATGAATAAAATAAGCATAATGATGAATAAAATATGCATCGTGATGAAGAAAATGAGCATTATGATGAAGAAAATATGCATCAAGTTGAAGAAAATGAGCATCATAATGGAGAAATTGAGCATCATGGTGAAGAATTCATGATGAAGAAAATGAGCATCATGATGAAGTAAATATGCATCATGATGGCGAAAATGAAAATCATGATGAGGAAAATGTGCATAATGATGAAGAAAATTTGCATTATGATAAAGAAAATAAGCATCTTGATGAAAAAAATGAGCGTCATTATGAATAAAATGAGAATCTTGATAAAGAAAATATGCATCATGATGAAGAAAATGAGCATCATGATGAATAAATTGAGCATCATGATGAATAAAATGAGCATCTTGATGAAGGAAATGAGCTTCATGATGAAGAAAATATGCCTCATGATGAAGAAAATAAGCAACAAGATAAAGAAAAAGAGCACCATGATGAAGAAAATGAGCATATTGATGAATAAAATATGCATCATGATGAAAAAATATGCATTATAAAAATAAAATGAGCGTCATGATGAAGAAAATCTGCATCATGATTTAGAAAATATGCTTCATAATGAAAAAAATATGCATAATGATAAAGAAAATAACCATCGTGACATAATGATGAATAAAATGAGCATAATGATGAATAAAATATGCATCGTTATGAATAAAATGAGCATTATGATGAAGAAAATGAGCATCGTGATGAAGAAAATGAGCATCGTGATGAAAAAATATGCATCTTGATTAAGAAAATGAGTATCGTGATGAAGAAAATATGCATCATGATAAAGAAAATAGGCATTTTGATTAAAAAAATATGCATCATGATTAAGAAAATGAGCATCGTGATGAGAAAATGAGCCTCATGATGAAGAAAATATGCATCAGGATAAAGAAAAGAGCATCATGATTAAGAATTGATCACCATGATGAAGAAAATAGGCATCATGATGAATAAAATATGCATCATGATGAAAAAAATATGCATCATGAAAAATAAAATGAGCGTCATGATGAAGAAAATGAGCATCATGATGCAGAAAATATGCTTCATGATGAAGAAAATATGCATCATGATAAAGAAAGTAACCATCGTGACATTATGATGAATAAAATGAGCATAATGATGAATAAAATATGTATCGTGATGAAGAAAATGAGCATCATTATGAAGAAAATATGCATCAAGATGAAGATAATGAGCATCATGATGAAGAAATTGAGCATCATGATGAAGAAATCATGATTAAGAAAATGAGCATCATTATGAAGAAAATGAGCATCGTGAAGAAAAAAGTAAGCATCATGATGAAGAACATATACATCATGATTAAGAAAATGAGTATCGTGATGAGGAAACTGAGCATCTTGATGAAGAAAATGAGCATCATGATGAAGAAAATGAGCTTCATGATGAAGAAAATATGCCTCATGATGAAGAAAATGAGCATCATGATGAAAAATATAAGCAACAGGATAAAGAAAAAGAGCATCATGATGAAGAAATTTAGCACCATGATGAAGAAAATGAGCATCTTGATAAATGAAATATGCATCATGATGAAGAAAATATGCAACATGAAAAAGAAAATGAGCATCATGATGAAGAAAATTTGCATCAAGATGAAGAAAATGAGATCATGATAAAAAATCGTGATGAAGAAAATATGCATCATGATGAAAAAAATATGCATCATGATGAAGAAAATGAGCATCATGATGTAAAACATATGCATCATGATTAAGAAAATGAGCATCGTGATGAGGAAATCATGATTAAGAAAATGAGCATCAAGGTAAAGAAATGAGCATCATGATGAAGAAATTGAGCATCATTATGAAGAAATCATGATGAAGAATATGAGCATCATGTTGAAGAAAATGGGCATCGTGATGAAGAAAATATGCATCATGATGAAGAAAATGAGCATTCTGATAAAAAAATGCATCATGATTAAGAAAATGAGCATCGTGATGAAAAAAATGAGCATCATGATAAAGAAAATATGCATCAGGATAAAGAAAAAGAGCATCATGATGAAGAAATTGAGCTCCATGATGAAAAAATGAACATATTGATTAATAAAATATGCATCTTGATGAAGAAAATATGCATTATGAAAAATAAAATGAGCGTCATGATGAAGAAAATGAGTAACATTATGTAGAAAATATGCTTTATAATGAAGAAAATATGCATCATGATAAAGAAAAATAACCATCGTGACATCATGATAAATAAAATAAGCATAATGATGAATAAAATATGCATCGTGATGAAGAAAATGAGCATTATGATGAAGAAAATATGCATCAAGTTGAAGAAAATGAGCATCATAATGAAGAAAATGAGCATCATGGTGAAGAATTCATGATGAAGAAAATGAAAATCATGATGAGGAAAATGTGCATAATGATGAAGAAAATTTGCATTATGATAAAGAAAATAAGCATCTTGATGAAAAAAATGAGCGACATGATGAATAAAATCAGAATCTTGATAAAGAAAATATGCATCATGATGAAGAAAATGAGCATCATGATGAATAAATTGAGCATCATGTTGAATAAAATGAGCATCTTGATGAAAGAAATGAGCTTCATGATGAAGAAAATATGCCTCATGATGAAGAAAATAAGCAACAGGATAAAGAAAAAGAGCATCATGATGAAGAAATTGAGCACCATGATGAAGAAAATGAGCATATTGATGAATAAAATATGCATCATGATGAAAAAATATGCATTATAAAAATAAAATGAGCATCATGATGAAGAAAATATGCATAATGATTTAGAAAATATGCTTCATAATGAAAAAAATATGCATCATGACAAAGAAAATAACCATCGTGACATAATGATGAATAAAATGAGCATAATGATGAATAAAATATGCATCGTTATGAAGAAAATGAGCATTATGACGAAGAAAATATGCATCAAGTTGAAGAAAAAGGAAGAAATTGAGCATCATGGTGAAGAAATCATGATGAAGAAAATGAGCATCATCATGAATAAATATGCGTCATGATGACGAAAATGAAAATCATGATGAGGAAAATGTGCATCATGATGAAGAAAATATGGATCAGGATAAAGAAAAAGAGCATCATGATTAAGAAATTGAGCATCATGATGAATAAAATGAGAATCTTGATAAAGAAAATATGAATCATGATGAAGAAAATGAGCATCATGATGAATAAATTAAGCATCGTGATGAAGAAAATGAGCATCATGATGAAGGAAATGAGCTTCATGATAAAGAAAATATGTATCATAATGAAGAAAATGAGTATCATTATGAAGGAAATATGCATCTTGATGAAGAAAATGAGCATCATGATGAAGAAAAATGCATCATGATGAAGAAATTGAGCATCATAATGAAGAAAATGAGCATCATGATGAAGATAATTAACATCGTGATGAAGAAAATATTCATCATAATGAAGAAAATATGTACCACGATATAGAAAATGAGCATCATGATGAAAAAAATATACATCCTGATTAAGAAAATGAGCATCGTGATGAAGATATGACTATCCTTGCCGGCTCGATATCTGATAGCATTTATTGTGAATTATTTGAGAATTAATTTCGGGTTATTCTTGTGTGCCAATTAAGACTCTAACTTGAGTCGTTATTCATCTTATGATGCATATGCATATGTATGCCTAGTACCAAGGTTAAGTAGCCCAATTGGTCACGGTTCGGGTGAGTTGGAGCAACATTGATTAAGTAGCCCGAATTGTCGCGGTTCGGGTGAGTTAGAGTGACAACCAAGTTGCCCGTGGCTTGGCAAACCCGGGTGAGTTAGATCTAACGGGGCACCTATCCATTTGTCAAATACTGATACTCTGGAGGGTGATCGTTAGAAGGATCAGTCTATTATAGGCTCAGTCAACGTCACCGGTGTGGGACATGCATGTCATATATATTTATATGTTTGATCATTTCAAGTATTCACGTCGATATTGAATTGTGAACTTTAGCACTTGGCATGTTGAGAAAGAATATTAATGTGCATTTTATCTAGAGTAACGGTGATGGACTTGGACTGTCTCTCGACGGAGAGCTCAGTTCGAGGAGGATATTGACTACCCACGCGTTTTTATGTGATAACATGTTGTTTGAACTAATTATGTTATTCGTAAATGTGCACTAAGGTTTTTATTTTCATTAATATGTATACTGAGTGAGAAATAGTTATTGTGGGACAAAATGTTAGATTTTATGTTATGAACCGCGAGTGGGAATACATGCTTCGTATAAGGGTCGGGGTGACCGGCATATCACCTCACTGAGCTAGTGGTTTTGCTCACCCCCATCATTCTTTCCTTTTCAGGCTGTTGATATCGTTTTGGTTGGAGGTTTGCCTATCGTTTGTTCGTTATCCAATCAGTGTTTTGGGTACTTTCTCTTTTATGTAAATTGACATATTCATTGGCGAGATTGTATAGTTTATATTTGGTGACTCCCTTGATGTTCTTTTTGTACCCTCGCGATGTTATATCGTTCATGTATATTTTCTTTAAACTAAGTTACATCGTTGTATTTTGTACCTTTGTAAATCCTTGTTGATACTTTATGAGATGATCTCCTTGGGTTGTACCCGTTGTTATCAATTGTTCAGTTCTACAGGTACTTGATAGCAAGCCTTACGTTTTCTATAAACTTTGTGGAGTGGAGTGCACCCCTTCCGCAAAATTTATGGTTAATGTGGCGGTTGTCGCGTTCTGTCTGGGGTCGGGACGTGACAAAAATATTCATCATAATAAAGAAAATATGTATCATGATAGAGAAAATGAGCATCATGATGAAGAAAATATGCATCATGATTAAGAAAATGAGCATCGTGATGAAGAAATGAGTATCATGATGAAGAAAATATACATCATGATAAAGAAAATAAGCATCATGTTGAAGAAAATGAGCATGTTGATGAAGAAAATATGCACCATGATGAAAAAAATATGCATCACGATGAATAAAATGAGCGTCATGATGAACAAAATGAGGATAATGATGAAGAAAATATGCATCACGATGAAGAAAATATGCATCGTGATGAAAAATGAGCATCATGATGAATAGAATATACATCATGATGAAGAAAATGAGCTGCATGATGAAGAAAATATGCATCAAGATGAAGAAAAACAGTATCATGATGAAGAAAATGAGTATCGTGATGAAAAAAATATGCATCATGATGAAGAAAATGAGCATCATGATGAAAAAAATATGCATCATGATTAAGAAAATGAGCATCGTGATGAAGAAAATGAGCATCATGATGAAGGAAATGAGAATCATGATGAAGAAAATTTGAATCAAGATGAAAAAATATGCATCATAATGAAGAAAAGGAGCATCATGATGAAGAAAATGAAAATCATGATTAAGATAATGTGTATAATGATGAAGAAAATATGCATCATGATAAAAGAATAAGCTTCTTGATGAAGAAAATGAGCAGCATGATGAAGAAAATGAGCATCTTGATGAAAAAATATGTATCATGATGAAGAAAATGAGCATGTTGATGAAGAAAATATGCATCATGATGAAGAAAATATGCATCATGAAAAAGGAAATGAGTATCATGATGAAGAAAATGAAGATCATGATGAAGAAAATATGCATCATGATGAAGAAAATGAGCATCATGATGAATAAAATATGCATCATGATGAATAAAATAAGCTTCATGATGAAGAAAATATGCATCAAGATGAAGAAAATGAGCATCATGATGAAGAAATTTAGCATCCTGATGAAGAAATCATGATGAAGAAAATGAGCATTATGATGAAGAAAACGAGTTTCGTGATTAAGAAAATATTCATCATGATGAATAAAATGAGCATCATGATTGAGAAAATGAGCATCGTGATTAAGAAAATGAACATCATGATGAAGGAAATGGTCATCATCATGAAGGGAATGAGCATCACGATGAAGAAAATATGAATCATGATGAATAAAATATGCATCATGATGAAGAAAATGTGCTTCATGATGAAGAAAATGGGCGTCATGATGAAGAAAATGAGCTTCTTGATGAAAAAAATATACATCATGATGTAGAAAATGAGCATCATTATAAAGAAAAGAAACATCTTGATGAAAAAAATGAGCATCATGATGAATAAAATATGCATCATGATGAAGAAAATGAGCATCATGATGAAGAAAATATGCATCAAGATTAAAAAAATGAGCATCGTGATGAAGAAATTTAGCATTATGATGAAGAAATCATGATGAAGAAAATGAGCATTGTGATAAAGAAAATGAGCATTATGATGAAGAAAATGGGCACCGTGATGAATAAAATATGCATCATGATTTTTAAAATATACACCATGATGAAGAAAATGAGCATCATGATGAAAAAATATGCATCATGACTAAGAAAATGAGCATCGTGATGAAGAAAATGAGCATCATGATGAAGAAAATGAGCATCATGATGAAGTCAATGAGCATCATGATGAAGAAAATATGAATTGCGATGAAGAAAATTTGCATCATGATGAAGATAATGAGCCTTATGATGAAGAAAATGAACTTCATGATTAAGAAAATATGCATTATGTTTAAGAAAATGAAAATCATTATGAAGGAAATGTGCATCATGATGAAGAAAATGAGCATGTTGATGAAGAAAATATGCATCGTGATGAAGAAAATATGCATCATGAAAAAGGAAATGAGTATCATGATGAAGAAAATGAAGATCATGATGAAGAAAATATGCATCATGATGAAGAAAATGAGCATCATGATGAATAAAATGAGCATCATGATGAATAAAATATGCATCATGATGAAGAAAATAAGCTTCATGATGAAGAAAATATGCATCAAGATGTAGAAAATGAGCATCATGATGAAGAAATTTAGCATCATGATGAAGAAAATGAGCATTATGATGAAGAAAATGAGTTTCGTGATTAAGAAAATATTCATCATGATGAAGAAAATGAGCTTCATGATGAAGAAAATGGGCGTCATGAAGAAGAAAATGAGCTTCTTGATGAAGAAAATATACATCATGATGTAGAAAATGAGCATCATTATAAAGAAAAGAAACATCTTGATGAAAAAAATGAGCATCATGATGAATAAAATATGTATCATGATGAAGAAAATAAGCATCATGATGAAGAAAATATGCATCAAGATAAAAAAAATGAGCATCGTGATGAAGAAATTTAGCATTATGATTAAGAAATCATGATGAAGAAAATAAGCATTGTGATAAAGAAAATGAGCATTATGATGAAGAAAATGGGCGCCGTGATGAAGAAAATATGCATCATGATTTTTAAAATATACACCATGATGAAGAAAATGAGCATCATGATGAAGAAAATATGCATCATGACTAAGAAAATGAGCATCGTGATGAAGAAAATTAGCATCATGATGAAGGAAATGAGCATCATGATGAAGTCAATGAGCATCATGATGAAGAAAATATGAATTGCGATGAAGAAAATTTGCATCATGATGAAGATAATGAGCCTTATGATGAAGAAAATGAACTTCATGATTAAGAAAATATGCAATATGTTTAAGAAAATGAAAATCATTATGAAAAAAATGTACATCATGATGAAAAAAATGAGCATGTTGATGAAGAAAATATGCATCATGATGAAGAAAATGTGCTTCATGATGAAGAAAATGGGCGTCATGATGAATAAAATGAGCTTCTTGATGAAGAAAATATACATCATGATGTAGAAAATGAGCATCATTATAAAGAAAATAAACATCTTGATGAAAAAAATGAGCATTATGATGAATAAAATATGCATCGTGATGAAGAAAATGAGCATCATGATGAAGAAAATATGCATCAATATAAAAAAAATGAGCATCATGATGAAGAAATTTAGCATTATGATGAAGAAATCATGATGAAGAAAATGAGCATTGTGATAAAGAAAATGAGCATTATGATGAAGAAAATGGGCGCCGTGATAAATAAAATATGCATAATGATTTTTAAAGTATACACCATGATGAAGAAAATGAGCATCATGATGAAGAAAATATGCATCATGACTAAGAAAATGAGCATCGTGATGAAGAAAATTAGCATCATGATGAAGGAAATGAGCATCATGATGAAGTCAATGAGCATCATGATGAAGAAAATATGAATTGTGATGAAGAAAATTTGCATCATGATGAAGATAATGAGCCTTATGATGAAGAAAATGAACTTCATGATTAAGAAAATATGCATTATGTTTAAGAAAATGAAAATCATTATGAAGAAAATGTACATCATGATGAAGAAAATGAGCATGTTGATAAAGAAAATATGCATCATGATGAAGAAAATATGCATCATGAAAAAGGAAATAAGTATCATGATGAAGAAAATGAAGATCATGATGAAGAAAATGAGCATCATGATGAATAAAATGAGCATCATGATGAATAAAATATGCATCATGATGAAGAAAATAAGCTTCATGATGAAGAAAATATGCATCAAGATGAAGAAAATGAGCATCATGATGAAGAAATTTAGCATCCTGATGAAGAAATCATGATGAAGAAAATGAGCATTATGATGAAGAAAACGAGTTTCGTGATTAAGAAAATATTCATCATGATGAATAAAATGAGCATCATGATTGAGAAAATTAGCATCGTGATTAAGAAAATGAACATCATGATGAAGGAAATGGTCATAATGATGAAGGGAATGAGCATCATGATGAAGAAAATATGAATCATGATGAATAAAATATGCATCATGATGAAGAAAATGAGCTTCATGATGAAGAAAATGGGCGTCATGAAGAAGAAAATAAGCTTCTTGATGAAGAAAACATACATCATGATGTAGAAAATGAGCATCATTATAAAGAAAAGAAACATCTTGATGAAAAAATGAGCATCATGATGAATAAAATATGCATCATGATGAAGAAAATGAGCATCATGATGAAGAAAATATGCATCAAGATCAAAAAAATGAGCATCGTGATGAAGAAATTTAGCATTATGATGAAGAAATCATGATGAAGAAAATGAGCATTGTGATAAAGAAAATGAGCATTATGATGAAGAAAATGGGCACCGTGATGAAGAAAATATGCATCATGATTTTTAAAATATACACCATGATGAAGAAAATGAGCATCATGATGAAAAAAATATGCATCATGACTAAGAAAATGAGCATCGTGATGAAGAAAATGAGCATCATGATGAAGAAAATGAGCATCATGATGAAGTCAATGAGCATCATGATGAAGAAAATATGAATTGCGATGAAGAAAATTTGCATCATGATGAAGATAATGAGCCTTATGATGAAGAAAATGAACTTCATGATTAAGAAAATATGCATTATGTTTAAGAAAATGAAAATCATTATGAAGGAAATGTGCATCATGATGAAGAAAATGAGCATGTTGATGAAGAAAATATGCATCGTGATGAAGAAAATATGCATCATGAAAAAGAAAATGAGTATCATGATGAAAAAAATGAAGATCATGATGAAGAAAATATGCATCATGATGAAGAAAATGAGCATCATGATGAATAAAATGAGCATCATGATGAATAAAATATGCATCATGATGAAGAAAATAAGCTTCATGATGAAGAAAATATGCATCAAGATGTAGAAAATGAGCATCATGATGAAGAAATTTAGCATCCTGATGAATAAATCATGATGAAGAAAATGAGCATTATGATGAAGAAAATGAGCTTCGTGATTAAGAAAATATTCATCATGATGAAGAAAATGAGCTTCATGATGAAGAAAATGGGCGTCATAAAGAAGAAAATGAGCTTCTTGATGAAGAAAATATACATCATGATGTAGAAAATGAGCATCATTATAAAGAAAAGAAACATCTTGATGAAAAAAATGAGCATCATGATGAATAAAATATGTATCATGATGAAGAAAATATGCATCAAGATAAAAAAAAAAAGAGCATCGTGATGAAGAAATTTAGCATTATGATGAAGAAATCATGATGAAGAAAATGAGCATTGTGATAAAGAAAATGAGCATTATGATGAAGAAAATGGGCACCATGATGAAGAAAATATGCATCATGATTTTTAAAATATACACCATGATGAAGAAAATGAGCATCATGATGAAGAAAATATGCATCATGACTAAGAAAATGAGCATCGTGATGAAAAAAATGAGCATCATGATGAAGGAAATGAGTATCATGATGAAGTCAATGAGCATCATGATGAAGAAAATATGAATTGCGATGAAGAAAATTTGCATCATGATGAAGATAATGAGCCTTATGATGAAGAAAATGAACTTCATGATTAAGAAAATATGCATTATGTTTAAGAAAATGAAAATCATAATGAAGAAAATGTACATCATGATGAAGAAAATATGCATCATGATAAAGAAAATAAGCATCTTGATGAAGAAAATGAGCATCATGATGAAAAAATGAGCATCTTGATGAAGAAAATATGCATCATGACGAAGAAAATGAGTTTCACGATGAAGGAAATGAGCATCACGAAGAAGGAATAAGCATCATGATGAAGGAAATGAGCATCACGTTGAAGAAAATATGTATCATGATGAAGAAAATGAGTGTCATGATGAAGAAAATATACATCATGACGAAGAAAATGAGCACTATGATGAAGGAAATGAGCATCATAAAGACGGAAATGAGTATCATGATGAAGAAAATGAGCATCAAGATGAAGAAAATGTGCATCATGAAAAAAAAATACGCATCACGATGAAGAAAATATGCATCAAGATATCAAGATGAAGAAATTGAGCATTATGATATTGGAAATGAGAATCATGATGACGGAAATGAACATCACGAATAATAAAATGAGCTCAAGATGAAGAAAATGTGCATCGTAATAAAGAAAATATGCATCACGATGAAAAAAATATGCATCATGTTGAAGAAAATGAGCATCATGATGAAGAAAATATGCATCATGATGAAGAAAATGAGCATCATGATTAATAAAATTTGCATCGTGATGAAGAAAATTAGCATCATGATGAAGAAAATATGCATCAAGATTAAGAAAATGAGCATTACGATGAAGAAATTATGATGAAGAAAAATGAGCATCACGATGAAGTAAATACGCATCATGATAAAGAAAATATGCATCATGATGAAGAAAATGAGAATCATGATAAAGAAAATATGCATCATTATTAAGAAAATGAGCATCGTGATGAAGAAAATGAGCATCATGATGAAGGAAATGAGCATCATGATGAAGAAAATTTGAATCATGATGAAAAAAATATGCATCATAATGAAGAAAATGAGCATCATGATGAAGAAAATGAGCATCATGATGAAGAAAATATGCATCATGATAAAGAAAATAAAAATCATGATTAAGATAATGTGTATAGTGATGAAAAAAATATACATCATGATAAAGAAAATAAGCTTCTTGATGAAGAAAATGAGCAGAATGATAAAGAAAATGAGCATCTTGATAAAGAAAATATGCATCATGATGAAGAAAATGAGCATGTTGATGAAGAAAATATGCATCATGATGAAAAAAATATGCATCATGAAAAAGAAAATGAGCATCATGATGTAGAAAATGAGGATCATGACGAAGAAATTATGCATCATGATGAAGAAAATGAGCATCATGATGAAGAAAATGAGCATCATGATGAATTAAACATGTATAATGATGAAGAAAGTAATCTTCATGATAAAGAATTATGCATCAAGATGAAGAAAATGAGCATCATGATGAAGAAATTTAGCATCATGGTGAAGAAAATGTGCATTATGATGAAAAAAATGAGCTTCGTGATTAAGAATATATGCAACATGATGAAGAAAATGAGCATCATGATTGAGAAAATGAGCATCGTGATTTAGAAAATGAGCATCTTGATGAAGGAAATGGTCATCGTGATGAAGAAAATGAACATCATGATGAAGAAAATATGAATCATGATGAAGAAAATATGCATCATGATGAAGAAAATGAGCTTCATGATGAAGAAAATGTGCATCATGATGAAGAAAATGAGCTTCTTGATGAAAAAAATATGCATCATGATTTAGAAAATGAGTATCATTATAAAGAAAATAAGCATCTTGATGAAAAAAATGAGCATCATGATGAATAAAATATGCATCATGATAAAGAAAATGAGCATTATGATGAAGAAAATATGCATCAAGATGAAGAAAATAAGTATCATGATGAAGAAATCATGATGAAGAAAATGAGCATCGGGAAGAAGAAAATGAGCATTATGATGAAGAAAATGTGCATTGTGATGAAAAAAATATGTATCATGATTTAAAAAATATGCACCATGATGAAGAAAATGAGCATCATGATGAAGAAAATATGCATCATAACTAAGAAAATTAGCATCGTGATGAAGAAAATGAGCATCATGATGAAGGAAATGAGCATCATGATGAAGTCAATGAGAATCAGGACGAAGAAAATATGAATTATGATGAAGAAAATATGCATCATGATGAAGATAATGAGCCTCATGATGAAGAAAATGAGCTTCATGATTAAGAAAATATGCATTATGATTTAGAAAATGAAAATCATGATGAAGAAAATGTACATCATGATGAAGAAAATATGCATCATGATAAAGAAAATAAGCATCTTGATGAAGAAATAGTTATTGTGGGACGAAATGTTGGACTTTATGTTATGAACCGCAAGTGGGAATACATGCTTCGTATAAGGGTCGGGGTGACCGGCTTATCACCTCACTGAGCTAGTGGTTTTGCTCACCCCCATCATTCTTTCCTTTTCAGGCTGTTGATATCGTTTCGGTTAGAGGTTTGCCTATCGTTTGTTCGTCATCCAATCAGTGTTTTGGGTACTTTCTCTTTTATGTAAATTGACGGATTCATTGGCGAGATTGTATAGTTTATATTTGGTGACCCCCTTGATGTTCTTTTTGTACCCTTGCGATGTTATATCGTTCATGTATATTTTCTTTAAACTAAATTACATCGTTGTATTTTGTACCTTTGTAAATCCTTGTTGATACTTTATGAGATGATCTCCTCGGGTTGTACCCGTTGTTATCAGTTGTTCAGTTCTACAGGTACTTGATAGCAAGCCTTACGTTTTCTATAAACTTTGTAGAGTGGAGTGCACCCCTTTTGCGAAATTTATGATTAACGTGGCGGTTGTCGAGTTCTGTCTGGGGTCGGGGCGTGACAAAAATATTCATCATAATAAAGAAAATATGTATCATGATAGAGAAAATGAGCATCATGGTGAAGAAAACATGCATCATGATTAAGAAAATGAGCATCGTGATGAAGAAATGAGTATCATGATGAAGAAAGTATACATCATGATAAAGAAAATAAGCATCATGTTGAAGAAAATGAGCATGTTGATGAAGAAAATATGCACCATGATGAAGAAAATATGCATCATGATTAATAAAATGAGCGTCATGATGAAGAAAATGAGGATCATGATGAAGAAAATATGCATCACGATGAAGAAAATATGCATCGTGATGAAAAATGAGCATCATGATGAATAGAATATGAGCTTCATGATGAAGGAAATGAGCATCATGATGAAGTCAATGAGAATCAGGACGAAGAAAATATGAATTATGATGAAGAAAATATGCATCATGATGAAGATAATGAGCCTCATGATGAAGAAAATGAGCTTCATGATTAAGAAAATATGCATTATGATTTAGAAAATGAAAATCATGATAAAGAAAATGTACATCATGATGAAGAAAATATGCATCATGATAAAGAAAATAAGCATCTTGATGAAGAAAATGAGCATCATGATGAAAAAATGAGCATCTTGATGAAGAAAATATGCATCATGATGAAGAAAATGAGCATCACGCTGAAGGAAATGAGCATCACGAAGAAGGAAATAATCATCATGATGAAGGAAATGAGCATCACGTTGAAGAAAATATGTATCATGATGAAGAAAATGAGCGTCATGATAAAAAAAATATGCATAATGATGAAGAATATGAGCATTATGATGAAGGAAATGAGCATCATGAAGACGAAAATGAGCATCATGATGAAGAAAATGAGCATCAAGATGAAGGAAATGTGAATCGTGAAAACGAAAAAACGCATCACGATGAAGAAAATATGCATCAAGATGAAGAAAATATGCATCATGATGAAGAAAATAAGCTTCTTGAAGAAGAAAATATGCATCATGATGAAGAAAATATGCATAATGATGAAGAATATGAGCATTATGATGAAGGAAATGAGCATCATGAAGACGAAAATGAGCATCATGATGAAGAAAATGAGCATCAAGATGAAGGAAATGTGAATCGTGAAAACGAAAAAACACATCACGATGAAGAAAATATGCATCAAGATGAAGAAAATATGCATCATGATGAAGAAAATAAGCTTCTTGAAGAAGAAAATATGCATCATGATGAAGAAAATGTGCATCATGATAAATAAAATAAGCATCTTGATGAAAAGATGAGCATCATGATGAAGAAAATGAGCATCATGATGATGAAATTTAGCATCTTGATAAAGAAAATGAGCATCGTTATGAAGAAAATAAGCATCGTGATGAAGAAAATATGCATCATGATTTAGAAAATATACATCATAATGAAGAAAATGAGAATAATGATGAAGAAAATATGCATCATGATTAATAAAATGACCATTGTGATGAAGAAAATGAGCATCATGATGAAGTCAATGAGAATCATGATGAAAAAAATATGAATTATGATGAAGAAAATATGCTTTGAGATGAATTGAGGTGTAATGAGTTCCTAAAGGTCCGAGCAAAAGCTTGTGAGCGTTTGAGCCTCAATCGTGCCTCCACGGTTATCATGATGAAGAAAATGAGCCTCATGATGAAGAAAATGTGCATCATGATGAAGAAAATATGCATCATGATGAAGAAAATAAAAATCATGATGAAGAAAATGTGCATCATAATGAAGAAAGTATGCATCTTGATGAAGAAAATGAGCATCATGATGAAAAAAATGAGCATCTTGATGAAAAAAATGAGCATCATGATGAATAAAATATGCATCATATGAATAAAATATGCATCATGATGAAGAAAATATGCATCATGATGAAAAAAATGAGCATGTTAAGAAGAAAATATGCATCATGCTGAAGAAAATATGCATCATGAAAAAGAAAATAAGC
The DNA here is from genome assembly GCA_023678885.1 of Pogostemon cablin. Lineage (NCBI taxonomy): Eukaryota > Viridiplantae > Streptophyta > Magnoliopsida > Lamiales > Lamiaceae > Pogostemon > Pogostemon cablin. Next base: position 21,783,136 of record CM042993.1, on the reverse strand, counting down.
ATCATGATGAAGAAAATGAGCATCATGATGAATAAAATATACATCATGATGAAGGAAATGAGCTTCATGATGAAGAAAATATGCATCAAGATGAAGAAAATGAGCATCATGATGAAGATATTTAGCATTATGATGAAGAAAATGAGCATTATGATTAAAAAATGAGCTTTGTGATGAAGAAAATATGCATCATGATGAAGAAAATATGCATTATGATGAAGAAAATGAGCATCATGATTAAGAAAATGAGCATCGTGATGAAGAAAATGGGCATCATAATGAAGGAAATGGTCATCATGATGAAGGAAATGAGCATCATGATGAAGAAAATATGAATCAAGATGAAAAAAATATGCATCATGATGAAGAAAATTAGCTTCATGATGAAGAAAATATACATCAAGATGAAGAGAATGAGCTTCTTGATGAAGAAAATATGCATCATGATGTAGAAAATGAGCATTATTATAAAAAAAAATAAGCATCTTGATGAAAAAATGAGCATCATGATGAATAAAATATGCATCATGATGAAGATAATGAGCATAATGATGAAGAAAATATGCATCAAGATGAAGAAAATGAGCATCATGATGAAGAAATCATGATGAAGAAAATGAGCATCGTGATAAAGAAAATGAGCATTATGATGAAGAAAATGAGCATCGTGATGTAGAAAATATGCATCACGATGAAGAAAATGAGGATCATGATGTTTAAAATATGCATCATGATTAAGAAAATGAGCATCGTGATGAAGAAATGATCAACATGATGAAGGAAATGAGCATAATGATGTAGTTAATGAGCATCATGATGAAGAAAATATGAATTATAATGAAGAAAATATGCATCATGATGAAGATAATGAGTCTCATGATGAAGAAAATGAGCTTCATGATTAAGAAAATATGCATTATTATTAAGAAAATGAAAATCATGATGAAGAAAATATGCATCATGATGAAGAAAATATGCATCATGATAAAGAAAATAAGCATCTTGATGAAGAAAATAAGCATCATGATAAAAAAAATGAGCATCTTGATGAAGAAAATACGCATCATGATGAAGAAAATGAGCATCACGATGAAGGAAATGAGCATCACGAAGAAGAAAATAAGCATCATGATGAAGGAAATGAGTATCACGATGAAAAAAATATGCATCAAGATGAAGAAAATGAGCATCATGATGAAGAAATTGAGCATCGTGATGAAGAAAATATGCAACATGATAAAGAAAATAAACATCATGATGAAGAAAATGAGCGCCATGATGAAGAAATTGAGCATCTTTATGAAGAAAATATTCATCATGATGATGAAAATACGCATCATAAAAAGAAAAAAGAGCAAAATGAGCATAATGATGAATAAAATATGCATCATGATGAAGAAAATATGCATCATGATAAAGAAAATAAGCATCATGATGAAGAAAATGAGCATCACGATGAATAAAATATGCATCGTGTTGAAGATAATGACCATCATGATGAAGAGAATATGCATTAAGATGAAAAACGAGCATCGTGATGAAAAAATTGAGCATCATGACGATGAAGATAAATGAGCATCACGATGAAGAAAATGTGCATCGTGATGAAGAAAATGAGTATAATATCTTAGCCCAACTAGATTTTTTTAGAAAGCCCAAAACCTATTTATTTATTTTTATGGCCCAAAAGGCCAGCCCTATCTTGACCCAACTAGATTTTTTTTAGAAAGCCCAAAACCTATTTATTTATTTTTATGGCCCAAAAGGCCAGCCCTATCTTAGCCCAACTAGATTTTTTTTAGAAAGCCCAAACTTATTTATTTATTTATTTTGTGGCCCAAAGTTTCAGCCCACTTAAATGGCCTGATATATAATTAGTAAGGCTAAAGTTAATAAAAAAAGAAAAGAAAAGAAAGAAGAACGGGAGAAGAAAAACAAAAGAGGGGAAAGAAGAGAGTTAAGAGGAGAAATCCTTGTTGATCAAATTCTCCCTTACAACCCTCATCCTAGGTGGTTTTTAAGTTGTTTTGAGGTAAGTGATGTGTGAATTAAGCTTCCTTCTTCCATGGTTTTGTAATTTTGTGGGGTTTTTCTTTTTGGTATGTGGGTAATTCGCAGACTGTTCGAACTAATTTTGACAAAGCTATTGCCCTCGAAAGTTTGTAAACTTAATTTTTTACGTAGCTGAACTCGTTAGCTTTCCGTAGCCACTTGAAACGCCTCAATCCGATTATTCTACAATTAGTTATGATTTTTCTCGTAAACTGCCGCTAGCTTGAAAATTTCAGAATTTTTATGTCGAATTCAAATTTATTTTATATCGTTTTGTTTAGTTAATGAATTGAAACGGGTTATGTGAGATTGGGAACTGATGTTAAGGAGTTACATGTCATTTTTTATTTAATATAGACTCGTTCGAACTCGATTAGGATTTGTTTTTAGCAATGAAAGGTGATGTTACAGCTAATAGTTAGTTATATTTGATTTGTCTTTAATTGCTCATCTCCTTTCTAGGTAAAGAACCATCGACGAAGGGCAAGGGAACGACTTCAGATTCCGGAGAGAGTTAATCACTTCCTTGTGAGATGATAATTCGGCAACGCCTTCTCTTGTGGGAAGTGTGGACCCTCGATAAATGTGCATTTATTTTTAGTTTTAATTGATAGGAAAATTATTTGGCATTGTGTTATGTGGTAAAGAGCCTGATTGGCTCGATTGCTCTGGTTAGAGTCCTGTTAGCCATTTTATGAGTATTATTGATTTTAACTTATGTTGAAGAGCCTTGCCGGCTCAATATCTGATAGCATTTATTATTAATTATTTGTGAATTGATTTCTGGTTATTCTTATGTGCCAATTAAGACTCTAACTTGAGTCGTTATTCATCTTATGATGCATATGCATATGTATGTCTGGTACCAAGGTTAAGTAGCCCGAATTGGTCACGGTTCGGGTGAGTTGGAGCGACATTGATTAAGTAGCTCGAATTGTCACGGTTCGGGTGAGTTAGAGTGACAACCAAGTTGCCTGTTGCTTGGCAAACCCGGGTGAGTTAAATCTAACGGGGCATCTATCCATTTGCCAAATACTGATACTCTGGAGGGTGATCGTTAGATGGATCAGCCTATTATAGGCTCAGTCAACGTCACCGGTGTGGGACATGCATGTCATATATGTTTATATGTTTGATCATTTTAAGTATTCACGTCGATATTGAATTGTGAACTTTAGCACTTGGCGTGTTGAGAAAGAATATTAATGTGCATTTTATCTAGAGTAACGGTGACGGGCTTGGACTGTCTCTCGACGGAGAGCTCAGTTCGAGGTGGTTATTGACTACCCACGCGTCTTTTATGTGATAACATGTTGTTTGAACTAATTGTGTTATTCGTAAATGTGCACTAAGGTTTTTATTTTCATTAATATGTATACTGAGTGAGAAATAGTTACTGTGGGACGAAATATTGGATTTTATGTTATGAACTGCGAGTGGGAATACATGCTTCGTATAAGGGTCGGGTGACCGGCTTATCACCTCACTGAGCTAGTGGTTTTGCTCACCCCCATCATTCTTTCATTTTCAGGCTGTTGATATTGTTTTGGTTGGAGGTTTGCCTATCGTTTGCTCATCATCCAATCAGTATTTTGGGTACTTTCTCTTTTATGTAAATTGACGGATTCATTGGCGAGATTGTATAGTTTATATTTGGTGACCCCCTTGATGTTCTTTTTGTACCTTCGCGATGTTATATCGTTCATGTATATTTTCTTTAAACTAAGTTACATCGTTGTATTTTGTACCTTTGTAAATCCTTGTTGATACTTTATGAGATGATGTCCTCGGGTTGCACCCGTTGTTATCAGTTGTTCAGTTCTACAAGTACTTGATAGCATGCCTTACGTTTTTTATAAACTTTGTGGAGTGGAGTGCACCCATTCCGCGAAATTTATGGTTAACGTGGTGGTTGTCGCGTTCTGTCTGGGGTCGGGGCGTGACAATTAGCATTATGATAAAGAAAATGATCATCGTGATGAAGAAAATATGCATCATGATTTAGAAAATATGTATCATGATGAAGAAAATGAACATCATGATGAAGAAAATATGCATCTTGATAAAGAAAATAAGTATTATGATGAAGAAAATGAGCATCATGATGAAATTATATGCATCGTAATGAAGAAAATGAGCATCATGATGAAGAAAATATGCATCAAGATGAAGAAAATGAGCATCATGATGAAGAAATTGGGCATCATGATGGAGAAATCATGATGAAGAAAAATGAGGATCATGATGAAGAAAATGATCATCATGATGAAGAAAATTTGAATCATGATGAAAAAATTATGCATCATAAAGAAGAAAAGGAGCATTATGAAGAAAATGAGCATCATGATGAAAAAAATATGCATCATGATGAAGAAAATATGTATCATGATGAAGAAAATGAGCATCATGATGAAGAAAATATGCATCTTGATAAAGAAAATAAGTATCATGATGAAGAAAATGAGCATCATGATGAATAAAATATGCATCGTAATGAAGAAAATGAGCATCATGATGAAGAAAATATGCATCAAGTTGAAGAAAATGAGCATCACGATGAAGAAATTGGGCATCATGATGAAGAAATCATGATGAAGAAAAATGAGGATCATGATGAAGAAAATGATCATCATGATGAAGAAAATTTGAATTATGATGAATAAATTATGCATCATAAAGAAGAAAAGGAGCATTATGAAGAAAATGAGCATCATGATGAAAAAAATATGCATCATGATGAAGAAAATCAAAATCATGATGAAGACAAGTGCATCATGATGAAGAAAATATGCATCATGATAAAGAAAATAAGCATCTCGATGATGAAAATGAGCAGCGTAATGAAGAAAATCATTTTGATGAAAAAAATATGCGTCATGATGAAGAAAATGAGCATCACGATGAAGAAAATGAGCATCACGATGAAGGAAATGAGCACCACGAAGAAGGAAATAAGCATTACGATTAAGGAAATGAGTATCACGATAAAGAAAATATGTGTCATGATGAAGAAAATGAGCACCATGATGAAGAGATTGAGCATCTTGATTAAAAAAATATGCATCATGATAAAGAATATATGCATTATGAAAAGAAAATGAGTGTCATGATGAAGAAAATGAGTATCATTATCAAGAAAATATGCATCATGATGAAGAAAATTTGCATCTTTATAAAGAAAATAAGCATCATGATGAAGAAAATGAGCATCATGATGAATAAAATATGCATCGTGATGAAGAAAATGTGTATCATGATGAAGAAAATATGCATCAATATAAAGAAAATGTACATCATGATGAAGAAATTGAGCATCATGATGAAGAAATCATGATGAAGAAAAATGAGCATCATAATGAAGAAAATGAACATCATGATGAAGAAAATACGCATCATGATGAAGAAAATACGCATCATGATGAAGAAAATGAGAATCATGATGAAGAAATTATGCATCATGATTAAGAAAATGAGCATCGTGATGAAGAAAATGAGCATCATGATGAAGGGAATGTGCATCATGATTTAAGAAATGAGCATCATGATGAAGAAAATTTGAATCATGATGAAAAAAATATGCAGCATAATGAAAAAAATGAGCATCATGATGAAGAAAATGGGCGTCATGATGAAGAAAATATGCATCATGATGAAGAAAATAAAAATGATGATGAAGATCACAAAGAGTCTCATATAAATAACGTCTCACAAGAGAATTTGTCTTTGATTGAGAAACTTTATATACCTTTATATGTGAAAGATAATTATTAAAAGGTAATTGATAAGACGTTTAAAGGAATTAAGTATAGTATATATGAATCAATAAATAAGATGGTAAAATTTAATTTTAAATATAGCTCTATACGTGTTTTTTTTCTTTAAATGAAAATGAGTACTGTGTACTTAATTGTGTCCTATTTTTTTAATTTTATTATTAATTAAAAAGATAATGAACTCTATCACACAAAATTGATCATATAAATTCTGAACAATTCTTATAAATAATCATGAGTAAATATAACCCAATCATACTAAAAAAGATACTTTAATTTATTTTAGTTTAATTTAAAATATATATGGTCTATTTTAACATGTACTTCATACGGGCATGGGCAATCCTAGGTACGAAGCGTGGGCAACGGGCGTTGGCAATCCTAGGCAATGGACGTGGGCAACCCGTGGACAATCCTATGCAAAGGGTGTTGGCAACCCATGGGCGATCCAAGTCAACTGGCGTGGGCAATCCTAGGCAACGGGCATGGGCAATCCTACGCAACGGGCTTGGTCAATCATAGGCTACAGGAGTGGGCAATCCTAGGTAACGAGCGTGGGTAACAAGAATTGACAATTCTAGGCAATGGGCATGGGCAACCCGTAGGCAATTCTATGCAACGAGCGTTAGCAACCCGTGGGCAATCTAAGGCAACGGGCGTGGGTAATCCTAGACAACGGGCGTGGGCAATCTATTGGCAATTCTAGGCAACGGGCATGGATAACCCGTGGGCAATCCTAGGCAATGAGCTTGTGCAATCCTAGGCAATGGGCGTGGGCAATCCTAGGCAACGGGTATTGGCAATCCTAGGCAACGGGCGTGTGCGATTCTAGGCAATGGGCGTGGGCAATCCTAGGCAGCGGGTATGGACAATCAATGGGCAATCCTAGTCAATAGGTGTGGGTAATCCTAGGCAACACGCTTGGGCAATCCTAGGTGACGTTATGGGTAACCAATGGGCAATCCTAGGCAACGATCGTGGACAACCCGAGGGCAATCCTAGGCAATGGGCAACAAGTGGGCAATCCTGAGCAACGGGCATGGGCAACCTGTGGGCAATCCAAGGAAACGGGCGTGGGCAACCACTGGGCAATCCTAGGAAACGAGCGTGGGCAACCCGTTGACAATCCTACGGGCATGGACAATCCTAGGCAACGGTCGTGGGCAATCCTAGGCAACGGGCCTGGGAAATCCTAGGCAACAGGCATGAGCAACCCGTGGGAAATCCTAGGCAATGGGCATGGGCAATCCTAGGCAACAGACATGGGAAACCCGAGGCCAATCCTAGGCAACGGGCGTTGGCAATCCAAGGCAACAGGAGTGGGCCACCAGTGGGCAATCCTAGGTAACAATCCTTGGCAACTGGCATGGGCAATCTTAGGCAACGACCGTGGGCAACTCGTGGGCAATCCTAGGCAATGGGCATTGGCCATCCATGGAAGATCCAAGGTAACGGGCGAAGGCAACCCGTTGGCAATCCTAGGCAACGAGCGTGGGCAACCCATGGGCAATCCTCGGCAATGAGCTTGTGCAATCCTAGGCAACGGACGTGGGTAATCCTAGGCAATGGGTATGGGCAATCCTAGGCAACGAGCGTGGGCAATCTTAGGCAACAGGCGTGGACAACCCCTGGGCAATCCTAGGCAATGGGCATGGACAATTCTAGGCAAAGGGCATGGGCAATCCTTGGCAACGGGCTTGGGCAACCCATGTCCAATCCTAGGCAACAGGCGTGGGCAACCCATGGGCAATCCAAGGCAATGGGAGTGAGCAACCCATGGGCAAGTTTAGGCAATGGGAGTGGAAAATCCTAGGCAATGGGCGTAGGCAATCCTATGCATTAGGCGTGGACAACCCGCGGACAATCCTAGAAAATGGGCCTGGACAACCACTGGGCTATCCTATGCAACGAGCATGGTCAACCCGTGGGCAACCCGAGGCAACGGGCATGGGCAACCCATGGGCGATCCTAGGCAACGGGCATGGACAATTCGTAGGCAATCTTAAGCAATGGCCGTGGGCAACCCATGGGTAATACAAGGCAACGAGCGTGTGCAATCGTAGACAATGGGTGTGGGAAACCCGTGGGCAACGGGCGTGGGCATCTTAGGGAATGGGCATAGGCAACCCATAGGCAATCCTATGAAATAGGCGTGGGCCACACATGCTCAATCCTAGGCAATGGGCGTGGGCAACCCATGGGAAATCCTAGGCAATGGGAATTGGTAATCCTAGGCAACAGGCATGGGAAACCCGTGGGCAATCCTAGGCAACGGGCATGGGAAACCCGTGGGCAATCTTAAGCAATGGGCGTGGGCAACCCATGGGCATTCCTAGGCAATAGAGAGAGCAATTCTTGACAACGGATATGGGCGTTCCTAGGAAATGGATGTGGGCAACACGTGGCAATCCTAGGCAACGGACATGGGCAACCCATGGGAAACTGTAGGTAACGTGCATGGGCAATCTAAGGCAACGGGCATGGGCAATCCTAGGCAATGGGCGTGGATAATCCTAGGCAACGGGCTTGGGCAACCAGTGGGCCATCCTAGGAAAAAGGGATGGGCAACCACTGGGCAATCCTAGGCAACGAGCATGGTCAACCCGTGGGTAATCCTAGGCAATGGTTTTGGCAACCCTTGGTCAATCCTAGGAAACAGGCGTGAGCAACCCATGATAAATCCTAGGTAATGGGCATGGGCAATCTAGGCAATGGGCGTGGGAAACCCGTGGCCAATCCTAGGCAATGGGCATGGGCAAACCAAGGCAACAGGCATGGGCCACCCATGGGTGATCCTGGACAACGGGCATGGGCAATCCTATGTAACAAGCATTGGCAACGGGCATGGGTAATCCTAGGCAACGACCATGGGCAACCCGTGGTCAATCCTAGGCAACGGGCGTTGGCAACCCGTAGGCGATCCAAGGCAACGGGCATGGGCAATCCTAGGTAACGGCGTGGGCAACACGTTGACGATCCTAGGCAATGGGCATGGGCAACCCGTGGGCAATCCTAGGTAATGAGCCTGTGCAATCCTAGGCAATGAGCGTGGGCAATCCTATGCAATGGGTATGGACAATCTTATGCAATGAGCATGGGCAATCCTAAGAAAGGGCGTTCGCAATCCCCGGGTAATCCTAGGCAATGGGCATGGACAATTCTAGGCAACGGGCTTAGGCAATCCTAGTCATTAGGCTTGGGCAACCCGTGGGCAATCCTAGGGAACGGGAGTGAGCAATCCATGGGCAAGCCTAGGCAACGGGCGTAGGCAATCCTAGGCAACGGGCGTGAACAACCCGTGGATAATCCTAGGAAATGGGCGTGGACAACCATTGGGCTATCCTAGGCAACGAGCGTGGTCAACCCGAGGGCAATCCTAGGCAATGGGCGTGGGCAACCCGTGGGCGATCCTAGGCAACGGGCGTGGGCAATTTGTAAGCAATCCTAGGGCATGAGCGTGGGCAACTCGTGGGTAATACTAGGCAACGAGCGTGTGCAATCATAGACAACAAGTGTGGGCAATCCATAGGCAATCCTAGGCAACGGGCGTGGGCAATCCTAGGCAACGGGCGTGGACAACCAGTGGGCCATCCTAAGAAACAGGGATAGGCAACCACTTGGCAATCCTAGGCAACGAGCGTGGGCAACCCGTGGGTAATCCTAGACAACGGGCGTTGGCAACCCATGGACAATCCTAGGCAACAGGCGTGAGCAACCCATGGGAAATCCTAGGCAATGGGCATGGGCAATCCTAGGGAACGGGTGTGGGAAACCCGTAGCCAATCCTAGGCAATGGGCGTGGGAAATCCAAAACAACAGGCGTGGGCTACCCATGGGCGATCCTAGACAACAGGCGTGGGCAATCATATGTACCAAGCATTGGCAACGGTCGTGGGCAATCCTAGGCAACGACCGTGGGCAACCCGTGGGCAATCTTGGACAACTGGCGTTGGCAACCAGTGGGCAACCCAAGGGAATGGGCATGGGCAATCCTAGGCAACGGGCGTAGGCAACCCGTTGGTGATCCTAGGCAACGGGCGTGGGCAACCCGTGGGCAATCTTAGGCAATGAGCTAGTGCAATTCTAGACAACAGGCGTGGGCAATCCTATCCAACGGGTATGGGAAATCTTAGGCAACGGGCGTGTGCAATCCTTGGCAACGGGCGTGGGCAATCCACGGGTAATCCTAGATAATGGGCATGGACAATTCTAGGTAATGGGCGTGGGCAATCCTAGGCAATGGGTTTGGGCAACCCGTGGGCAATCCTAGGCAATAGGCGTGGGCAACCCGTGGGCAATCCTAGACAATGGGAGTGAGCAACCTATGGGCAAGCCTAGGCAACGGGCATGAAAAATCCTAGGCAACAGGCGTAGGTAATCATAGGTAACTTGCATGGACAACCCACGGATAATCCGAGGAAACGGGGATGGACAACCACTAGGCTATTCTAGGCAACGATTGTGGTCAACCCGTGGGCAATCCTAGGCAACGGGCGTGGGCAATTCGAAGGTAATCATAGGCAATGGGCGTGGGCAACTCGTGGGTAATACTAGGCAACGATCATATGTAATCATTGACAATAGTGTTGGCAATTGGATCATGTGGTTCAAACGTGATCGTTAGGATTTAAGGCAAACAAGTAGCAGCGGAAGAGAAAATAATGTTTATCGTACTTCTGGGTTGATGTAGAGGATGAACCGTTGCAGAGAACCACCTCTTAATCTTCTGTTGTATGTCCCAAGTCGAATCCTGCTGTTATGTGGGCAACAATCCGCAGGATTCTCTCAATCTGCTTCTGTTCTTTCTAACTGTCAAATGAGGCACTGACTTAGGGTTAACAGGAGCTGAGATGACTTATATAGTTGGGCTACAGCAGGGACCAGGAGGAGAAATTGGGCTGGGCCTCAATTGAATTTAATTAACCAAGCTTAGCCCAAAGCTTTTAATTAAATCCAATAATAATAATATAGTCCACTAAAATATTATTACTGCACTACCCGTCCAATCCCAAAATTATGTTCTGGGCTCCTTCTTATTATAAGCCCGATGGTCTCCCCATGTTTAAGATATACAATGTCCATTAATTAATTAAGTTACTGACAACTCAAATTAATTAATATCTCATCCGAGAGTAGTACCACTCAACCTTATTATCATGCCGGAAATTAATCCACTTGCAAGATTTACATGATAAACCTTATGAGCTCCTCAAGGGAACATCATCAACCTATAACGGACATGGATTCCTTCTACAATCAACAGCACACCATAGAGACAGCACTACTTCCCAACTCACCAAGTATATTGATTTAATACTTATAAATCTCACCCATTGATGAATCAAAGAAATACATACTGCCCTACGTGTCGAGATTATTGTATAGAGATTAAGAGCACGAACTTCCATAATAACAGAAATCAAGTTCTTCTATAAGTCAGTATAAGTCGAACGATCTCAGGCGGTCCTGCTCAATACACACAAGTGCACTAATGTGATTCTATAGCCAAGACAAGCTAATACCAAACCACACTACAACCATACCGATAGAGAGTCCCCGTCTATCTCAGTTGTGAGCATTTGTTTATACTTTATAAGGAAACCGATAATATGATCTTCAGCGTGTTGTCGCACAACATATTATCTACAGTATAAAGTAATTGGGCTATTGCATTATGCATATAAAATAAATTATAAGATGCAATCATTTGATCAATGATTCTCATTTCAAATATTGTTATGACATTGTTCATACTAAAGTTAGACTTTTAGTATACAATCCAACAATCTCCCACTTATACTAAAAGACTATGCCGTCATGTCTTCTGCCATACATCTGATTCCTAGTCCCACTACACGACCATTAAAAGCTCTCGCCTTAAGGTCTTGTAAATGGTTTACTAGGTCATCATCCGATGCAATCTAGGCAACAACCTTCCCCTCATCATACGATTTCTCGTAACAGGTGGTACTCGCGCTCTATGTGTTTAATTGCCTTATGGACTTGTGTTTTTTTCAAGTTTGCAACTGCACCAATATCATCAATGTAAATTGTGATTGCCTTGGACAAACTTAGAAACACTTTAAAGTCCATCATGAAGTCTCTAGAGTCATATAGATACTTTGGCTGCCTCATAGGCTCCAATTCATCATCTTTCCATGATGGAGTCCGGAGTCTGAAATATATTTCTATATAACACTCCTCCACATTATGACTCTACTTTCTAAGATTAAACACATAACCTTTGAGGTGAATTTACTGCCATCCAATCTGATTAAAAAATCTGAATCTACGTAATCCACAAGAAGCAGTGAATCTGTCCAGTAAGTCCACATATAATTTCCAGTCCTTCTCAGGCACTTTATAAATGTCTTACCACAGTTCATCATTCTTGTTCCGGGTTACGTTGATACCCACTGTTCATGCATTCAGCAAAACAGATATCCAACATCGTTCATAGCATTCCTTAGATTAAGCTTCCTTATTCGCCGAAGCATAAGGAACTGCTTTCATCCTTTTTATCTTCTTCTTGTATCTCAAAGACACATTCACTTAGATAAATTTACATGCTAAACGAGTATGGACTGTATCATTTTATGAAACTTGAGATAAGCATAATATCCTTTCTTGTGATCCGTATTACCGTGATCAAAAGGATATATTTTGCCTTTCTTAAGTCCTTCATCTCTACCGCTTTATTAACCGTACCCATACGCCCGATAATACTCTTTCATTGTCTCCAATGAGCAAGATACTATCTACGTATAGTACAAGAAACACCATCACGTTTCCGTCACTCTTTACAACACACAAGACTCATCCGCTCATTGATTTAAATCCATGCCACTGGATTACCTAATCAAAACAGGTGCTTCACGATCTTAAAGCTTGCTTTAGTCCATCGCTGGACAATTTTAAGCTTACTATCAAAATGCTATTAGTACTTTGCAATGAATCACTTTGGTTGCTTCGCATAGATGTTTTCCACAAGACTTCCAATCAGGAAAGCTGTCTTTGACATCTATTTGTTGTTCCTCATAGCAGCAATAAAAGAATCCGGATCAATATAAGCATAGCTACCAGCGAACATGTTTCCTCATAATTGAACCATTTCTTTCTGAGTACACTTATCCGCAACCAGCTTTGCTTCCAAGGTTTTCACCTTTCCATATGATCCTCTTTTATTTCCTTTGACCACTTGCAATGGCTTTTACACATTTAGTGGTCATACAAGTTCCCAAACTTAATATGAAATCCATAGATTCTATTTCAACATTCATTGCAACTTACTAAGATTCTGCATTTTCATCTTGTAGTGCTACGTCGTATTCGTGGGACAATACCATGTTTACTAGGGACCAAGTCTCATGACTCTCCCAAAACATATATTTATGGGTTGTCATACAACCCTCCCACTACGACAAGGCACTACATGTAATTATGTATCAGACGTGACACGCGTTGCAGTTTACCTTGTGATATATCCTCTTGTACACTTGGTACTTATACTTAGTGTTTTCCTCTCACTTCCTTTAGAACAACTCATACATGGGTTTGTGATTTATTACATAGTCCTTTTCCAAAAATCTAGTTATTGAATTAACAATTATCCTTCGATCTTTTGGACTAAATAAATCACCCTCCATTTTTCTAGGATGTCCCATATACAGACAAATATTTGACGAATTACTGTATCTAGGGCATATCCATAAAATGAATTTAATTATTCCAAATAATTCATCATCTATCTAATCATTACCATAAGAGCCTTATACCTTCTACCCATCACACCATTCAGCTGGGGCTCGCCCGGTGTAGACTACTTGAGATTTAATCTCAACTTCTGATCAATAGCTCCTAACTATCCCAAGAGGTATTCGCCATTATGATTGAATCGTAATGACTTAATATATTTTCCATGACGCTTCATTGTACCAGCCTTACAATTCTTGAATTAATCAAAGAACTTAGACATGCAGTGCATCATATAAATATATTGGTTTCCAGAATAATCTTCAAATATTCATAACCACCTCTCGCCTGGATAATATTAGGTTCGCTTGAATCAGAATGAACTAATTCCAACATATATATCTTTGACTCTACACCCACAGCCTTGAAAAGGCAGTTAATCATTTTTACTTCCAAGCAAGACTCGCAAGTCCGATAGTTTCCACTTCAGATAAACTTTACGGTCTATCGGCTATCAACTTTTGAATCCTACTCAAGTAAAATGAATTAATCATCGACGCCAAATGTATGTTTAGTTCATTTCCGAAGGTTCCTTTCTCTTACTAATATTAGAAGATGCATTATTTAATTACTATTTATTGCATCTGTGGGACGTTCATGATTCAAGACTATACTTTTTATCCACCAACGTACTTTAACGGATTATAGCCTCATTCCTCATTACTATGACCATGTCATTTAAATGAAATGAAGTATCCATCCGTTAATGCATAGAAACCAAAATTAAATTCTTTCTATGAAATGTACGAAAAGACAATTTATCATAATCAATCATTTATTCTTATCATGAGATAAATAAACAACTCCCACTGCAATAGCCACTACCTTTGTAGTTTTACCCATGTTATAAACAATCTTATCCTTACTCAGTGATAAACATTTAGTGATTCCAGTATCTACATACTTCGTGTCAGTAGATGCCATCACTAATCAAGTTTAAACCATTAGTAAATCAGATATTAAACTTGTTCACATTATGATGAAAATGACTTTCCTATGCCACATGTTTTGTCAGAAGTTTCCCACCATTTACATCCTCTTGTAATTCAGGTGGAACTTACTCAAAACATCTAGGCAATTATGGAAAATAAATTGACTTAGGTTTCCCCTTCAACTTCCATTCCATGTATTTCCAATTCATTCATCAAATTCTATCATGACCTACCGCATTTTAACTTACTCGAGTATCCGAAGAGTTACATGAGACCATCACATTTCTATGAACCTCTGATCTCTTCACTAGAGACATTAACAGGCATCATGAGACGTCCTTTGTGAGAACACACATGTATTTTCTTAAGCAGTAAAATTCAAAACCAAGATTCTTTTCTAATCATTTAATTTGGACAAGTAAATATAATTTCTTTTAGTTAACAATTAGTGAAATAAAACCATTCGAAATTCAGAGAATCACAAATAAATATTCCGATCAAATCTTCGAATTTTATCCTTTTATATTGATTCCCTCAAAACAATATAAAATTAAAATTCACCGACATCTCAAGCACCGTGAGTCTGCAAGCCACGTTAGGGTGGACGTTTACAAACCCGAACATTTACAAGAGAAGGTTTTACCCATTAATTTCATTTGTCAACCGAACTTTATGACAAAATAATTAATAGTCGGTTCCTCTTTAGCCATGTAAATAATAGCAGTGACTCCGTTGGGGAGGATACTAATTATTCACATCTAAGTGTACACCATTATTTGATCCCAAGTCTGCTGCCCAAGCTTATGTGCCTTACTGTTAGAGAAGCACACGCGCTCAGATAACTTTCTACAACCATCAATTATATAAGTTTGTACTAGTGAACCGCATATAAGCTCATCCGTTAGGGAGGAAGGCACTATAGCCAACGCGCAAGCCCATATGCAACACATTACAAACAATAATTATTTAAAGAAGTTTGTACCGGTGATCCGTGAATAAACTCATCCGTTAGGGAGGAAGGCTCTATTGCCAACGCGCAAGTTTACTCACATCACTTACAAACCAATAATGGAGGCTGCGGGAATTAATTACCAATCCCCTCTCCCACTTAGTTATTTAACACCGAGGGTATTTAACATGCATATAATATTGAGAAATAAAATGTACATAATAGCATGCTTCTATTAACAGCAATTTAAATAAATAAATCACACAGAACATGCATTTCACATATACAACAATAATTGACAATTAAATCAATTAATCAGTTATATAACATAATTAATTGTATAAATAGTGGATCAATTAATTTGGGCCTCAAGAGCAACAAATAAGCACAAAATGAGCAGCAGATTAAATAATTAATCAAGCTCATTATCCATGGCCCATAATCTTAACCCAAAATAAAATTAAGTCCACCAAGCCCACTAGCACAAAATTAGTCCATTAATAAAATTAATTTATCATGCTTGACCCATTACTCACAATTAATTAAAACCAGCAATAAAATAATAGCCCAGCAGCCCATTTCCATTTTAATAAAATTTGGGCCCAACAGCCCAAAATCAAATTAAAAAATGAGCAGCCTTTTATTTATTACTGAATTGGGCCCATAAACTCCTTAATAAAATTGGGCCCAGTAGCCCATTTCCATTTTATAAGAAAAATGGGCCCAACATCAAGATCATATTCGCTGCCTAAAAAGAAACAGCCGCTGTTGCTTCTACACGCAGCTATCACAGACGACTTGGTGCCGCTGCTGCCGGAGGTTACGCCTCAACCCACCAGAGTCGCTCCATCAGAATTCCAGAAACGAGCCTCCAGGCAGAACATCTGCCGTCAGCCCAACCTGTGCACCCGATTGCGACCACCGGAAGGCGTCGGCTGTTGGCAGCCCCGATCGATGTCGAAAGACGATACCATCAGCACCGCCGCGGAGCCCCTAGCCTCGTCGGTCGCCTGATAAAACGCGCTGACAACCACCATCAGACATGTGGTGTCGCTGCCTCACCTCATCAGCACTTCCCCGCCACCGCTGCTGCAACACAGTCGGTCATAGGCTGAATTCTACTGTGAATTACCACCGTGAATTACTTCCAGTCGAAGCCACACTTTTCTCAATCATCAATCACTCCTTTGCCAGTCTCACGATCCTCCATGCTGATAGTAATCAACAATCTCGCTGCCTGGCCTTATTCCAATTTTAATCTGTGGCGTCAACCCAAGAGATCGAGCGGCTCCTTTTGCTGGATCGCACAGCCGTGAATGATCCCAGCAACACCATTGGATCGTCTGAAACCCGCTGGAACTGCTCTAATTCCGGTAGACTTTGTCGCCAGAGGAGAGACCTGACCTGGTCATCCTTTTGTTGCGCTCGGAAAAACCGCCGGTGCAGAATATTGGAGTTCTCCTCACTTGGCAATACGCCCAGATCCAGTCTTCAAACAGACCCGATCGAAAGAAGAAGCAGTCTCGATCGGAAGTTTCTCAGACTGCCATATCCACCGTCTAACCCAGCCATCACCGTTCAGTCCAACAGCACCAAGCCTCCAATGAACATCGTTGCCCATCCCCACTTCCATTCGTTGTCGAGGCGCGATGCCTTTCAACTTGTCGCCATCAGATCATACGGCCGTACAAGGCACGCCGTGTACTGCGACTTTCACCATCGTGCAACCGATTGGGTGTATTAAGGTGCGTGACGCCCTCGCCTCCATCCCGATCGATCGCAAGCCATTCAACATTGGCCCATGATAGGGACCCACCGGATGGGTGATGCGTGTGTGATATAACGTGTACAGCAATAGAGATATTATCGATACAAGCAATACAAGTATTGGGTTATAATAGATAATAAAAAACCCAAATAATAACACATGCACTTGTCCAATCGATAAAACTGCAGGTCATATCATATAATCACACAGCCTTACATACATGCTTTCATTATGACAATAAACACATATGAAACAAACCCCACATAATCGTCTCATGTTTCACCACGAAACCAACGCTCTGATACCAATTGTTGGCAACTGGATCGTGTGGTTCAAACGTGATCGTTAGGATTTAAGGCAAACAATTAGCAGCGGAAGCAAAAATAATGTTTACCGTACTTCTGGGTTGATGTAGAGGATGAACCGTTGCAGAGAACCACCTCTCAATCTTCTGCTGTATGTCCCAAGTCGAATCCTGCTGTTGTGTGGGCAACAATCCGCAGGATTCTCTCAATCTGCTTCTGTTCTTTCTAACTATCAAATGAGGCACTGACTTAGGGTTAACAGAAGCTGAGATGACTTATATAGTTGGGCTACAGCAGGGACCAGGAGGAGAAATTGGGCTGAGCCTCAATTGAATTTAATTAACCAAGCTTAGCCCAAAGCTTTTAATTAAATCCAATAATAATAATATAGTCCACTAAAATATTATTACTGCACTACCCGTCCAATCTCAAAATTATGTTCTGGGCTCCTTCTTATTATAAGCCCGATGGTCTCCCCATGTTTAAGATATATAATGTCCATTAATTAATTAAGTTACTGACAACTCAAATTAATTAATATCTCATCCGAGAGTAGTACCACTCAACCTTATTATCATGCTGGAAATTAATCCACTTGCAAGATTTACATGATAAACCTTATGAGCTCCTCAAGGGGACATCATCAACCTATAACAGACATGGATTCCTTCTACAATCAACAGCACACCATAGAGACAGCACTACTTCCCAACTCACCGAGTATATTGATTTAATACATATAAATCTCACCCATTGATGAATCAAAGAAATACATACTGCCCTACGTGTCGAGGTTATTGTATAGGGATTAAGAGCACGAACTTCCATAATAACAGAGATCAAGTTCTTCTATAAGTCAGTATAAGTCGAACGATCTCAGGCGGTCCTGCTCAATACACACAAGTGCACTAATGTGATTCTATAGCCAAGACAAGCTAATACCAAACCACACTACAACCATACCGATAGAGAGTCCCCGTCTATCTCAGTTGTGAGCATCTGTTTATACTTTATAAGGAAACCGATAATATGATCTTCTGCGTGTTGTCGCACAACATATTATCTACAGTATAAAGTAAATGGTCTATTGCATTATACATATAAAATAAATTATAAGATGCAATCATTTGATCAATGATTCTCATTTCAAATATTGTTATGACATTGTTCATACTAAAGTTAGACTTTTAGTATACAATCCAACAAATAGGTGTGGGTAACCCGTGGGCAATCCTAGGCAATGGGCATAGGCAACCCATAGGCAATCCTAGGAAATGGCGTGGGCAATCCTGGGCAACGAGCGTGGGTAACACATGGGCAATCCTAGGCAACAGGCATGGGTAACCTGTGGGAAATTCTAGGCAACGGGCATGGGCAATCCATGGGAATTCCTAGGAAACGGGCAAGGGCAATCCTAGGCAATAGACGTGGGCATTCCTAGGCAATGGGCGTGGGCAACACATGGGCAATCCTAGGCAACAGGCGTGGGTAACCTATGGGAAATTCTAGGCAATGGGCATGGGCAATCCATGGGCATTCCTAGGCAATGGGCGAAGGCAATCCTAGGCAATAGACGTGGGCATTCCTAGGCAACGGACGTGGGCAATACATGGGCAATCCTAGGCACCAACCCGTGGGAAATCATAAGCATCGGGCGTGGGCAATCCTAGGTAATGAGTGTTGGAATCCCGTGGGCAATCCTAGAAAACGGGAATGGGTAATCCTAGGCAACGGGCATGGGCAATCCACGGGCAATCATAGGCAATGGGCATAGACAATTCTAGGCAACGGGCATGGGCAATCCTAGGCAACGAGCTTGGGCAACCCGTGGGCAATCCTAGGCAACAGGAGTGAGCAACCCATGGGCAAGCTTAGGCAACGGTGTGGAAAGTCCTAGGCAATGGGCGTAGGCAATCCTAGGCAACGGGCGTGGATAACCACTGGGCTATCCTAGGCAACGAGCATGGTCAACCCGTGGGCAATCCTAGGCAACGGGCGTGGGCAATTCGTAGGTAATCATAGGCAATGAGCGTGGGCAACTCGTGGGTAATACTAGGCAACGAGCATGTGCAATCGTAGATAATAGGTGTGGGTAACCCGTGGGCAATCCTAGGCAACTGGGATAGGCAACTTAGGCAACGGGCATAGGCAACCCGTAGGCAATCCTTGGCAACGGGCTTGGGCAATTCTAGGTAACGGGTGTGGGCAACACGTAGGAAATCCTAGGTAATGGGA
Organism: Pogostemon cablin; assembly: GCA_023678885.1. Lineage (NCBI taxonomy): Eukaryota > Viridiplantae > Streptophyta > Magnoliopsida > Lamiales > Lamiaceae > Pogostemon > Pogostemon cablin. Next base: position 21,763,370 of record CM042993.1, on the reverse strand, counting down.
ATTGGCAATCCTAGGCAACAGGCGTGGAAAACCCGTGGACAATCCTAGGCAACGGGCGTGGACAACCTGTGGGAAATCCTAGGCAATGGGAATTGGCAATCCTAGGCAACAGGCGTGGGAAACCCGTGAGCAATCCTAGACAACGGGCATGGAAAACCCATGGGCAATCCTAGGCAACGGGCGTAGGCAACCCATGGGCATTTTTAGGCAATGGAAAACCCATGGGAAATCCTAGGCAATCGGAATTGACAATCCTAGGCAACGGTCGTGGGCAATCCAAGGCAACGGGCGTGGGCAACCCATGAATAATCCTAGGCAATCGTCGTGGGCAACCCGTGGGCCATCCTAGGAAATGGGCTTGGGTAATCCTAGGCAAAAGGTATAGGTAACCAATGGGCAATCATAGCAAGGGGCGTGGGCAATCCTAGGCAACGGGTGTGGGCAACCAGTGAGAAATCGTAGGCAACGAGCATGGACAACCCGTGAACAATCCTACGCAACGGGCAATCTTTTGCAATAGGCGTGGGAAACCCGAGGGAAATCTAAGGAAATGGGCGTGGGCAACCACTGGGCAATCTTAGGCAACGAGCGTGGGCAACCCGTGGGCAATCATGGCAACGGGCTTGGGCAGCCCATGCGCAATCCTAGGCAACGAGGATGAGAAATCTTAGGCAATGGACGTGGGCAATGCTTGGGCAATCCTAGGCAACGGGCGTGGTCAACCCATGGGCAATTCTAGGCAACGAGTGTGTGCAACCCTAGGCAACGGGCGTGGGCAACCCATGGGCTATCTTAGGCAACGGGCGTGTTCAATCCTAGCCAACAGGCATGGGCAACCCGAGGGCAATCTTAGAAAATGAGCGTAGGCAATCCTAGGCATCGGGCATGGGCACCCATTGGCTATCCTGGGCAACGGGCATGGGCAATCCTTTATAACAGGAGTGGACAATCTGTGGGCAATCCTAGGCAAAGTACGTGTGCAACCCTTGAGCAATACTAGGCAACGGGCATGGGCAACTCGTGGGCATTCCTAGGCGACGTGCGTAGGCAACTCGTGGTCAATCCTAGGCAACAGGCGTTGGCAACCCATGGGCGATCCAAGGCAATGGGCGTGGACAACCCATAGGAAATCCTAGGCAATGGGTGTTGCAACCCTTGGATAATACTAAGCAACGAGCATGTGTAATCATAGACAATGGGTGTGGGCAATCCTGGGCAACGGGCGTGGGCAATCCTAGGCAACGGGCATAGGTAACCCATAAGCAATCCTAGGCAATAGGCGTTGGCATTCCTAAGCAACGGGCGTGGGAAACACGTGGGCAATCTTAGGCAACGGGTGTGGGCAACTCTAGGGAAATCCTAGGCAATGGGGATTGGCAATTCTAGGCAATCGGCGTGGGAAACCCGTGGACAATCCTAGGCAACGGGCATGGGCAACCCATGGGTAATCCTGGGCAACGGGCATGGCCAACCAATGGGCAATCCTAGGCAATGGCTGAGGCAATCATAGGCAACGGATGTGGGCATTCCTAGGCAACGGGCGTGGGAAAAACATGGGCAATCCTAGGCAACGGACGTGGGTAACCCGGGGGAAATCCTAGGTAACGGGCACGGGCGATCCAAGGCAACAGACGTGGGCAACCCGTGGGCTATCCTAGGCAACGAGCGTGGGCAATTCTAGGCAACGGGAGTGGGCAACCCGTGGGTCAACCTAGGAAATGGGCTTGGGTAATTCTAGGTAACTCTTGGGCACTCTGTGGACAATCGTAGGCAACAGGTGTGAGCAACCTGAGGGAAATCCTAGGCAATAGGCATGAGCAATCATAGGCAATGGGTGTTGGCAATTCTAGGTAACGAGAGTGGGCAACGGACGTTGGCAATCCTAGGCAACAGGCATGGGCAACCCATGGGCAATCCTATGCAACGGGCATTGGCAACCCGTGGGCGATCCTAGGCAACGGGCGTGGGCGATCCTAGGCAACGGGCGTGTGCAATCTTAGGCTACATGAGTGGGCGACCCGTGGGCAATCCTAGGCAATGGGCGTGGGCAACCCGTGGGCAATCCTAGGCAACAGGCGTGGGCAATTCGTAGGCAATCCTAGGCAATGGGCGTAGGCAACCTGTGGGTAATACTGGGCGACGAGTGTGTGCAATCGTAGACAACGGGTGTGGGCTATCGTGGGCAATCCTAGGCAACGGGCGTGGGCATCCTAGGCAACGGGCATAGGCAATCTTAGGCAATGGGCATGGACATTCCTAGGCAATGGGCGTGGGCAACACGTGGGCTATCCTAGGCAACGGGCGTGGGCAACCCGTAGGAAATCCTAGGCAACAGGCGTGGGAAACCCATGGACAATCCTAGGTAATGGAAATGGGAAACCCGTGGGCAATTCTAGGCAACGGGCGTGGGCAACCCAAGGGCATTCCTAAGAAACGGGTGAGGGCAATCCTAGGCAACGGACGTGGGAATTCCTAGGCAACAGACATGGCAACACGTGGGCAATCCTAGGCAACGGGCGTGGGAAACTCATGGGAAATCATACGCAATGGGCGTGGGCAATCCAAGGCAACGGGTGTGGGCAACCTATGGTCAATCTTAGGCAACAGGCGTGGGAAACCCGTGGGCAATCTTAGGCAACGGGAGTGGGCAACCCATGGGAAATCTCAAGCAATGGGCATGGACAACCCATAGGCCATCCTAGGAAATGGGCTTGGGTAATCCTACGCAAAAGGTATAAGCAACCAATGGGCAATCATAGGCAACGGACGTGGGGATTCTTAAGCGACGGATGTGGGCAACCAGTGGGAAATCATAGGCAACGGGCGTGGGCAACCCTTGAACAATCCTAGGCAAAGGGCATGGGCAATCTTTTGCAACGGGCGTGGGTAACCCGTGGGCAATCTAAGGAAATGGGCGTGGGAAACCACTTGGCAATCTTAGGCAACGAGCGTGTGCAATCCTAGGCAATGGGGTTGGCCAGCCCGTGCGCAATCCTAGACAACGGGCATGAGAAATCCTAGACAATGGGCATGGGCAATCCAAGGCAACGGGCATGGGTAACCCATGGGCAATCCTAGACAACGAGCGTATACAATCCGAGGCAATGGGCGTGGGCAACTCATGGGCTATCCTAGGCAACGGGCATAGAAAATCCTTGTCAACAGGTATAGGCAACCCGAGGGCAATCCTAGGAAACAGGCGTGGGCAATCCTAGGCATTGGGCGTGGGTACCCGTAGGCGATCGTGGGCAACGGGCATGGGCAACCCGTGGGCAATCCTTTGCAACGCGCGTGGGCAACCTGTGGGCAATCCTAGGCAATGTGCGTGGGCAACCCGTGAGCAATACTAGGCAACAAGCATGGGCAACCCGTGGGCAATCCAAGGCAACGTGTGTGGGCAACCCATGGGTAATCCAAGGCAACGGGCGTGGGCAACCCGTGGGTGATCCGAGGCGACGGGCGTGTGCAACCCGTGGGAAATAGTAGACAATGAGAATTGGCAATCCTAAGCAACAGACGTGGGAAACCCGTGGGGAATCCTAGGCAACGGGCATGGGCAACCCATTGACAATCCGAGGCAATGGGTGTGGGCAATGGGCGAGAGCAATCCTAGGCAATGGATGTGGTATTTCTAGGCAATGGGCATGGGCAATCCAAGGCAACGAGCGTGGGCAACCCGTGGGAAATCCTAGGCAATAGGCATGGAAATCCCGTAGGCCATCATAGGCAACGGGCATGGGCAACCCATGTGCAATCCTAGGTAATGGGCGAGGGCAATCCTAGGCAATGGACGTAGGCATTCCTAGGCAACAGGCGTGGGCGACACGTGGGCAATCCTAGACAATGGGTGTGGGAAACCCGTGTGAAATCCTAGGCAACGGGCGTGGGCAATCCAAGGCAATGGGTGTGGATAACCCGTGGGCAATCCTAGGCAATGGGCGTGGGTAATCCTAGGCAACGAGCGTGGGCAACCATTGGGCCATCCTTGGAAATGGGCTTGGGTAATCCTAGGTAAAATGTATTGGCAACAAATGGGCAATCATAGGCAAAGGGTGTGGACAACCCGTGGGCAATCCTAGGCAATGGGCGTGGGCAACCACTGGCAATCCTAGGCAACGAGCGTGGTTAACCCGTGGGCAACCCGTGGGCGATCCAAGGTAATGGGCATGGGCAACTCGTAGGCAATCTTAGGCAAAGGGCACGGACATTTCGTGGGTAATACTAGGCAACGAGCGTGTGTAATCATAGGCAATGGGTGTGGGCAACCCATGGGCAATCCTAGGCAACGGGCATGGGCAATCATAGGCAACGGGTGTGGTCAACCCTAGGGCAATCATAGGCAACGAGTGTGGGCAACCCGTGAAAAATCCTATGCAATGGGCATTGGCAATCCTAGACAACGGGCGTGGGCAACCCGTGGACAATCTTATGCAACGGGTATGGGCAATTCTAGGCAATGTGCATTGGCAAACCTTGGGCAATCCTATGTAATGGGCGTGGGCATTCCAAGGCAACGGACGTGGGCAACCCGTGGGCAATCCTGGGCAACGGGCGTGGGCAACCCGTGGGCAATCCTAGGGAACAGGCGTGAGCAACCCGTGGCAAATCCTAGGCAATAGACATGGGAAATCATAGGCAACGAGCATGGGAAATCCTAGGTAACGAAAGTGGGAAACGGACGTTGGCAATCCTAGGCAACGGGAGTGGGCAACCCGTGGGCAATCCTATGCAATGGGCGTTGGCAACCCATGGGCGATCCAAGGCAATGGTCCTAGGCAATCTTAGGCAACGAGCATGGGCAATCCTAGGCAACGAGCATAGGCGACTCGTGGGAAATCCTAGACAACGGGCGTGGGCAACCCGTGGGCGATTCTAGGCAACATGCGTGGGCAATTCGTAGGCAATCCTAGGCAATGGGCGTGGGCAGCCTATGAGTAATACTAAGCAACGAGCATGTGCAATCATAGACAACGGGTGTGGGCAACCCGTGGGCAATCCTAAGCAACGGGCATGGGCATCCTAGGCAACGGGCATAGGCAACCCGTAGCCAATCCTAGGCAACGGGCGTGGGCAATCCTAGGCAATGGGCGTGGACGATCCATGGGCAATCCTAGGCAACGGGCGTGGGCAACTCGTGGGCGATCCTAGGCAACGGGCGTGGGCAATTCTTAAGCAATCCTAGGCAATGGGCGTGGGCAACCCGTGGGTGATCCTAGGCAACGGGCGTGGATAACCCGTGGTCAATCCTATGCAATGGGCGTTCGCAACTCGTGGGCGATCTAAGGCAACGGGCGTGGACAATCCTAGGCAATGGGAGTTTGCAACCACTGGGAAATCCTAGGCAACGAGTTTTGGAAACTCATGGGCAATCCTAGGTAACGAGCGTAGGCAGCCCGCGTGCAATCCTAGGCAATGAGCATGGGCAATCCTAGGCACTGAACGTGGGATACCCGTGGGCAATCCCTGGCAATGGGTTGTGAAACATGTGGGCGATCCTAGAAAATACGTGTGGCAACCCTTGGAAATCCTAGGCAACGTGCGTGGACAACCTGTGGGCAATCCTAGGCAACGAGCTTGTGCAACCCTAGGCAATGAGCATGGGCAACAACTGGAAAATCTTAGGCAACGAGCGTGTGCAATCCTAGGCAATGGGCATTGGCAACCACTGGGTAATCTTAGGCAACGGGCTTAGGCAGCCCGTGCGCAATCCTAGGCAACAGGCATGGGAAATCCTAGACAATGGCCATGGGCAACCCGTGGACAATCCTAGGCAATGGGCGTGGGCAACCCATAGATAATCCTAGGCAACGAGCTTGTGTTCAACCCTAGGCAACGGGCGTTGGCAACCACTGGGCAATCTTAGGCAACGACTGGGCAATCCTAGGCAATGGACGTTGGCAGCCCGTGGGCAATCCTAGGAAACAGGCATGGAAAATCCTAGGCAACAGACGTTTGCAACCCATGGACAATCCTAGGCAACGGGAATTGGCAACCCGTGCGTAATCCTAGGCAACGAGCGTGTCCAACCCTAGAAAAAGGGCGTGGGCAACCTATGTCCTATCCTAGGCAACGGGCATGGGCAATCCTAGGCGACAGGCATAGGCAACCCGAGGGCGATCCTAGAAAACGTGCGTTGGCAATCCTAGGCATCGGGTGTGGGCAACCCGTGGACGATCCTGGGCAACGGGCATGGGCCACTCATGGGCAATCATTTGCAACGGGCGGGGGAAACCAGTGGGTAATACTAGGCAATGTGCGTGGGAAATCCGTGAGCAATATTGCTCAATGGGCATGGGCAATCCTAGGTAACGGGATGGGCAACCCGTGGGCAATCCTAGGAAATGGGCATGAGCAACCACTGGGCAATCCTAAGCAAAGGGTGTGGGCAACCCGTTGGCGATCCAAGGCAACGAGATTGGGCAACCTGTAGGCAATAATATGCAAAGGGCGTGGGCAATCCTAGAAAATAGGCCTGGGCAACGGGCTTGGGCAATCTTAGAAAATAGGCGTGGGCAACCCGTGGGCAATCCTAGGCAATGGGTGTGGGCAATTCCCGGGCAATCCTAGGCAATCGGTGTGGGCAATCCTAGGCAACTGGCGTGGGCAACACGTGGACAATCCTAGGCAACGAGCGTGTGCAACCCTAGGCAATGGGAGAAAGCAACCACTAGGCAATCTTAGGCAACGAGCGTGTGCAACCCTAGGCTACGGACATGGGCAACCACTGGGCAATCTTAGGCAACGAGCATGTGCAGCCCATGTGCAATTTTAGGCAACGGACGTGGGCAACCCGTGCGCGATCCTAGGCAACGGGCATGAAAATCTTAGGCAACGGACGTGGGCAACCTGTGGGCAATCCTAGGCAACGGGCGTGGGCAACCTGTGGGCAATCCTAGGCAATTAGCGTGGGAAACCCGTGGAAAATCCTAGGCAACGAGCGTGTGCAATCTTAGGAAAAGGGCGTGGGTACCCTATGGGCTATCCTAGGCAACGGGCGTCTGTAATCCTAGTCAACAAGCATAGGCAACCCGAGGGCAATCCTAGGAAACGTGCGTGGGCAATCCTAGGCATCTGGCGTGGGCAACCCGTGGGCGATCCTAGGCTACGGGCATGATCAACTCTTGGGCAATCCTTTGCAACGGGCGTAGAAAGCCAGTGGACATCCTAGGCAACGTGCATGGGCAACCCAAGAGTAATACTAAGCAATGGGCATGGGCAACCTAGGCAACAGAATGGGCAACCCATGGGCAATCCTAGGAAACGGGCGTGGGCACTGGGCAATCATAGGCAAAGGGCTTGGGCAACACGTGGGCGATCCAAGGCAATGGGTGTGGGCAACTCGTAGGCAAGAATATGCAAAGAGCGTGGGCAACCCGTGGGTAATCCTACGCAACAGGCGTCGGCAATCCTATTCAACGGTCATAGGCAACTCATCGACAATCCTAGGCAACGGGCGTGGGTATCCCGTGGGCTATCCTAGGCAATGGGCGTGGGCAACCCGTGGGCAATCCTAGACAACTGGTGTTGGCAATCCCCGGGCAATCCTAGGCAACCAGCATGGATAATCTTAGGCAACGGCCTTGGGCAACCTGTGGGCAATCCTAGGCAACGGGCGTGGGCAACCCGTGGGAAATCCTGGGCAACAGGCATGGAAAACTTTTGGGCAATCCTATGTAACGGGCATGGGCAACCCATGGGCAATGTTAGGCAATGGGCAAGGGCAATCCTAGGCAACGGACGTGGGCATTCCTAGGCAACGAGCGTGGGCAACACGTGGGCAATCCTAGGCAACGGACATAGGAAATCCTAGGCAACGGACGTGGGCAACCCATGGGCAATCCTAGGCAACGAGCGTGTGAAACCCAAGGCAAAGGGCGTAGGCAATCTTTGGGCTATCCTAGGCAATGGGCGTGGGCAATCCTAGGCAACAGGCATAGGCAAACCGAGGGCAATCTTAGAAAACAGGCGCGGGAAATCCTAGGCAACGTGCGTGGGCAACCCGTGAGCAATACTAGGCAACGGGAGTGGGCAACCACTGGGTAATCCTAGGCAAAGGGCTTGGGCAACCCGTGGGTGATCCAAGGCAATGGATATGGGCAACCCATAGGCAATAATATGCAAAGGGCGTGGGCAACCCGAGAGTAATCCTAGTTAATGGGAGTGGGCAATCCTAGGAAACGGACGTGGACAACCCATGGGCTATCCTAGGCAATGGGCGTGGACAATCTATGGGAAATCCTAGGTAACGGGAGTGGGATACGGGCTTGGGAAATCCTAGAAAATGGGCAAGGGCAACTTGTGGGATATCCTAGACAACGGGTGTGGGCAACCTGTGGCCATTACTAGGCAACAGGCATGGGAAACCCTTTGGCAATCCTAGCCAACGAGCATGGGCAATCCTAGGCAATGGGCGAGGGCAATCCTACGCAATGGATGTGGGCATTCATAGGCAACGGGCGTGGGTAATCCAAGGCAATGAGCGAGTGCAACCCGTGGGTAACCTAGGCAACGGGCGTGGGAAAATTGTAGGCCATCCAAGGAAATGGGCTTGGGCAATCCAAGGTAAAAGGTATAAGCAACGAATGGGCAATCCTAGGCAACGGGCGTGGGCAATCCATTTGTAATCCTAGGAAACGGGTGTGGACAACCAGTCAAAAATCCTGGGCGACGGGCGTGGGCAACCCATGAGCAATTCTAGGCAACGGGCATGGGCAATTTTTTGCAACGGGCGTGGGCAACCCGTGGTCAATCTAAGGCAATGGGCGTGGGCAACCACTGAGAAATCCTAAGCAATGAGCATGGGCAACCCATGGGCAATCCTAGGTAATGGGCGTTGGCAGCCCGGACACAATCCTAGGCAACAGGCATGGGCAATCCTAGGCAACGAACGTGGGCTACCCGTGGATAATCCTTGGCAACGGGCGTGGAAAACATGTGGGAGATCCTAGAAAAATACCTGTGGTTACCCTTGGCAATCCTAGGCAACGAGCGTGAGCAACCCGTAGGCAATCCTAGGCAATGAGCGTGTGCAACCCTAGGCAATGGCGCGGGCAACCACTGGGTAATCTTAGGCAATAAGCGTGGGCAACTCATGGGCAATCCTAGGCAACGGGCGTGGGCAGCCCGTGCGCAATCTTAGATAACGGGCTTGGGAAATCCTAGGTAACTGATGTGGGCAACCCGTGGGCAATCCTAGGCAACGGGCGTGGGCAACCCGTGGGCAATCCTAGGCAACGATCATGTGCATCCCTAAGCAAAGGGCATGGGCAACCTATGGGCTATCATAGGCAACGGGCGTGGGCAATCCTAGGCAACAGGAATAGGCAACACGAGGGAAATCCTAGGAAATAGTTGTGGGCAATCCTAGGCATCGGGCGTGGGCAACCCGTGGGCGATCCTGGGCAACGGGCATGTGCAACTCGTGGGCAATCCTTTGCAACGGGTATGGGAAACCAGTGGGCAATCCTAGGCAACATGCGTGCGCAACCCGCGAGCAATACTGGGCACTGGGCATGGGCAATCCTTGGCAATGTTTTGGGCAACCCATAGGCAATCCTAGAAAACTAGAGTGGGCAACACTGGGCAATCCTAGCAAAGGGCGTGGGTAACCCGTAGGCAATCCAAGGCAACGAGTGTGGGTAACCCGTAGGTAATAATATGCAAAGGGCGTGGGCAACCCGTAGGAAATGTTGGCGTTCGATCGTTTGGTTAACGTGAACTGTTAGCATACCATACGTTTCTAACACAGCGGAAGCAATAAATCATAGAAACGATTACCGTTCACCAGGGTATGTTGATGAAGATTAATTCTCGCAGGCAGCCTGCGCAGTCCCACGAGAATGGCCATAACTTCTTTGTCTGATATCGGAATTGAGTGATCTTTGCGTTTAGACGATCCTCTCTTCGACGGCTTTCCGTCAGTATATTTATCATCAAATTCTGAGTACTGTACGAATTTATACAAATTTCTCAAGGTCACGGACAGCAGCGGCAAACTACCTTCTGATATTCTGCTGTACGTCCCAAGTCCGATCTCGACGTCGTGTGGGCGATGATCTACGAGACCTCCTCAATCTGCTCTCAACCCTCATCACACGTGAATAATCAATTAGATTAGGGTTCCAGATAAGTTGAGGTGACTTATATACATGGGCTACAGCAGGGACCAGGAGGAGAAATTGGGTTGGGCCTCCATTGGGCTTAAGTATCCAAGCTTAGCCCAAAGCTTATACTTAAGTGCAATAATAATAATATATTCCACTAAAATATTATTATTGCACTACCGTACCAATCCCAAAATTACGTTTTGGGCTCCTTCTTATTATGAGTCCATTAGTCTCCTCATGTTTAAGATATACAATGTCCATTAATTAATTAAATTACTGACAACCCAATTAATTAATATCTCATCCAAGAGTAGTACCACTCAACCTCATTATCATGCCGGAATAAATTCCACCTGCAGGGTTTACATGATAATCCTTATGAGCTCCTCAAGGGGACATCATCAACCTATGACGGACACGGATTCCTTCTACAATCAACAGCACACCATAGAGACAGCACTACTTCCCAACTCATCGTGTTTGTTGATTTAATTACATGTAAATCTCACCCATTGATGAATCAAAGAAATACATACTGCCCTACATGTCGAGGTTATTGTATAGGAATTAAGAGCATGAACTTCCATAATAACTGAGATCAAGTTCTCCTATAAGTCAGTATAAGTCGAACGATCTCAAGCGGTCCTGCTCAATACACACAAGTGCACTAATGTGATTCTATAGCCAAGACAAGCTAATACCAAACCACACTACAACCATCCCGATAGAGAGTCCCCGTCTATCTTGGTTGTGAGCATCAGTTTATACTTTATAAGGAAACCGATAATATGATCTTCCGCGTGTTGTTGCACAACATATTATCTACAGTATAAAGTAAGTGGACTATTGCATCGAACATATAAATAAATTATAAGATGCAATCATTTGATCATATGATTCTCATTTCAAATTAATTGTTACAATATTGTTCATATAAAAAGCTAGACTTTTAGTATACAATCCAACAATCTCCCACTTATACTAAAAGACTATGATGTCATGTCTTCTGCCATACATCTGATTTCCACTCCCATTATACGACCATCAAAAGTTCTCACCTTAAGGTCCTTGTAAATGGATTTACTAGGTCATCATCCGATGTATTCTAGGCGACAAAAACCTTCCCCTCATCATACAATTTCTCGTAATAGGTGGTACTTGCACTCCATGTGTTTAATTGCCTTATGGGCTTGTGATTCCTTCAAGTTTGCAACTGCACCAATATCATCAATATAAATTGTGATATCCTTGGGCAAACTTAGAAACACTTCGAAGTCCATCTTGAAGTTTCTAGAGTCATACAGATACTTTGGATGCCTCATAGGCTCCAATTTATCATCTTTCCATGATGGAGTCCGGAGTCTGAAATATATTTCTATATAACACTCCTCCACATTATGACTCAACTTCCTAAAATTAAACGCATAACCTTTGAGATAGATTTACTGTCGTCCCTATCTGATTTAAAAAATCTGAATCTATGTAACCCATAAGAATCAGTGAATCTATTCGGTAAGCCCACATATAGTTTCTAGTCCTTTTCAGGTACATAAGTATATGTCTTACCACAGTTTATCATTCTTGTTCCGAGTTACATTGATACCCACTGTTCATGCCATCGGCAAAACAGATATCCAATCTCGTGCATAGCATTCCTTAGATTAAGCTTCCTCATTTGCCGAAGCATAAGGAACCGCTTTCATCTTCTTTATCTACTTTTGTGTCACAAGACACATTCACTTAGATAAATTCACATGCTAAACGAGTAAGGATCGTATCATTATATGAAACTTGAGATAAGCATAACATCCTTTCTTGTGATCCGTATTACCGTGATCAAAAGGATATTTTTGCTCTTCTTAAGTCCTTCATCTCATACCGCTTTATCAACCATACCCATATGCCCGACAATACTCTTTCATTGTCTCCAATGAGCAAGATACTATCTACGTATAGTACAAGAAATACCACCACGTTTCCATCATTCTTTTCAATACACAAGATCCATCCGATCATTGATTAGATCCATGTCACTGGATTACCTCATCAAAATGGATGTTTCATGATCTTGAAGCTTGTTTTAGTCCATTAATGGACACTTTTAAGCTCACTATCACAATGCTCTTAGCTCTTTGCAATGAATCACTCTGGTTGCTTCACATAGATGTTTCCCTTAAGACTTCCAATCAGGAAAGCTGTCTCGATATCTATTTGCTATCCCTCATATTTCATATGAGTAGCAACAAATAAAAGAGTCCGGATCAACTTAAGCATAGCTACCGGCGAACAGGTTTTCTCATAATCGAACCCTTTCTTTCTGAGTATACATTTTCGCAACAAGCTTTCTTCCAAGGTTTTCACCTTATTCTATGATCCTCTTTTATTCTTGCATGCCCGCTTCCAATGGCTTTTACGCCATTTAGCGGTTCAACAAGCATCCAGACCTAATTTAAAATCCATCGATTCTATTTTAATATTCATTGCACTTACTAAGATTCCGCATTTTAATTTTGTAGTGCAACGTCGTATCCCTGGGATAATACCATGTTTACTTGGGATCAAGTCTTACGACTTTCCCAAAACATGTATCTCACGGGTTGTCGAATAATCCTCCCACTGCGACAAGGCACTACATGTAATTGTGTATCATACGTGACACGCATTGCAGTTTACCTTGTGGTATATCCTCTTGTACACTTGGTACTTATACTTTGTGTTTTCTTCTTACTACCTTTAGAACAACTCATATATGGGTTTGTGATTTATTACATAGTCCCTTTCCAAAAATCTAGTATTTGTGTTAACAATCACCCTTCGATCTTTTAGACTAAATAAATCACCTTCATTTTTATAGCATATCCCACAAACAGACAAACATTCAAATGAATTACTATTTCTAGGGCTTATCCATAAAATGAATTAAGTAATTCCAAATAATTCATCATCTATCTAATCATTACCATAAGAGTCTTATTCCTTCTATCCACCACACCATTCAGCTGGGGCATGCCCGGTGTAGACCACTTGAGATTTAATCTCAACCTCTGATTAATAGTTCCCAATTATCCTAAGAGGTACTCGTAATGACGATTAAATCGTCATTACTTGATATATTTTCCATGATGCTTTACTGTACCAACCTTGTAATTCTTGAATAAATCAAAGAATTTAGACATGCAGTGCATTAAATAAATATATCGGTATCTAGAATAATCTTCGATTATTCATAATCACCTCTCGCCTAGATAATATTAGGCCCGCTTGAATCAGAATGAACCAATTCCAACATATATATCTTTGGCTCTACACCCCTTTACCTTGAAAAGGTAATTAATCATTTTTACTTCCAAGTAAGACTCGCAAGTCCGATAGTTTCCACTTCAGATAAACCTCACGGTCCATCTGCTATCAACTTTTGAGTCCTACTCAAGTAAAATGATCTAGTCTTAGACGCCAAATGCATGTTTAGTTCATCTCCGAAGGTTACTTTCTCTTACTAAGATCAGAATATGCATTATTAATTACTATTTGTTGCATCTGTGAAATATACATGATTTAAGAGTAAACAAATTGTCCATCAACGTACCATAACAGATTACAACTCTATCCTTCATTATAATGACCATGTCATTTAAATGAAATGGAGTATCCATCTATTAATGCATAGAAACCGAAATCAAATTCTTTCTATGAAAACGTAAGTAAAGACAATTTTACAAAATCAAACGTTTATTCATATCGTAAGATAAATAAATAACTCCCACTGCAATAGCCACTAGTCTTGTAGTTTTACCCATGTCATAACAATCTTATCCTCACTTAGTAATGAACATTCAGTGATTCCAGTATCTACACACTTCGTGTCAGTAGATGCCATCACTAATCATGTTTAAACAACTAGTAAGTAAGATTCTATCCTTGTTCACTCCTTTTATGAAATTGAATTTCCTTTACCACATGTTTTGTCAGAAGTTTCCCACCATAAACAACCTCTTGTAATTCATGAGAAACTTACTCAAAACATCTAGGCAATTATGAAGAATAAAATTGACTTAGGTTTCCCCTTCAACTTCTATTCCATGTATTTCCAATTCATTCATCAAATTCAATCATGACCTACCGCCTTTTAAATTACTCAAGTATCCGAAGAGTTACATGAGACCATCATATTTCTATGAACCTCTCATCTCTTCACTAAAGACTTTAATAGGCATCATGAGACGTCCTTTGTGAGAACACACATGTATTTTCTTAAGCAGTAAAATTCAAAACCAAGATTCTTTTATAATCATCTAATTTGGACAAGTAAATATAATTTCTTTTAGTTAATAATAAGTGAGATAAAACCATTTGAAAATCAGAGAATCACAAATAAATATACCGATCAAAACTTTGAATTTTATCCTTTTATATTGATTTCCTCAAAACAATATAAAAATAAAATTCACCGACATCTCAAGCACCGTGAGTCTGCAAGCCACGATAGTGTGGACGTTTACAAACCCGAACATTTACAAAAGAAGGTTTTACCCATTAATTTCATTTGTCAACCTAACTTTATGACAAAATAATTAATAATCGGTTCCTCTTTAGCCATGCAAATAAAAGCAGTGACTCCGATGGGGAGGATACTTATTATTTACACCTAAGTGTACACCATTATTTGACTCCAAGTCCGCGGCCCAAGCTTATGTGCCTTACAGATGGAGAAGTACACACGCGCTCGGATAACTTCCTACAGTCATCAATTATAAGTCTGTACAGTGATCCGCACATGAACTCATCTGATAGGGAGGAAGGTCTATGCCAACGCGCAAGTTCATATGCATCACATTACAAACATAATTATTTAAAGAAGTCTGTCCCCGCAATCCATGAATAAACTCATCCGATGGGGAGGAAGGCTCTAATGCCGACGCGCAAGTTTATTCACATTGCTAACAAACTAATAATGGAGGCCGCGGGAATTTTTACCAATCCCCTCTCCCACTTAGTTATTCAACACCGAGGATTTTTACATGCATATAATATTTAAAAATAAAATACGCAACCTAGCATGCTCATACTTCCAAATATATAACAATAATTGACCAATAAAATAATTATAGCAATTATATATAAGGAAATAAATTGCCAAAAATAAGTTGACTTGATCAACACTCCAACATACATGCATATAATATACCAAATATAATACGCAATCTAGCATGCTTCTATTTAAGGCAATAAATCATAGAGAATCATGCATACATATATAACAATAATCAATTAATAAATCAATTATAACAGTTATATAACAGCGAATTCGATTGTTCGCCACCAATCACGAATGCGGACAACTGCGATGGGGATCGACCTCCCCGCAGCTTGCTCCACCACTCTGGCATTCTGCCCGATCATATTGTGAAGACTCACGTGGAACCTGATGCAGACCAGTCGAACTTGATGCAAACCCGCTCGAACCTGGTGCAGAGTCGATCAAACCTGATGCAGACCAATCGAACCTGATGTGAATCCACTCGAACCTGGTGCAGCATTGATCAAACCTGATGCAGACCAATCGAACATGATGCAAATCCGCTCAAACCTGGTGCAACATCGATCAAACCTGATGCAGACCAATCGAACCTGATGCAAATCCGTTCGAACCTGGTGCAGCATCGATCGAACTTGATGCAGACCAATCGAACCTGATGCAAATCCGTTTGAACCCGGTGCAGCATCGATCGAACCTGATGCAAATCCGCTCGTCCAAGGGCCTACTTGCAAGGAACCAAGTTCAGCCCAACACGCAATATCAAACTACACCAACTATCGTTCAGGGTTCGCAACTTTAGCAACCTGGGAATCCAATCTCAACCGTCCAGAATCTACGCCTGTGAGATTTGAACATGCTGTCCAAATTACAGGTCGATCCAACGGTTAGATTGTGAGAAACAGCTCTTTTCCCTCAACTGCGCAGAACAGAATCGCCCAAAAAGCTGCTTCCGTTTTCGGCGTATTCCCGACAACAAAAAGCTCCAAATACGATCTTCACCGTTCAGAATGTACATCCACAAACTCCGAACGTGCTGACCAAAATTCAGCCTGATCCGACGGTTGAAACTCTGGTTATTGCCTCTGCAATATCACTGTGCTGGATTTTCTCTCAATTTCTTCCTTCCATGTGAAATTGACGAACAGTTTTCGTCGAATCCTCTCACACACAACCATCAACGAACAGATATGATATAGGGTATATTTCACATAAGGATATTCATGGTTTGCACAGTAAAACCAAAACCCTAAACATGCGATCCTAATTTCGAAAAATTAACCACATAAACCCTAGTCTAACGTGTCACGCTTCACCACGAAACCGAAGCTCTGATACCAATTGTTGGCGTTCGATCATTTGGTTAACGTGAACTGTTAGCATACCATACGTTTCTAACACAGCGGAAGCAATAAATCATAGAAACGATTACCGTTCACCAGGGTATGGTGATGAAGATTAATTCTCGCAGGCAGCCTGCGCAGTCCCACGAGAATGGCCATAACTTCCTCGTCTGATATCGGAATTGAGTGATCTTTGTGTTCAGACAATCCTCTATTCGACGGCTTTTCCGTTAGTTTTATCATCAAATTCTGAGCACTGTAATAATTTATACAAATTTCGCAAGGTCACGGACAGCAGCAGCAAACTACCTTCTGATCTTCTGCTGTATGTCCCAAGTCCGATCTCGACGTCGTGTGGGCGACGATCTACGAGACCTCCTCAATCTGCTCTCAACCCTCATCACACATGAATAATCAATTAGATTAGGGTTCCAGATAAGCTGAGGTGACTTATATACATGGGCTACAGCAGGGACCAGGAGGAGAAATTGGGTTGGGCCTCAATTGGGCTTAAGTATCCAAGCTTAGCCCAAAGCTTATACTTAAGTCCAATAATAATGATATATTCTACTAAAATATTATTATTGCACTACCGTACCAATCCCAAAATTAAGTTTTGGGCTCCTTCTTATTATGAGTCCATTAGTCTCCTCAACCCAATTAATTAATATCTCATCCAAGAGTAGTACCACTAAACTTCATTATCATGCCGGAATAAATTCCACCTGCAGGGTTTACATGATAATCCTTATGAGCTCTTCAAGGGGACATCATCAACCTATGACGGACACGGATTCCTTCTACAATCAACAGCATACCATAGAGACAGCACTACTTCCCAACTCATCGAGTTTGTTGATTTAATTACATGTAAATCTCACCCATTGATGAATCAAAGAAATACATACTGCCCTACGTGTCGAGGTTATTGTATAGGAATTAAGAGCACGAACTTCCATAATAACTGAGATCAAGTTCTCCTATAAGTCAGTATAAGTCAAACGATCTCAAGCGGTCCTGCTCAATACACACAAGTGCACTAATGTGATTCTATAGCCAAGACAAGCTAATACCAAACCACACTACAACCATCCCGATAGAGAGTCCCCGTCTATCTGGTTGTGAGCATCAGTTTATACTTTATAAGGAAACCGATAATATGATCTTCCGCGTGTTGTCGCACAACATATTATCTACAGTATAAAGTAAGTAGACTATTGCATCGAACATATAAATAAATTATAAGATGCAATCATTTGATCATATGATTCTCATTTCAAATTAATTGTTACAATATTGTTCATATAAAAAGCTAGACTTTTAGTATACAATCCAACAGGAAATTCTAGGCAACGGGCGTGGGCAACCCGTGGGCTATCTTGGGCAATGGACGTGGGCAACCTATGGGAAATCCTAGGTAATGGGAGTGGGCAACGGGCATGGGCAATCCTGGGAAACGAGCTTGGGTGACTCATGCGAAATCCTAGGCAATGAGTGTGGGCGACCCCCGGGCAATCCTAGGCAACGGGCGTGGGTAACCCATGGGCAATCCTAGGCAATGAGCATGGGCAACCTGCGGGCAATCCTAGGCAATATGCATGGAAAACCCATGGGCAATCCTAGGTAATGGGCATGGGCAACCTATGGGCAATCCTAGGCAACGGGTGTGGGCAACCAGTGGGAAATCTTGGGCAACGGGCATGGGCAACTCGTGAGCAATCCTAGGTAACGGGCGTGAGCAATCTTTTACAACGGACGAAGGTAACCTGTGGTCAATCCTAGGCAATGGGCGTGAGCAACCTGTGGGCAATCCTAGGCAACAAGCATGGAAAACCCTTGGGCAATCCTAGGTAATGGGCATGGGCAACCCATAGGCAATCCTAGGCAATGGGCGAGGGTAATCCTAGGCAATGGGTGTGGGCAACCAGTGGGAAATCATGGGCAACGGGCGTGGGCAACCCGTGAGCAATCCTTGGGAATGGGCATTGGCAATCTTTTGCAACGGGCGTATGCAATCCATGGTCAATCCAAGAAAATCGGCGTGGATAACCACTGGGCAATCCTAGGCAACGAGCGTGGGCAATCCGTGGTCAATCCTAGGCAAGGGGCGTGGGCAACCCGTGGGCAATCCTAGGCAACGGGAGTGGGCAACTACTGGGCAATCATAGGCAATGAGCGTGTGCAACCCTAAGCAACGAGCGTGGGCAACCCGTGGGTAATCCTAGGTTACGGGCGTGGGCAGCCCGTGGGAAATCCTAGGCAACGGACGTGGGTAACCCATTAGCAATCCTAGGCAAAGGGCGTGTAAAACACGTGGGCGATCCTAGAAAATGCGCATGGCAACCCGTGGGCAATCCTAGGCAACGGGCTTGAGCAACCCATGGGCAATCCTAGGCAACGAACGTGTGCAACCCTAGGCAACGGGCGTGGGCAACCACTGGCAATCTTAGGAAAGAGCGTGTGCAACCCTAGGCAACGGGCGTGGGCAACTACTGGGTAATCTTAGGCAACAAGTGTGGGCAACCCGTGGGCAATCCTAGAAAACGAGCGTGGACAACCCGTACGCAATCCTAGGCATCGGACATGGGAAATCCTAGATAACATTCGTGGGCAACCCATGGGCAATCCTATGTAATGGGCGTTGGCAACCCATGCACAATCCTAGGCAATGAGCGTGTGCAACCCTAGGCAAAGGGCGTGGGCAACCTATGGGCTATCTTAGGCAATGGACGTGGGCAATCCTAGGCAACAGGCATAGGCAACCCGAGGGCAATCCTAGAAAATGGGCGTTGGCAATCCTTGGCATCGGGAGTGGGAAACCCATGGGCGATCTTGGGCAACGAGTGTGGGCAACTCGTGGGCAATCCTTTGCAATTGGTGTGGGAAACTAGTGGGCAATCCCAGGCAACACACGTGGGCAACCCGTGAGCAATACTAGGCAATGCGCATGGGAAATCCTAGGTAATGTGATGGGCAACCCGTGGGCAATCCTAGGAAACGGGCGTGGGCAACCACTAAGCAATCCTAGGCAAAGGGCGTGGGCAACCCGTAGGCCGTCCAAGGCAACGGGTGTGGGCAACACGTAGGTAATAATATGCAAAGGGCGTGGACAACCCGTGGACAATCCTAGGCCATGGGCGTGGACAGTCCTAGGCAACGGGCATAAGCAACCCATGGGTAATCCTAAGCAACGGGCGTGGGGAACCAGTGGGCTATCCGGGGCAATTGACTAGGCAACCCATGGGCAATCCTAGGTAACAGAAGTAGGCCAATCCTAGAAAATGGGTGTGGGCAACCCATGGGAAATCCTAGGCAATGGGTGTGGACAACCCATGGTAATCCTATGTAATCGGCTTGGGCAATCCTAGGCAACGGGCATGGGTAACCCGTGTGCAATCATAGGCAATGGGCGTGGGCATCCCATGGGGAATCCTACACAACAGACATGGAAAACCCTTGGGCAATCCTAGGCAATGGGCAAGGGCAACCCATGGGCAATCATAGGCAACAGGCAAGGGCAATCCTAGGCAACGGACGTGGGTATTCCTAGGCAATGGGCGTGGGTAAAACGTGGGCAATCCTAAGCAACGGGCATGGGTAACCCGTGGGAAATCCTAGGCAACGGGCGTGGACAATCTTAGACAACGGGCAAAGGCAACCCGTGGGCAATCCTTGGCAACTGGCGTGGGCAAACCGTGGGCCATCCAAGGAAATTGGGTTGGGCAATCCTAAGCAAAAGGTATAGGCAACCAATGGGCAATCCAAGGTAGCGGGCGTGGGCAATCCGTGGGCAATCTTAGGCAATAGGCGTGGGCAACTCGTGAGCAATCCTAGGGAACGGGCATGGGTAATCTTTTTCAACGAGCATGGGCAACCACTGGGCAATCCTAGGCAACGAGCATGGGTAACCCGTGGGCAATCCTAGGCAACCTGCGTGGGCAGCCGCGCGTAATCCTAGGTAACAGACGTGGGCTACTCGTGGGCAATCCTAGGCAACACGCATGGGAAACCCTTATGCAATCCTGGGCAATGGGCATAGGTAACCCATGGGCAATCCTAGGCAACGGGCAAGGGCAATCCTAGGCAACGGACGTGGGCATTCCTAGACAACGGGCGTGGGCAATACGTTGGCAATCCTAGGCAACGGGCGTGGGCAACCTGTGGGAAATCCTAGGAAACGGGTGTGGGCAATCCAAGACAATGGGCAAGGGCAACCCATGGGCAATCTTAGGCAACGGGTGTGGGCAACCCTGGCAATGGGCGTGGGCAAACCGCGGGCCATCCAAGGAAATGGGCTTGAGCAATCCTAGGCAAAAGGTGTAGGCAACCAATGGGCAATCCTAGGCAACGGGCGTGGACAATCCATGGGCAATCCTAGGCAACGGACGTGGAAAACCAGTGGGAAATCCTAGGCAATGGGCGTGGGCAAATCGTGAGCAATCCTAGGCAATTAGCATGGACAATCTTTTACAACGGGCGTGGGCAACCACTAGGTAATCCAAGGCAACGAGCGTGGTCAACCCGTGCGCAATCCTAATCACCAGGCTTGGGTAGCCCATGCACATTCCTAAGCAACGGGCATGGGGAATCCTATGCAACGGGCGTGGGCAACCCATGGGGAATTCTAGGAAACGAGCGTATGCAACCCTAGGCAACGGGCATGGGCAACCACTGGGCAATCTTAGGCAACGAGCATAGGCAACCCGTGAGCAATCCTAGGCAACGGGCATGGGTAGCCCGTCTGCATTCCTAGGCAATGGGCATCGGAAATCCTAGGCAACGAATGTAGGCAACCCGTGGCAATCCTAGGCAACGAGCATGTGCAACCCTAGGCAAAGGACGTGGGCAATCTATGGGCTATCCTAGGCAACGGGCGTGGGCATTCCCAGGCAACAGGTATAAGCAAATCGAGGGCAATCCTAGGAAATGGGCGTGGGCAATCCTAGGCATCGGGCGTGGGAAACCCGTGGGCAATCCCAGGAATCACGCGTGGGCAACCCATGAGTAATACTAGGCAATGGGCATGGGCAATCCTAGGTAATGGGATGGGCAACCCGTTGGCAATCCTAAGAAACGGGCGTGGGCAACCACTAGGCAATCCTAGGCAAAGGGTGCGGGCAACCCGTAGGCCGTCCAAGGCAATGGGCATAAGCAACCCATGGGTAATCATATGCAACGGGTGCGGGCAACCCGTGGGCAATCCTAGACAATGTACTAGGCAACCCATGGGCAATCCTAGATAACAGAAGTAGGCAATGGGCGTGGGCAATCCTAGAAAACGGGCGTGGGCAACCCGTGGGCAATCCTAGGCAATGGGTGTGGACAACCCCTGGGCAATCCTAGGCAACCGGTGTGTGCCTAAGCAACAGGCGTGGGTAACCCGTGTGCAATCCTAGGCAATGGGCGTGGGCAACCCGTGGGGAATCTTAGACAACAGACATGGGAAACCCTTGGGCAATCCTAGGCAACGGGCATGGGCAACTCATGGACAATCCTAGACAATGAGCGAGGGCAATCCTAGGCAACGGACGTAGGTATTCCTAGGTAACGGGTGTCGATAACACGTGGGCAATCCTAAGCAATGGGCGTGGTCAATCCATGGGAAATCCTAGGCAACAGGGTGGGCAATCCAAGACAACGGGCAAAGGCAATCCGTGGGCAATCCTAGGCAACGTGTGTGGACAAACCGTGTGCCAAACAAGGAAATGGGCTTGGGCAATCCTAGGCAAAAGGTATAGGCAACCAATGGGCAATCCAAGACAACGGGCGTGGGCAACCCGTGGTCAATCCTAGGAAATGGGCGTGGGCAACCAGTGGGAAATCTTAGGCAATGGGCGTGGGCAACCCGTGAGCAATCCTAGGCAGCCGGTATGGGCAATCTTTTTCAACGAGCGTGGGCAACCACTGCACAATCCTAGGCAACGGGCATAGGCAACTCATGGGCAATCCTAGGCAATCGGCATGGGCAGCCCGCGTGCAATCCTGGGCAACGGACGTGGGCTACCCATTGGCAATCCTAGGCAACAGGCATGGGAAACCCTTATACAATCCCAGGCAATGGGCATGGGCAACCCAAGGCAACCAATCCTAGGCAACGGGCGAAGGCAATACTAGGCAACAGACGTGGGCATTCCTAGACAACGGGCGTAGGCAACACGTGGGCAATCCTAGGCAACGGGCGTGGGCAACCCGTGAGAAATCCTAAGAAATGGGCGTAGGCAATCCAAGACATCAAGCGAGGGCAACACGTGGGCAATTCTAGGCAATGGGTGTGGGCATTCCTGGCAACGAGCATGGGCAAACTGTGGGCTATCCAAGGAAACGGGATTGAGCAATCCAAGGTAAAAGGTATAGGCAACCAATGGGCAATCCTAGGGAACTGGCGTGGACAACCCGTGGGCAATCCTAGGCAACGGACGTGGGCAACCAGTGGGAAATCCTAGGCAACGGGCGTTGGCAAACCATGAGCAATCCTAGGCAATGGGAATGGACAATCTTTTACAACGGGCGTGGACAACCACTGGACAATCCAAGACAGTGAGCGTGGGCAACCCGTGCGCAATCCTAGGCAACAGATGTGGGTAGCCCATGCACAATCTTAGGCAATGGGCATGGGGAATCCTATGCAACGGGCGTGGGCAACCCATGGGGAATCCTACGAAATGAGCATATGCAAACTTAGGCAACGTGCATGGGCAACTATTTAGCAATCTTAGGCAACGAGCATGGGCAACCCATGGGCAATCCTAGGCAACGGGCGTGGGAAGCCAGTGCGCATTCCTAGGCAACGGGCATGGGAAATCCTAGGCAACAGACGTGGGCAACCCGTGGCAATCCTAGGCAATGGGCGTTGGAAAGTCATGGGCAATCTTAGGTAACGAGCATGTGCAACCGTAGGCAAAGGACGTGGGCAACCTATGAGCTATCCTAGGCAACAGGCGTGGGCAATCCCAAGCGACAAGCATAGGCAACTCGAGTGTAATCCTAGAAAATGGGTGTGGTCAATCCTAAGCATCGGTTGTGGGCAACCAGTGTGTGATCCTGGGCAACGGGCGTGGGAAACCTGTGGGCAATCCTTTGCAATGGGCGTGGGCAATCCAGACAACGTGCGTGGGCTACCCATGAGCAATGCTAGGCAACGGGCATGGACAATCCTAGGTAATGAGATGGGCAACCCGTTGGCAATCCTAGGAAAAGGGCGTGGCAACCACTAGGCAATCCTAGGCAAAGGGCGCGGGCAACCCGTGGGCCGTCCAAGGCAATGGGCATAAGCAACCCTTGGGCAAACATAGGAAACGGGCGTGGGCAACCACTGGGCAATCTTAGGCAAAGGACGTGGGCAACCCATGGGCGATCCAAGGCAACGGGTGTGGGCAACCCGTAGGCAATAATATGCAAAGGGCATGGGCTACCCGTGGGTAATCCTAGGCAACGGGCATGGGCAACCCGTGGAAAATCCTAGGCAACGGGCGTGGACAATCTTAGACAACGGGCAAAGGCAACCCGTGGGCAATCCTTGGCAACTTGCGTGGGCAAACCGTGGGCCATCCAAGGAAATTGGCTTGGGCAATCCTAAGCAAAAGGTATAGGCAACCAATGGGCAATCCAAGGCAACGGGCGTGGGCAATCCGAGGGCAATCTTAGGCAATGGGCGTGGGCAACTCGTGAGCAATCCTAGGCAACGGGCATGGGCAATCTTTTTCAACGAGCATGGGCAACCACTGGGCAATCCTAGGCAACGAGCGTGCTCAACTCTTGGGAAATCCTAGGCAACCTGCGTGGGCAGCCGCGCGCAATCCTAGGCAACAGACGTGGGCTACTCGTGGGCAATCCTAGGCAACACGCATGGGAAACCCTTATGCAATCCTAGGCAATGGGCATAGGCAAACCATGGGCAATCCTAGGCAATGGACGTGGGCATTCCTAGACAACGGGCATGGGCAACACGTTGGCAATCCTAGGCAACGGGCATGGGCAACCTGTGGGAAATCCTAGGAAACGGGCGTGGGCAATCCAAGACAATGGGCGAGGGCAACCCGTGGGCAATCTTAGCAAACGGGTGTGGGCAACCCTGGCAATAGGCGTGGGCAAACCGTGGGCCATCCAAGGAAATGGGCTTGAGCAATCCTAGGCAAAAGGTGTAGGCAACTAATGGGCAATCCTAGGCAATGCGCGTGGACAATCCATGGGCAATCCTAGGCAACGGACGTGGGAAACCAGTGGGAAATCCTAGGCAACGGGCGTGGGCAACTCGTGAGCAATCCTAGGCAATGAGCATGGATAATCTTTTACAACGGGCGTGGGCAACCACTAGGTAATCCAAGGCAACGAGCGTGGTCAACCCGTGCGCAATCCTAAGCACCCAGCTTGGGTAGCCCATGCATATTTCTAGGCAACGGGCATGGGGAATCCTATGCAATGGGCGTGGGCAACCCATGGGGAATTCTAGGAAACGAGCGTATGCAACCCTAGGCAACAGGCATGGGCAACCACTGGGCAATCTTAGGCAAGCATGGGCAACCCTTGGGCAATCCTAGGCAACGGGCATGGGCAGCCCGTGGGCAATCCTTTGCAACGCGCGTGGGCAACCTGTGGGCAATCCTAGGCAATGTGCGTGGGTAACCCGTGAGCAATACTAGGCAACAGACATGGGCAACCCGTGGGCAATCCAAGGCAACGTGTGTAGGCAACCCGTGGGTAATCCAAGGCAACGGGCGTGGGCAACCCGTGGGTGATCCGAGGCGATAGGCGTGTGCAACCCGTGGGAAATAGTAGATAATGGGAATTGGCAATCCTAAGCAACAGACGTGGGAAACCTGTGGGGAATCCTAGGCAACGGGCATGGGCAACCCATTGACAATACGAGGCAATGGGTGTGGGCAACGGGCGAGAGCAATCCTAGGCAACGGATGTGGCATTTTTAGGCAACGGGCGTGGGCAATCCAAGGCAACAAGCGTGGGCAACCCATGGGAAATCCTAGGCAATAGGCATGGAAATCCCGTAGGCAATCATAGGCAACGGGCATGGGCAACCCATGTGCAATCCTAGGTAACGGGCGAGGGCAATCCTAGGCAATATACGTAGGCATTCCTAGGCAACAGGCGTGGGCGACACTGGGCAATCCTAGACAATGGGTGTGGGAAACCCGTGTGAAATCCTAGGCAACGGGTGTGGGCAATCCAAGGCAATGGGTGTGGGTAACCCGTGGGCAATCCTAGGCAATTGGCATGGATAATCCTAGGCAACGAGCGTGGGCAACCATTGGGCCATCCTCGGAAATGGGCTTGGGTAATCCTAGGTAAAATGTATTGGCAACAAATGGGCAATCATAGGCAAAGGGTGTGGACAACCCGTGGGCAATCCTAGGCAATGGGCGTGGACAACCACTGGCAATCCTAGGCAATGAGCGTGGTTAACCCATGGGCAACTCGTGGGCGATCCAAGGTAATGGGCATGGGCAACTCGTAGGCAATCTTAGGCAAAGGGCGCTGACATTTCGTGGGTAATACTAGGCAACGAGTGTGTGTAATCGTAGGCAATGGGTGTGGGCAATCCATGGGCAATCCTAGGCAATGGGTATGGGCAATCATAGGCAACGGGTGTGGTCAACCCTAGGGCAATCATAGGCAACGAGTGTGGGCAACCCGTGGAAAATCCTATGCAATGGGCATTGGCAATCCTTGACAACAGGCGTGGGCAACCCGTGGACAATCTTATGCAACGGGTATGGGCAATTCTAGGCAATGTGCGTTGGCAAACCTTGGGCAATCATAGGTAATGGGCATGGGCATTCCAAGGCAACGGACGTGGGCAACCTGTGGGCAATCCTTGGCAACGGGCGTGGGCAACCCGTGGGCAATCCTAGGGAACAGGCGTGAGCAACCCGTGGCAAATCCTAGGCAATAGACATGGGAAATCATAGGCAACGAGCGTGGGAAATCCTAGGTAACGAAAGTGGGCAACGGACGTTGGCAATCCTAGGCAACGGGAGTGGGCAACCCGTGGGCAATCCTATGCAATGGGCATTGGCAACCCATGGGCGATCCAAGGCAATGGTCCTGGGCAATCTTAGGCAACGAGCATGGGCAATCCTAGGCAACGGGCATAGGCGACTCGTGGGCAATCCTAGGCAATGGGCGTGGGCAACCCGTGGGCGATTCTAGGAAACATGCGTGGGCAATTCTAGGCAATGGGCGTGGGCAGCCTATGAGTAATACTAAGCAACGAGCATGTGCAATCATAGACAACGGGTGTGGGCAACCCGTGGGCAATCCTAGGCAACGGGCATAGGCAACTCGTAGCCAATCCTAGGCAACGGGCGTGGGCAATCCTAGGCAATGGGCGTGGACGACCCATAGGCAATCCTAGGCAACGGGCGTGGGCAACTCGTGGGTGATCCTAGGCAACGGGCGTGGGCAATTCTTAAGCAATCCTAGGCAATGGGCGTGGGCAACCCGTGGGTGATCCTAGGCAACGGGCGTGGGTAACCCGTGGGCAATCCTATGCAATGGGCGTTCGCAACTCGTGGGTGATCTAAGGCAACGGGCATGGACAATCCTAGGCAACGAGAGTTTGCAACCACTGGGAAATCCTAGGCAACAAGTTTTGGAAACTCATGGGCAATCCTAGGTAACGAGCATAGGCAGCCCGCGTGCAATCCTAGGCAACGAGCATGGGCAATCCTAGGCACCGGACGTGGGATACCCGTGGGCAATCCCTGGCAATGGGTTGGGAAACATGTGGGCGATCCTAGAAAATGCGTGTGGCAACCCTTGGCAATCCTAGGCAACGTGCGTGGACAACCTGTGGGCAATCCTAGGCAACGACCGTGTGCAACCCTAGGCAATGAGCATGGGCAACAACCGGAAAATCTTAGCCAACGAGCGTGTGCAATCCTAGGCAATGGGCATTGGCAACCACTGGCAATCTTAGGCAACGGGCTTAGGCAGCCCGTGCGCAATCCTAGGCAACAGGCATGGGAAATTCTAGACAATGGCCGTGGGCAACCCGTGGACAATCTTAGGCAATGGGTGTGGGCAACCCATAGATAATCCTAGGCAACGAGCTTATGTTCAACCCTAGGCAACGGGCGTTGGCAACCACTGGGCAATCTTAGGCAAAGAGCATGGGCAATCCTAGGCAATGGACGTTGGCAGCCCGTGCGCAATCCTAGGAAACAGGCATGGGAAATCCTAGGCAACGGACGTTGGCAACCCATGGACAATCCTAGGCAATGGGCATTGGCAACCCGTGCGCAATCCTAGGCAACGAGCGTGTCCAACCCTAGGGAAAGGGCGTGGGCAACCTATGTCCTATCTTAGGCAACGGGCATGGGCAATCCTAGGCGAGAGGCATAGGCAACCCGAGGGCGATCCTAGAAAACGTGCGTTGGCAATCCTAGGTATCGGGTGTGGGCAACCCGTGGACGATCCTGGGCAACGGGCATGGGCCACTCGTGGGCAATCATTTGCAACGGGCGGGGGAAACCAGTGGGTAATACTAGGCAATGTGCGTGGGCAATTCGTGAGCAATACTGCTCAATGGGCATGGGCAATCCTAGGTAACAGGATGGGCAACCCGTGGGCAATCCTAGGAAATGGGCATGAGCAACCACTGGGCAATCCTAGGCAAAGGGTGTGGGCAACCCGTTGGCGATCCAAGGCAATGAGATTGGGCAACCTGTAGGCAATAATATGCAAAGGGCGTGGGCAATCCTAGAAAATAGGCCTGGGCAACGGGCTTGGGCTATCTTAGAAAATAGGCGTGGGCAACTCGTGGGCAATCCTAGGCAATGGGTGTGGGCAATTCCCGGGCAATCCTAGGCAATCGGTGTGGGCAATCCTAGGCAACTGGCGTGGGCAACACGTGGACAATCCTAGGCAACGAGCGTGTGCAACCCTAGGCAATGGGAGAGAGCAACCACTAGGCAATCTTAGGCAACGAGCGTGTGCAACCCTAGGCAACGGACATGGGCAACCACTGGGCAATCTTAGGCAACGAGCATGTGCAGCCCATGTGCAATTTTAGGCAACGGGCGTGGGCAACCCGTGCACGATCCTAGGCAACGGGCATGGAAAATCTTAGGCAACGGGCGTGGGCAACCTGTGGGCAATCCTAGGCAACAGGCGTGGGCAACCCGTGGGCAATCCTAGGCAATTAGCGTGGGAAACCCGTGGAAAATCATAGGCAACGAGCGTGTGCAATCTTAGGAAAAGGGCGTGGGTACTCTATGGGCTATCCTAGGCAACGGGTGTCTGTAATCCTAGTCAACAAGCATAGGCAACCCGAGGGAAATCCTAGGAAACGTGCGTGGGCAATCCTAGGCATCTGGCGTGGGCAACCCGTGGGCGATCTTAGGCTACGGGCATGATCAACTCATGGGCAATCCTTTGCAACGGGCGTAGAAAACCAGTGGACATCCTAGGCAACGTGCATGGGCAACCCAAGAGTAATACTAAGCAATGGGCATGGGCAACCTAGGCAACAGAATGGCAACCCGTGGGCACTGGACAATCATAGGCAAAGGGCTTGGGCAACACGTGGGCGATCCAAGGCAATGGGTGTGGGCAACTCGTAGGCAAGAATATGCAAAGAGCGTGGGCAACCCGTGGGTAATCCTAGGCAACAGGCGTCGGCAATCCTATGCAACGGCCATAGGCAACTCATCGGCAATCCTA
Organism: Pogostemon cablin; assembly: GCA_023678885.1. Lineage (NCBI taxonomy): Eukaryota > Viridiplantae > Streptophyta > Magnoliopsida > Lamiales > Lamiaceae > Pogostemon > Pogostemon cablin. Next base: position 21,734,208 of record CM042993.1, on the reverse strand, counting down.
GGCAACGGGCGTGGGTAACCCGTGGGCTATCCTAGGCAATGGGCGTGGGCAACCCATGGGCAATCCTAGACAACTGGTGTTGGCAACCCCCGGGCAATCCTAGGCAACCAGTATGGATAATCTTAGGCAACAGCCTTGGGCAACCTGTGGGCAATCCTAGGCAACGGGCGTGGGCAACCCGTGAGAAATCCTGGGCAACAGGCATGGAAAACTTTTGGGCAATCCTATGTAATGGGCATGGGCAACCCATGGGCAATGTTAGGCAATGGGCAAGGGCAATCCTAGGCAACGGACGTGTGCATTCCTAGGCAACGAGCGTGGGCAACACATGGGCAATCCTAGGCAACGGGCATAGGAAATCCTAGGCAACGGACGTGGGCAACCCATGGGCAATCCTAGGCAACGAACGTGTGCAACCCTAGGCAAAGGGCGTGGGCAATCTTTGTGCTATCCTAGGCAACGGGCGTGGGCAATCCTAGGCAACAGGCATAGGCAAACCGAGGGCAATCCTAGGAAACAGGCGCGGGCAATCCTAGGCAACGTGCGTGGGCAACCCTGAGCAATACTAGGCAACGGGAGTGGGCAACCACTGAGTAATCCTAGCCAAAGGGCTTGGGCAACCCGTGGGTGATCCAAGGCAATGGATATGGGCAACCCATAGGCAATAATATGCAAAGGGTGTGGGCAACCCGAGAGTAATCCTAGTTAATGGGAGTGGGCAATCCTAGGAAACGGACGTGGACAACCCATGGGCTATCCTAGGCAATGGGCGTGGGCAATCTATGGGCAATCCTAGTAACGGGAGTGGGATACGGGCTTGGGAAATCCTAGAAAATGGGTAAGGGCAACTTGTGGGATATCCTAGACAACGGGTGTGGGCAACCTGTGGCCATTACTAGGCAACAGGCATGGGAAACCCTTTGGCAATCCTGGCCAACGAGCATGGGCAACCCATGGGCAATCCTAGGCAATGGGCGAGGGCAATCCTACACAATGGATGTGGGCATTCATAGGCAACGGGCGTGGGCAATCCAAGGCAATGAGCGAGCGCAACCCGTGGGCAATCCTAGGCAACGGGCGTGGGAAAACTGTGGGCCATCCAAGGAAATGAGCTTGGGCAATCCAAGGTAAAAGGTATAGGCAACGAATGGGCAATCCTAGGCAACGGGCGTGGGCAACCCGTTTGCAATCCTAGGAAACGGGTGTGGACAACCAGTCGAAAATCCTGGGCGACGGGCGTGGACAACCCGTGAGCAATCCTAGGCAACGGGCATGGGCAATCTTTTGCAACGGGCATGGGCAACCCGTGGTCAATCTAAGGAAATGGGAGTGGGCAACCACTGAGAAATCCTAGGCAATGAGCATGGGCAACCCGTGGGCCATCCTAGGTAATGGGCGTAGGCAGCCCGGACACAATCCTAGGCAACAGGCATGGGCAATCCTAGGCAACGAACGTGGGCTACCCGTGGATAATCCTTGGTAACGGGCGTGGAAAACATGTGGGAGATCCTAGAAAAATGCTTGTGGTTACCCTTGGCAATCCTAGGCAACGGGCGTGAGCAACCCGTAGGCAATCCTAGGCAATGAGCGTGTGCAACCCTAGGCAACGGGCGCGGGCAACCACTGGGTAATCTTAGGCAATAAGCGTGGGCAACTCATGGGCAATCCTAGGCAACGGGCGTGGGCAGCCCGTGCGCAATCTTAGGTAACGGGCTTGGGAAATCCTAGGTAACAGACGTGGGCAACCCGTGGGCAATCCTAGGCAACGGGCGTGGGCAACCCGTGGGCAATCCTAGGTAACGATCATGTGCATCCCTAAGCAAAGGGCATGGGCAACTTATGGGCTATCATAGGCAACGGGCGTGGGCAATCCTAGGCAACAGGAATAGGCAACACGAGGGAAATCCTAGGAAATGGGTGTGGGCAATCCTAGGCATCGGGCGTGGGCAACCGTGGGCGATCCTGGGCAACGGGCATGTGCAACTCGTGGGCAATCCTTTGCAACGGGTATGGGAAACCAGTGGGCAATCCTAGGCAACATGCGTGCGCAACCCGCGAACAATACTAGGCACTGGGCATGGGCAATCCTTGGCAATGTTTTGGGCAACCCGTGGGCGATCCTAGGAAACCAGAGTGGGCAACACTGGGCAATCCTAGCAAAGGGCGTGGGTAATGTTGGATTGTATACTAAAAGTCTAGCTTTAGTATGAACAATGTTATAACAATATTTGAAATGAGAATCATTGATCAAATGATTGCATCTTATAATTTATTTATATGAATGGTGCAATAGTCCATTTACTTTATACTGTAGATAATATGTTGTGCGACAACACGCGGAAGATCATATTATCGGTTTCCTTATAAAGTATAAACAGATGCTCACAACCGAGATAGACGGGGACTCTCTATCGGTATGGTTGTAGTGTGGTTTGGTATTAGCTTGTCTTGGCTATAGAATCACATTAGTGCACTTGTGTGTATTGAGTAGGACCGCTTGAGATCGTTCGACTTATACTGACTTATAGAAGAACTTGACCTCTGTTATTATGGAAGTTCGTGCTCTTAATCCCTATACAATAACCTCGACACATAGGGCAGTATGTATTTCTTTGATTCATCAATGGGTGAGATTTATATGTATTAAATCAATAAACTCGGTGAGTTGGGAAATAGTGCTGTCTCTATGGTGTGCTGTTGATTGTAGAAGGAATCCATGTCCGTCATAGGTTGATGATGTCCCCTTGAGGAGCTCATAAGGTTTATCATGTAAATCTTGCAAGTGGATTAATTTCCGGCATGATAAAAAGGTTGAGTGGTACTACTCTCGGATGAGATATTAATTAATTTAAGTTGTCAGTAACTTAATTAATTAATGGGCATTGTATATCTTAAACATGGGGAGACTATCGGGCTTATAATAAGAAGGAGCCCAGAACATAATTTGGGATTGGACGGGTAGTGCAATAATAATATTTTAGTGGACTATATTATTATTATTGGATTTAATTAAAAGCTTTGGGCTAAGCTTGGTTAATTAAATCTAATTGAGGCCCAGCCCAATTTCTCCTCCTGGTCCCTGTTGTAGCCCTATATATATAGTCATCTCAGCTCCTGGAAACCTAATTTTTTCCTGCGCCTTTAACAGAGGTAAAATAGGTTAGGAGCAGACTGAGAGAATCCTGCAGATTGTTGCCCACACAACAGCAGGATTCGACTTGGGTCATACAGCAGAAGATCTAGAGGTGGTTCTCCTGCAACGATCAGACTCTACATCAACCCTGAAGTACGGTAAACTTTGTTTAAATCGCTTCCGCTGTTTATGTTTACTGTGACCCTAATGATCACGTTGATCTGCACGATCCAATAGCCAACAATTGGTATCAGAGCGTTGGTTTCGTGGTGAAACGTGAGACGTAGGTTTGTTGTGATTATTTGATTAATTGAATTTATCTGGAATAATCGCTGTTTTAATCAGAAAAGTTTTGTACAGTTATTGTTTATTTTGATTATATGATTATGTTAATTAATCTGGGGTTTAATCATAATGGTGATTCAATACACTGTACACATTGCTTTTTCCCCACACACACACACTGCTCGGTGGGTCTCCCGACGGCGGCGCGTGGTTGGGGCGAAGTACGTGCGGCTTCTGACCGGCGCCGTGTTTCGAGGGGAAGATGGCGACGGAACGTGGCACACGTGGCCTGGTTACTAGCCGGCGACGGGTGACGGCTGGACAGTACGGTGATGAAGAAGGGCATTACACAGCATCACTGTCAGATGGTGAGGAGGAATCCGGCTGTGATTTGCCGGTGGGGTTGCTGGACGGCGACTTTCGGGTGAGTCGGTGGCGCTGTCGAAGCAGATCGGGGATCCCGATAGTGGTGGTTGCTACTCCGATCGACGGCGATGGAAGGCCATTCGGATGCGGCTTCGCGACTGGTGCACGCGGATCCAGGTCGTTGGCATGCTGGGCCACGGCGGCCTTGGGCGGTGTGGGAGGCGAGCGCTCGTGGGTTGCTGTGGGTGGCGGGGCTGAACGGATTGCTGCTGATGACGGCCGTTCTGGGTAGGCTGGACAAGATAGGCGGCGTCTGACCGGCGCTGACTGGCTTAGGCTGGGCGGCAGAATCGAGGCAGACGGCAGACGGTGCTGCACCGGTGGGCTGACGGCGAAAATACCCAGGGCAGCGACCACCGGGATTCGCACGACTGTCGAGGCAGTAATCGGCGGATCTTGGCGATGCGATGGTGCTGACTGGAGACTCACGGGCTGACGGCGGTAGAGCATCAGAACAGCGGCATGTTTTCCGGAGTTTTCTCGGCGGGTTCTCTGCAGTTGTCGGCCGGATCCAGTGGGCGATTGGGCGCGAATGGCGGCGGCGCTGGACTGCATGTGCTATTCGAAAGCTTGGACTTGCTGGACGTGCTCGGCGTTTGTGGATGAGTTGTCGGCGGAGGGATTGCGGCGATGCGTTCCGGTGGTCTGGGCTGCAGACTGCGGCTCCGGGCAGGTCGTCGAACGACCTGGAAGGTCTGGGGAGCGACGCACGATAGATGCCAACCGGCACCTCTCCGGTGCGCCGGCGGGAGTCTACCGCTGGTGTTTTATCGCTGTCGGCGCGGCCGCCGGCAGCAGGAGGGCGGGTGCGGCGCGGTTGGTTGCGGCTGGAAGCATCTTGAATACGTTGCGGCTGGGAGAGAAAATAGGGCAGCAAAGAAGTGTGTGCTGGGCCTAGTTCTTGTTTTAGGGCCTAGTTTATTTCTTGAGCCCAATTTTTTAATTAAATGTATTGGGCTGTGGTTTTGGGCTCTATTTTAATTAAATGGATATTGGGCTGCTGGGCCCAATTTTTAATTAAATGGATATTGAGCTGCTGGGCCCAAATTTAATTAAATTGGTATTGGGCTGCTCATTTTTTTAATTTAGTTGTTGGGGTTTTGTGTCCATTTTAATTAAATAAGCTTATGGGCTTTCCCCTAGGGCTTGGATTTAATTTGGTTTTGGACTGAAAATGAAGGCCCAATTTTAATTAAATGGACAATGAGCTGCTGGGCCATTTTACTGCTGGATTTAATTAATTGTGGGTATTATGTTGGACCTGGTTTTAAAATGGGCTGGATTTATCATGTAATTTAATTGGCAGGCTAAATGGGCTTAATTAATTTATTAATGGGCTGCTCATTTTATGCTATTGTTGCTTGGGTAGACTGGGCCCATTTAATTGATCCACTATTTATACAATTAATTATGATATATAACTGATTTAATTGTTTTAACTTGACAATTAATTGTTATATATGAAAGGCATGTTCTATGTGATTTATTTATTTAAATTGCTGTTAATAGAAGCATGTCTAGAATGTATATTTTATTTCTGAATATTATATACATGTTTAAAACCCTCGGTAATTAAATAACTAAGTGGGAGAGGGGATTGGTAATAAATTCCCGCGGCCTCCATTATTGGTTTGTTAGTGATGTGAATAGACTTGCGCGTCGGCATTAGAGCCTTCCTCCCCATCGGATGAGTTTATTCATGGATTGCTGGAACAAACTTCGTTAAATAATTGCATTTGTAATGTGATGCATATGAACTTGCGCGTTGGCTTAGACCTTCCTCCCTATCGGATGAGTTTATATGCGGTTCACTGGTACAAACTTGTAATTGATGACTGTAGGAAGTTATCTGAGCGCGTGTGTACTTCTCTATCTGTAAGGCACACAAGCTTGGGCCGCGGACTTGGGGTCAAATAATGGTGTACACTTAGATGTAAATAATAAGTATCCTCCCCATCGGAGTCACTGCTTTTATTTGCATGGCTAAAGAGGAACCGACTATTAATTATTTTGTCATAAAGTTAGGTTGACAAATGAAATTAATGGGTAAAACCTTCTCTTATAAATGTTAGGGTTTGTAAACATCCACACTATCGTGGCTTGCAGACTCACGGTGCTTGAGATGTCGGTGAATTTTATTTTATATTGTCTTGAGGGAATCAATATAAAAAGAATAAAATTCGAAGTTTTGATCGGTAAATTTATTTATGATTCTCTGTATTTCGAATAGTTTTAGTCTCACTAATTGTTAACTAAAAGAAATTATATTTACTTGTCCAAAATTACCTGATTAGAAAAGAATCTTGGTTTTGATATTTACTGCTTAAGTAAATACATGTGTTCTCTCAAAGGACGGCTCATGATGCCTATTAAAGTCTTTAGTGAAGAGATGAGATGATCATAGAAATATGATGAACTCATGTAACTCTTCAGATACTTGAGTAATTTAAAAGGCGCAAGATCATGATAGAATTTGATGAATGAATTGGAAAAGCTTGGAGTAGAAATTGAAAGGGAAACCTAGATCAATTTGATTCTCCATGTTTAGCCTTGATGTTTTGAGATAGTTCCACCTGAAATACAAGAGGATGTATATGGTGGGAGACTTCTGACAAAACATGTGGCAAAGGAAAGCCATTTTCATCATAAAGTGAACAAGTTTAATATCTTATTCACTAGTTGTTTAAACATGATTAGTGATGGCATCTATTAACACGAAGTGTGAAGATACTGGAATCACTAAATGTTTATCACTAAGTGAGGATAAGATTATTATGACATGGGTAAAACTACAAAGGTAGTGGCTATTGCAGTGGGAGTTATTTATCTATCTTATGATAGGAATAAATGATTGATTATGAGAAATTGTCTTTACGTACGTTTCATAGAAAGAATTTAATTTCGGTTTCTATGCATTAACGGATGGATACTTCATTTCATTTAAATGACATGGTCATAGAAATGAGGAATGAGGCTATAATCCGTTAAAGTACATTGGTGGATAATTTGGATACTCTTGAATCATGCACATCCCACAGATGCAATAAATAGTAATTAAATAATGCATCTTCTAATATTAGTAAGAGAAAGGAACCTTCGGAAATGAACTATACATACATTTGGCGTCTATGACTAATTCATTTTACTTGAGTAGGATTCAAAAGTTGATAGCCGATAGACCGTAAGGTTTATCTGAAGTGGAAACTATCGGACTTGCGAGTCTTGCTTGGAAGTAAAAATGATTAACTGCCTTTTCAAGGCTGTGGGGTATAGGGCCAAAGATATATATGTTGGAATTAGTTCAGTCTGATTCAAGCGGACCTAATATTATCCAGGCAAGAGGTAGTCATTACGGTTTAACCGTGGTGGTAAATACCTCTTAGGATAGTTAGCAGCTATTAATCAGAAGTTGAGATTAAATCTCAAGATGGCAACACCGGACATTCCCCAGTGGAATGGTGTGGTGAATAGAAGGTATTATCTCTTATGGTTATGATTAGATAGATGATGAATTATTTGGAATAATTAAATTCATTTTATGGATATGCCCTAGATACAGTAATTCGTGAAACATTTGTCTGTTTATGGGACATCCTAGAAAAATGAAGGGTGATTTATTTAGTCCAAAAGATCGAAGAGTGATTGTTAACACAAACACTAGATTTTTTTTTAAAAGGACTATGTAATAAATCACAAACCCATGTAAAAATTGTTCTAAAGGAAAGTGAGAAGAAAACACAAAGTATAAGTACCAAGTGTACAAGAGGATATACCACAAGGTAAAACTGCAACGCGTGACACATCTGATACACAATTACATGTAGTGCCTTGTTGTAGTGGGAGGGTTGCTCGACAACCCGTAAAATATATATTATGGGAGAGTCGTGAGACTTGGTCCATAGTAAATATGGTATTGTCCCACGGATACGACTTAGCACTACAAGATTAAAATGCGGAATCTTAGTAAGTTGTAATGAATGATGAAATAAAAGAGGATCATACGGTAAGGTGAAAACCTTGGAAGCAAAACTTGTTGCGAAAAAGTGTACTCAGAAAGAAATGGTTCGAATATGAGAAAACCTGTTCGCTTGTAGCTATGCTTAGTTGATCCGGATTCTTTTAATTTTTGCTGCTCATATTGAATTATGAGGAACAGCAAATAGATGTCAAGACAGCTTTCCGAATATGGAAGTCTTGAGGAAAACATCTATGTGGAGCAATCAAGATAATTCATTGCAAAGGGCTAAGTGCATTTTAATAGTAAGCTTATAGGTGTCCATCGTTGGACTAAACCAAGCTTTGAGATCGTATAACATCCATTTTGATAACAAAATCCAAACATATGGATTTATTCAATGCATGGATGTATCTTGTGTATTGTAAAGTGTGACGGAAACGTGGTGGTAATTCTTGTACTATACGTAGATAGTATCTTGCTCATTGGAGACAATGAAAGAGTATTGTCGGGCGTATGGGTATGGTTAAGAAAGCGGTAGAGATGAAGGACTTAAGAAAAGCAAAATATATCCTTTTGATCGCGGTAATACGGATCACATGAAAGGATGTTATGCTTATCTCAAGTTTCATAAATTGATACAGTCCGTACTCGTTTAGCATTGTATTTATCTAAATGATTGTGTCTAAAGACACAAAAAGAAGATAAAGAAGATGAAAGCGGTTCCTTATGCTTCGGTGAATAAGGAAGCCTAATCTTGGGAATGCTATGAACGAGATTGGATATCTGTTTTGCTGAATGCATTAACAGTGGGTATCAACGTAACCCGGAGCAAGAATGATGAACTGTAGTAAGACATATATAAAGTGCCTGAGAAGGACTGGAAATTATATATAGACTTACTGGACAGATTCACTGCTTCTTGTGGATTACGTAGATTCGGAATTTTAGTCAGATTGGACGGTAGTAAATTCTCCTCAAAGGTTATGTGTTTAATTTTAAGAAGTAGAGTCATAATGTGGAGGAGTGTTATATAGAAATATATTTCTGACTCCGGACTCCATCATGGAAAGAAGATAAATTGGAGCCTATGAGGCAACCAAAGTATCTATATGACTCTAAGACTTCATTATGGACTTTGAAGTGTTTCTAAGTTTCCCCAAGATTATCACAATTTATATTGTTGATATTGGTGCAGTTGCAAACTTGATGGAATCACGAGTCCATAAGGCAATAAAACACATGGAGCGCGAGTACCACCTGTTACGAGAAATCGTATGATGAGGGGAAGGTTGTTGTCACCTAGATTGCATCGGATGATGACCTAGTAAATCCATTTACAAGGACCTTAAGGCGAGAGTTCTTAATGGTCGTGTAGTGGAAGCGGGAATCAGATGTATGGCAGAAAACAAGACAGCATAGTCTTTTAGTATAAGTGGGAGATTGTTGGATTGTATACTAAAAGTCTAGCTTTAGTATGAACAATGTTATAACAATATTTGAAATGAGAATCATTGATCAAATGATTGCATCTTATAATTTATTTATATGAATGGTGCAATAGTCCATTTACTTTATACTGTAGATAATATGTTGTGCGACAACACGCGGAAGATCATATTATCGGTTTCCTTATAAAGTATAAACAGATGCTCACAACCGAGATAGACGGGGACTCTCTATCGGTATGGTTGTAGTGTGGTTTGGTATTAGCTTGTCTTGGCTATAGAATCACATTAGTGCACTTGTGTGTATTGAGTAGGACCGCTTGAGATCGTTCGACTTATACTGACTTATAGAAGAACTTGACCTCTGTTATTATGGAAGTTCGTGCTCTTAATCCCTATACAATAACCTCGACACATAGGGCAGTATGTATTTCTTTGATTCATCAATGGGTGAGATTTATATGTATTAAATCAATAAACTCGGTGAGTTGGGAAATAGTGCTGTCTCTATGGTGTGCTGTTGATTGTAGAAGGAATCCAAGTCCGTCATAGGTTGATGATGTCCCCTTGAGGAGCTCATAAGGTTTATCATGTAAATCTTGCAAGTGGATTAATTTCCGGCATGATAAAAAGGTTGAGTGGTACTACTCTCGGATGAGATATTAATTAATTTAAGTTGTCAGTAACTTAATTAATTAATGGGCATTGTATATCTTAAACATGGGGAGACTATCGGGCTTATAATAAGAAGGAGCCCAGAACATAATTTGGGATTGGACGGGTAGTGCAATAATAATATTTTAGTGGACTATATTATTATTATTGGATTTAATTAAAAGCTTTGGGCTAAGCTTGGTTAATTAAATCTAATTGAGGCCCAGCCCAATTTCTCCTCCTGGTCCCTATTGTAGCCCTATATATATAGTCATCTCAGCTCCTGGAAACCTAATTTTTTCCTGCGCCTTTAACAGAGGTAAAATAGGTTAGGAGCAGACTGAGAGAATCCTGCAGATTGTTGCCCACACAACAGCAGGATTCGACTTGGGTCATACAGCAGAAGATCTAGAGGTGGTTCTCCTGCAACGATCAGACTCTACATCAACCCTGAAGTACGGTAAACTTTGTTTAAATCGCTTCCGCTGTTTATGTTTACTGTGACCCTAATGATCACGTTGATCTGCACGATCCAATAGCCAACAGGTAACCCGTAGGCAATCCAAGGCAACGAGTGTGGGTAACCCATAGGCAATAATATGCAAAGGGCGTGGGCAACCCGTAGGAAATTCTAGGCAACGGGCGTGGCAACCTGTGGGCTATCCTGGGCAATGGACGTGGGCAACCCATGGGAAATCCTAGGTAATGGGAGTGGGCAACGGGCATGGGCAATCCTAGGAAACGAGCTTGGGTGACTCGTGCGAAATCTTAGGCAATGAGTATGGGCGACCCCCGGGCAATCCTAGGCAACGGGCATGGGTAACCCATGGGCAATCCTAGGCAATGAGCATGGGCAACCTGCGGGAAATCCTAGGCAATATGCATGGAAAACCCTTGGGCAATCCTAGGTAATGGGCACGGGCAACCCATGGGCAATCCTAGGCAACGGGTGTGGGCAACCAGTGGGAAATCTTGGGCAACGGGCATGGGCAACTCGTGAGCAATCCTAGGTAATGGGCGTGAGCAATCTTTTGCAACGGACGAAGGTAACCTGTGGTCAATCCTAGGCAACGGGCGTGGGCAACCTGTGGGCAATCCTAGGCAACAGGTATGGAAAACCCTTGGGCAATCCTAGGTAATGGGCATGGGCAACCCATGGGCAATCCTAGGCAATGGGCGAGGGTAATCCTAGGCAACGGGTGTGGGCAACCAGTGGGAAATCATGGGCAACGGGCGTGGGCGGTGAGCAATCCTTGGGAATGGGCATTGGCAATCTTTTGCAACAGGCGTACGCAATCCATGGTCAATCCAAGAAAATCGACGTGGATAACCACTGGGCAATCCTAGGCAATGAGCGTGGGCAATCCGTGGTCAATCCTAGGCAAGGGGCGTGGGCAACCCGTGGGCAATCCTAGGCAACAGGAGTGGGCAACCACTGGCAATCATAGGCAATGAGCGTGTGCAACCCTAAGCAAAGAGCGTGGGCAACCACTGGGCAATCTTAGGCAACGAGCGTGGGCAACCCATGGGTAATCCTAGGTTACGGGCGTGGGCAGCCCGTGGGGAATCCTAGGCAACGGACGTTGATAACCCATGGGCAATCCTAGGCAAAGGGCGTGTAAAACACGTGGGCGATCCTAGAAAATGTTCATGGCAACCCGTGGGCAATCCTAGGCAACGAACGTGTGCAACCCTAGGCAACAGGCGTGGGCAACCACTGGCAATCTTAGGAAAGAGCGTGTGCAACCCTAGGCAATGGGCGTGGGCAACTACTGGGTAATCTTAGGCAACAAGTGTGGGCAACCCGTGGGCAATCCTAGGAAACGAGCGTGGGCAACCCGTGCGCAATCCTAGGCATCGGGCATGGGAAATCCTAGATAACATTCGTGGGCAACCCATGGGCAATCCTAGGTAATGGGCGTTGGCAACCCGTTCACAATCCTAGGCAATGAGCGTGTGCAACTCTAGGCAAAGGGCGTGGGCATTCTATGGGCTATCTTAGGCAATGGACGTGGGCAATCCTAGGCAACAGGCATAGGCAACCCGAGGGCAATCCTAGAAAATGGGCCTTGGCAATCCTTGGCATCGGGAGTGGGAAACCCATGGGCGATCTTGGGCAACGAGTGTGGGCAACTCGTGGGCAATCCTTTGCAATTGGTGTGGGAAACTAGTGGGCAATCCCAGGCAACACACGTGGGCAACCCGTGAGCAATACTAGGCAATGGGCATGGGCAATCCTAGGTAATGGGATGGGCAACCCGTGGGCAATCCTAGGAAACGAGCGTGGGCAACCACTAAGCAATCCTAGGCAAAGGGCGTGGGCAACCCGTAGGCCGTCCAAGGCAACGGGTGTGGGCAACCCGTAGGTAATAATATGCAAAGGGCGTGGACAACCCGTGGGTAATCCTAGGCAACGGGCGTGGACAGTCCTAGGCAACGGGCATAAGCAACCCATGGGTAATCCTAAGCAACGGGCGTGGGGAACCAGTGGGCTATCCTAGGCAATTGACTAGGCAACCCATGGGCAATCCTAGGTAACAGAAGTAGGCAATGGGTGTGGGCAATCCTAGAAAATGGGCGTGGGCAACCCACGGGAAATCCTAGGCAATGGGTGTGGACAACCCCCGGGTAATCCTAGGTAATCGGCTTGGGCAATCCTAGGCAACGGGTGTGGGTAACCCGTGTGCAATCATAGGCAATGGGCGTGGGCAACCCATGGGGAATCCTAGACAACAGACATGGAAAACCCTTGGACAATCCTAGGCAACGGGCAAGGGCAACCCATGGGCAATCATAGGCAACAGGCAAGGGCAATCCTAGGCAACGGACGTGGGTATTCCTAGGCAATGGGCGTGGGTAAAATGTGGGCAATCAATCCAAAGCAACGGGCATGGGCAACCCGTGGGAAATCCTAGGCAACAGGCATGGACAATCTTAGACAACGGGCAAAGGCAACCCGTGGGCTATCCTTGGCAACTGGCGTGGGCAAACCGTGGGCCATCCAAGGAAATTAGGTTGGGCAATCCTAAACAAAAGGTATAGGCAACTAATAGGCAATCCAAGGTAGCGGGCGTTGGCAATCCGTGGGCAATCTTAGGCAATGGGCGTGGGCAACTCGTGAGCAATCCTAGGGAACGGGCATGTGTAATCTTTTTCAACGAGCGTGGGCAACCACTGGGCAATCCTAGGCAACGAGCATGGGCAACCCGTGGGCAATCCTAGGCAACCTGCGTGGGCAGCCGTGCGCAATCCTAGGTAACAGAAGTGGGCTACTCGTGGGCAATCCTAGGCAACACGCATGGGAAACCCTTATGCAATCCTAGGCAATGGGCATAGGGAACCCATGGGCAATCCTAGGCAATGGGCGAGGGCAATCCTAGGAAACGGACATGGGCATTCCTAGACAACGGGCGTGGGCAACACGTTGGCAATCCTAGGCAACGGGCGTGGGCAACCTGTGGGAAATCCTAGGAAACGGGTGTGGGCAATCCAAGACAATGGGCGAGGGCAACCCGTGGGCAATCTTAGGCAATGGGTGTGGGCAACCCTGGCAATGGGCGTGGGCAAACCGTGGGCCATCCAAGGAAATGGGCTTGAGCAATCCTAGGCAAAAGGTGTAGGCAACCAATGGGCAATCCTAGGTAACGGGCGTGGACAATCCATGGGCAATCCTAGGCAACGGACGTGGGAAACCAGTGGGAAATCCTAGGCAACGGGCGTGGGCAAATCGTGTGCAATCCTAGGCAATGAGCATGGACAATCTTTTACAACGGGCGTGGGCAACCACTAGGTAATCCAAGGCAACGAGCGTGGTCAACCCGTGCGCAATCCTAAGCACCAGGCTTGGGTAGCCCATGCACATTCCTAAGCAACGGGCATGGGGAATCCTATGCAACGAGCGTGGGCAACCCATGGGGAATTCTAGGAAACGAGCGTATGCAACCCTAGGCAACGGGCATGGGCAACCACTGGGCAATCTTAGGCAACGAGGATGGGCAAGCCGTGGGAAATCCTAGGCGACGGGTGTGGGCAGCCCGTCTGCATTCCTAGGCAATGGGCATCGGAAATCCTAGGCAACGAATATGGGCAACCCGTGGCAATCCTAGGCAACGAGCATGTGCAACCCTAGGCAAAGGACGTGGGCAACCTATGGGCTATCCTAGGCAATGGGCGTGGGCATTCCCAGGCAACAGGTATAAGCAAATCGAGGGCAATCCTAGGAAATGGGCGTGGGCAATCCTAGACATCGGCGTGGGAAACCCGTGGGCAATCCTAGGAATCACGCGTGGCCAACCTATGAGCAATACTAGGCAATGGACATGGGCAATCCTAGGTAATGGGATGGGCAACCCATTGGCAATCCTAGGAAACGGGCGTGGGCAACCACTAGGCAAAGGGTACGGGCAACCCGTGGGCCGTCCAAGGCAATGGGCATAAGCAACCCATGGGTAATCCTAGGCAACGGGTGTGGGCAACCCATGAGCAATCCTAGACAATGTACTAGGCAACCCATGGGCAATCCTAGATAACAGAAGTAGGCAATGGGCGTGGGCAATCCTAGAAAATGGGCGTGGGCAACCCGTGGGCAATCCTAGGCAATGGGTGTGGACAACCCCCGGGCAATCCTAGGCAACCGGTGTGTGCCTAAGCAACAGGCATGGGTAACCCGTGTGCAATCCTAGGCAACGGGCATGGGCAACCCGTGGGGAATCTTAGACAACAGACATGGGAAACCCTTGGGCAATCCTAGGCAACGGGCATGGGCAACTCATGGGCAATCCTAGACAATGAGCGAGGGCAATCCTAGGCAACGGACATGGGTATTCCTAGGTAACGGGTGTCGATAACACGTGGGCAATCCTAAGCAATGGGCGTGGTCAATCCATGGGAAATCCTAGGCAATGGGCGTGGGCAATCCAAGACAATGGGCAAAGGCAATCCGTGGGCAATCCTAGGCAACGTGTGTGGACAAACCATGTGCCAAACAAGGAAATGGGCTTGGGCAATCTTAGGCAAAAGGTATAGGCAACCAATTGGCAATCCAAGACAACGGGCATGGGCAACCTGTGGGCAATCCTAGGCAATGGGCATGGGCAACCCGTGAGCAATCCTAGGCAGCCGGTATGGGCAATCTTTTTTAACGAGCATGGGCAACCACTGCACAATCCTAGGCAACGAGCGTAGGCAACTCATGGGCAATCATAGGCAATGGGCGTGGGCAGCCCGCGTGCAATCCTGGGCAACGGACGTGGGCTACCCGTGGGCAATCCTAGGCAACAGGCATGGGAAACCCTTATACAATCCCAGGCAATGTGCATGGGCAACCCAAGACAACCAATCCTAGGCAACGGGCGAAGGCAATACTAGGCAACAGACGTGGGCATTCCTAGACAACGGGCGTAGGCAACACGTGGGCAATCCTAGGCAACGGGCGTGGGTAACCCGTGGGAAATCCTAAGAAATGGGCGTAGGCAATCCAAGACAAAAGGGTGTGGGCATTCCTGGCAACGAGCGTGGGCAAACTGTGGGCTATCCAAGGAAACGAGCTTGAGCAATCCAAGGCAAAAGGTATAGGCAACCAAAGGGCAATCCTAGGGAACGGACGTGGACAACCCGTGGGCAATCCTAGGCAACGGACGTGGGTAACCAGTGGGAAATCCTAGGCAACGGGCGTTGGCAACCCATGAGCAATCATAGGCAATGGGAATGGACAATCTTTTACAACGG